>OX465293.1:90163549-90506049 GCA_949987695.1 Merzomyia westermanni
GCATGATGACAGAAGGTACGTCGTTTTGCCCTCATTCACCACCAATCCCATTTTCTCCGCTTCTTTTTCGAATTTGGAGTAAGCAGAAGTTACGGCGCGGTTGTTAAGGCCAATGATATCAATATCGTCAGCATATGCCAACAGTTGGACGCTTTTATAAAATATTTTTCCAGCGCGGTTAAGTTCTGCAGCTTGTATTATTTTCTCCAGCATTAAATTAAAGAAATCGCACGATAGGGGGTCACCCTGTCTGAAACCTCGTTTAGTTTCGAACGGCTCGGAGAGGTACTTCCCCATTCTGACCGAGCTGGCGGTGTTGCTCAAGGTCATTTTGCATAGCCGTATAAGTTTTGCGGGGAAACCAAAATCAGACATAGCGGCATATAGGCAGCTCCTTTTCGTGCTATCGAAAGCGGCTTTAAAATCAACAAAGAGATGATGTGTGTCGATTCTCTTTTCACGGGTTTTTTCCAAGATTTGGCGTATTGTAAAAATTTGGTCGATGGTAGATTTACCAGGTCTGAAGCCACACTGATAAGGTCCAATCAGTCTGTTCACATCAGGCTTCAGTCTTTCGCACAATACGATTGATGGGACCTTATATGCGATATTCAAAAGGCTGATTCAGCGATAGTTGGCGCAGTTTGCAGGATCGCCCTTCTTGTGGAATGGGCAGAGAACACTTAGATTCCAATCTTCAGGCATGCATTCATCCGACCATATTCTGCATAGAAGCTGATGCATGCGCCTTACCAGCTCCTCGCCTCCGTGTTTGAATAGCTCAGCAGGCAAACCATCAGCGCCAGCTGCTTTATTGTTTTTCAATCGGGAAATTGCTATTCGCACCTCATTATAGTCGGGTTGTGGAACGTCAATTCCATCATCTTCGATTGAGGGCTCGGGTTCGGCATCTTCTCTGGTTTCTTGCTCAGTTTCTCCATTTAAAAGGGCAGAGAAGTGATCCCTCCATATTCTGAGTGCTCTCTGAACATCGGCCACCAGGTCGCCGTTCTCATTAGAAAAGTATATAAATCAGTTTTTAAAAAAATATACTCTGTAAAAATTTTATATTACACTGAAAATATTTTTTTCATAACAATAAAATGCAAAACCCCTTAACAAAAATATTAATAATTTCCATGAAAGAAAGTGCAATACCTATTTGAGCTAAGAGTAAATTGTGAGCTAGTTCGCTCTGGTTGGTTAGACTGTAGGACAGCTGCCAATGAACTTTCACCCACAGAGAATAAACTTTTTAGCCATTGGGTTGAAAAGGACAAGTTAACCAACAAAAACTTTCAAAGTCCAAGAAGCAAGTGTTTCACTCGACCTGCAAAATAAGACACTGAAATCAACTCAAACATAAAGAAAGAAATAAAAATAACATAATAAAAATTTTAGAAACTAAACTAGCACGTAATAAGCAAGAAAAATGAAAGAGGAAACAAATGCACAACAAAAGTAAAATGATAACAATCCCATGCTTATTGCATCACAGTCACATTGGCGCGTCTGATGTGGAAGCAACTGTTGCTATTACAATATAAATAGTTCTTAGTGGCTATTAGTTGGTTTCAAGCCAACGAGTAGAAAAAGTGTGGTATAGTTCGAAAGAGAACCGATTCCATACAGGGTACTCATTAGTAAAATTGCCACATTTTGTGGAAACTTAAGTCTGAAAACATACAGTTGCTGACTGTAAGTGAGCAAAATTTTATTACACAATGAGTCTACTATGATATATTAAGCGGCCCAGACAACAAGTGTTTGCACTAGTAGTAGACGAAGATGGTTTTGGTGTACTCAGTTAACGACAATTATCATTAAAAAGAAATTACTGATTTTTGAAATTGAGAAAGTCACAGGCAGAAAGGAGTTTAAGCCATATTTTTATTAAATACTTATCGACTTGTGAATAAAAAAAGGCAATTCTTTTCGTAAGCTCTTAGCGACTTGTGAATAAAAAAGTACAACTTTTTTTCGTAAGCAACTAGCGACTTGTGAATAAAGTAATGAAATGGAATTAAATTTGAAAATACATGTGAAATTGAAATATGAACATGTCGCTTACAAGACAGTTACCCAAGTTGTGTGCACTTATATTCCTGCTGCTTGCTTATTTTTTTTTGTTGCTTTCTATTCAAAAATTTTTTCGTCAAGCAAAAACAATTTTATCTAGCAGCGAAGTGGTACTTAAGGGTCTGAAGCAACTGGCGCCAATTAGAAATACTAAGTGATCTTAAATCGCGCTAGTTATATAATAGCCGCGCTTATGATTAATATTTTAGATTTTGTTACTGTACTTTTATATTGTTAATATTATATAGTAACAATAAAAAATTTTGTTAAATTAAATTGGAAAATTGTCAGATTTTTTGGGCAGTTCTAAGAAAATTGTATTACTGTGAAGTTACTTTTGTTTAACAAATTTTAATAAAATAACTGAGCTATATACACATATAAAAAATATTTCTCGCTCCAATTGCACCTTGCATTGAAGTGTATTTTCTAGGACGGTGCATCGCACTCGCTTAAACTGTAGGAACAAATTCATATACGACAGCCTTATCGCCGTATTTCACTTCTTCACCAGGTGGTAGAGACAACTGCTAACAAACTGTTCCGTCGTGGTCTTGAAGAACCTTTGAATGCTCTAAATATCAAAAGATTTCGCACGGTGCTTTTTCCTTGGTTGCATATATTTTGTTACATATTATGGCTCTCTCAAAACCGTTCCAGCGTCGAGCATTTTTGTGTTTGTCCATCAGGCGGTAGCTGGCTAGCTTGAAAGATATTTTTATGATGATGAATACCACCTACTATATTTCTATGAATTATCACTTTGATAACTGGTTTTATGCCATATTTTAAGCGGTTAAGTGAGAAAGTTTCCAAATTTAAGAACCTGGATGATCTAATCTCATATAAAAAAATCGCATTAATTCAAACACATATTGGAAAAGAAAGTTCTCTGCGCCATAGGTTTTCTCGGTTTTCGTCTTTAAATTCATTTTGAAATTCATAGTTCGAGCCTTTGCTTGTTTTTGCGACTATTCAAACACCCAGTACACACACACTTGCTCATATGCGCCCGAGAAGAGTGTGGTGTGGATAAAATAGGCTTGTCACGTGCTAGTTTGAGTTAAGAAAGCTCCACATATTGTTCCGCTTCCTTGGTATAATCGATGCCGACCGACAATTGCAATCAGCACAAAGTAAAAACTAGAAAAAACCTCAATGCGAACCACAGCTGTACAGCAGTCACGCCTGCGGTTGTAGCATAGCTGCCTTCTGGTTATATGAAATCAACTTTTGTTGCAGATATTTCACATAATTCGAAAGGATCTTGCATACGCGCTCTTCCCCGTCACCATATTTGCTAGCATGCATTTGATAGCGACACTAACAAGTTTTGCGCAAAGCCGGAAAATCGTTTGCCATGGCAAATGGGATTGTTTGTTGGTAATCAGCTGCTTGTTGCGGAAGCTATGTACTCACATATATTTGTAGTATATTAAAGTTCTATTCACAGATAAAATCAACATTTTGGAATATTATTCCTTTTCTGGTTCCCATCTTGATTGAAAGAGCAAGCAGTGGCTGGTGAAGAGCTTTTACTAGTTTACTGACAGGCAGAAAGTACTTCAAATTCAATATAAATTTCTCTGAGTAAAATATGGGTTGAGGTTAGTACCTCCCCAAAAATCATTAGTCAATAAATTAACTTTTGTTTTTTGTCCTGTTGAAGTGATTTAATTCAGTGAAAAGTCATATTTCGTTATTAAGTCTACTAACTGACTGACAGTGACCGTTTTTGCTCCAAGGTGACTAAATAAATAATAGATCCACATTGCTAATAACATGTATCAAGGCACACTTCTAAGGCCTCAATTGTCTCGCCTTAGGGCGGCCTGGACAATCAAAACTGTAAATGTTTCGATTAACCGATCTCTCTATATTTGGGTATTAGTATACTTAAGCGGTCTTGTCCTCTACAGCTCGGCGGCCGTCATAATTTTTGAGCTAGTATATTTTCATTCTCATTTCGTGGCATCGCATTCTTTCTTCTTCCCGCTATGATTATTCCTACAGGGATGCTGCGAGCTCTTGAAACCTTTCGCCATCTACGAGAATTAGCGAATATTATTTTTGTTAAGCTTCTCATACTCATGCCTGCTTGACTCACTTTTATTTTCTTAATAGCCATCACTCTGCCTTCTGCGCCTCACTTACAACACGGGTTTCACTTATTCGCAATATTTCTTTTCTGAAGTAGGCGTCAAATCGCTTATTCTTCCAAACTTCGTTGGACCTCTAAAGTGTCCTCAGCGGTGATACGTAATGAGAGAGAATCATGCATTCACTGCACCATTACATCTGAAGGGTAACTACTAGAGTCGAGTGTAAAAATTTACTCAGTGCACACATCTTCCATTCACAGAAGGTAAGGTATGCACGTCCAGAATGGTGAAGCTATGTCAGTCGTTGATCACAATATGTTGAGTCTCGTCTCACGTCTCTTGATCTGTATACAGCTGTTATCTGGGGTACCTACAACTATTGGGAGATGTTACATTGTGTGATCTGAACTGTCCAACTGTAGGAACATAGATTTCTGCATTATCCACCTTGTCGTTAAAATGTTCTTAATTTTGATCCAGATAACGGTGACATGCTCGTTGTCAGGCGGTAAAGACAACACTTGACCCAAACTCAACATCTTGACTTTGATTGTTGTAGTAGATGCTCCAAGGCTCGGTGGCTTTAAAGCTTTGTCGCATGCATAGTATTTACTATAGAGCTGTGATGTCAACTACAATTTATTTTAAGGACATAAATCAATCGGTCAGCGTTATATTTTACCAAAAATTTCATGTCCTTAAAATAGTGCCCATAAAACATTAGCTATGCCAGAAAGGAGAGTCCTCAACCGAGCTCTTTTTTGTTTAGTTTTCATGGAAAGTGCTTTCTACAAGGCCTAGGACACAACTCGACAACTTTTAAGCAATCGTAGGACTTTTGTGGCTAAGAGCTTACTTCAGTTTCCTGTCACCCAATAGGGTTGCAGCTTCTAAAACTTCAAATTCGGAAATGAAAAAAATTCAAGCAAAATATGCCTTTAATATCATACTTTCTAGTTTCTGTCATATTCTCCTACACCGAAGTACCATATCTGCTGTAAGGATTTCATATTACCTGGATGTACCTTTTACACCCACTTACATAAAAGTATCAAGAATATATTTACTCATGCGTATGATTCTTTCCGCCTGTACGCACACTAGCGATGTTCCTTTTTTGATCTGTGCAATCCCGGAGTTTCCGGAATCTATTTGAGAAAAGTTTGAGCGTGAAGTGGTTTCGGGAATAGTTCAGTTTTAAAATAAATGACTAATAACTGGAATTTTAATATTACCTTTGATACGAAATGAAAATTATTTCATTAATAACTAGAGGTCGCATTTATAAGCAAATTCGTGCCCCTAAAAATCCGTCAGTTTTATTAGTCTTTTCAGTGACGGTTTTAACATTTTACAAGGAGCTCGAATTGTGGCTGGGTGTTTGGTCAATTTAGATGGCAAAACCTTTGAGTAAACTATATTCTTATGATAAGTGTTTGCGCTAAAAAGTCAGCCATGCGTTCCATGCGCGTATATTTCAGAAATAGTTTCAACCAAATAACAACCAAAATTCAATAATGTTAATGTTGCTTGGGTTTTATCAATCTCAGCAATTTTTGGCGTGCAGCTCATGATGAAGATGTACTATTTTCAAATGTTCTATGTCATTCATTCAAATAAACTAGAAAAGTCCTATCGCCTCAAGCGGGGGCTAAGATCCGAAAATATTTTGCTAGTAAATTCACCACACATTTCACTTATAAATATTACAATGCATAATTTTAGGTGTTGTTTTTTTTATTTAAACCGAATCCTTTAATAACAAGGAAAATTCAAGAAAATTTGCGATTACTATTTAATTTTACAATTTGAAGTATATCTTAAATAAGAAAAACTGTCAGCTAGGGGCTGGTATACGCAGGGTGTCTTGTATTTGCTAAGTAAAGAAATCAGTAAATAAACTTAATAGATTCAAAAATAGTAGATATATAACAACGCAAATAAAAAGTTCTAACTTTTTAATAATATAGTGAGTTTCGTAACTATAGCGCTCTCAAAATTAAATTTATAAGGATGTAGGCAAAGTTTCGAATACCGATTTAATGAGCGTTAAATGAGAAAAATATAAAGAAGAAATTGAAATGATGTTTTATAAATGAATAAAACACATCAATTCTGATAGTGCTATAGTAAAGCGAAAATACAGATTTGTAGACCATCAAAATCTATAACAATATTGGGTTGGTTAATATTTAAAAAAAAAAAATTGCCTTGAATAAAACGAATTCTTTTAACTTCATTTTTTTCCATATAACGAATAAAAAACGTAAATATTTATATGGAAAAGACCGAAATATGACTTCACAAAAAAAACCATAAAAACTCAAAGCGGTTTTTAAACCATAAAATTTATACTCAAAATTTGATGGGCTAAAAAACTATACCCGACAAGCTATTTTGTAAATGTTGCTTCAACTAGCAATATATAAACTTTTTGAGTTCTCATTTATTTCAAAGAATAAAGTGAACTTTTTATAAATTTCAAGAACGAACTTTATAAATCATTTTATTTTAAATACAAATGCTTACAAAAAACCAGAAAAAACTATTTGTCACTTTTTTTCTTTTCAACTTAAAATATTTCAAATTATTTTCAGAAAAGATTCTACATAAGAATGAGAATGAAAAAGTAAATATCATGGCTGCATCTTAACCACTTCTGCAATCTGCTAATAATTGGATGAAATTAAGTGTCCGATCCTTACTCACATCTAGGTAATATTACCTATATAATATGTGTCAAACCTGCAAAATTTTGCATTCCTAGCTTCTTAATTGCAAAATTTATAGCCCAAAACCCGTTTATCGGAACAATCGATTGTATGGGAGCTATATAAAGAGCTTTTATTGTAAATTTTTTATAGGCTTACATTGATAAGCTTTTTATCAACGTGCAGTTTTGATTATAAAATTTTCCATTTCAAACGTTTTCTAACGAAAAATTTAAATTTTGTAAGCTTAATATTTATTTCGAAAACCTTTCTAAACATACATTTATTTCACGTTTATTTTGCTTGTTGGGTATTTTAATTTTTCTACTGTAAAATATATCAAAATTTTTCGAAAATTTTTCAAAACTTTTTGGAACTTTTTTGCACACAAAGTTTAGAACGCAGATTTATCAAGTGTTAATGTTTACTTGGCTAAACATGTCAATTCTCAGATTGCTATAGTTATGAAATGCACTATGTTTAATTTGCAGTATCAAAATTGTAAGTCCCGAAAGTTATGTTTTTTGATACCCAAACCAATACGAAATCCCTGGAATGCCATCACTAATGCACACGTACGTGATTTTTGAAATTAAAGCAAATCATTCGCTTGTAATTGAAAGCTTATGAGGATACCAATAACAAGAGTATTGGAACAAATACATATGTAGGGTATCTCACAGTGAAAACTTCTTCAAAAATGTAGAAAATACTTTGATAGAAATGTTATGAATCAGTATTTCAAAGCTTAAGCAACAATTGAAAAATTTCCTGGAAATTAAAAAAAAACAAGTACGGAAAAAAGTATCGCGAATTTTGTGTTTTTTCAAAAATTATTTATTTATTCATGAATATCTATTTTGTCCCCTTCAAAGTAATCCCCATGAGATATTATACACTTGTGCCAACGGTTTTTTCAATCTTCGAAGCACTTGAAAAAATCATTTTTTTGTATCTTGTTCAGCTCCTCCTTCGATGCCGTCTTTATCTCGTCAAGAGAAGCGTAACGTCGTCCTTTCATGGGCCTCTTCAGTTTACGGAACAAGAAAAAGTCACAGGGGGCCAGATCTGGGGAATACGGTGGCTGCGGCATCATTAGTGTGTTATTTTTGGCCAAAAAGTCGCGCACAAGCAACGATGCGTGAGCAGGGGCGTTGTCGTGGTGCAAAAGCCAATTTTTGTTCTTCTTTGCACATCTTCTCGGCCTTCTGAGAACATTTTGTACCACCGATACACGTTGCTTCGGTCCAAGGTAGCTTCTCCGTATGCCACAGTCAACATTCGGAATGCATCCGCGCACTTAATTTCGTTTTTCACACAAAATTTGATACAGGTTCTTTGATCCATTTTTTTGAATAGGTAAAAATCGAAGACGATCCAAAACACGTGCAAGCAAAGCAGCTGTCAACAATTAACTGAACTTTGAAAATGGTCGAGCTTGTCGGCATAAGTGAGAGACATGAGTACCAACATAACGCCACAAAAAATTCGAAATTCGAATATACGTAACCAGCGAAAATTCAAAAAACGCGATACGTTTTGAACACACCTCGTATGTTATGTTGGTCCGATCTGGCTGATTTTCACTACACACATTACATACATAATAAGTACCAAACCTCCACAGTTGTCCGCTCCTAGCTTTTTAATGGAAAAATTTATAGCCCAAAACCCATTTATCGAAACTATCGATTGTATGAGAGCTATGCGTTGTATTCTTCCGATCATTCTGATTCCGACGAATGATTAATATCATGCAAAATGGCGGCTCCATACCAAATTTCATCAAGATATCTCAAAAACTGAGGAACTAGTTTGCGTACAAACAGACAGACGGACATGACTAAATCGACTTAACTCATCAATCTGATCATTTCGGTGTACTTATTGGTGGGTCTATCTCTTCTTCTTCTCATACTTACAAATATCGGACCAAAGTTATAATACCATTTCATGTTCATGAAAGGTATAAAAACGAAGTGAGACTCTGCAAATACGAGACAAGAATTTCAGTATCATTTTGGGTGTATAAATTCTGATTTCACAAACTGCGATAGGTTCTTAAAGATATCATGTAGATTTGGATTTTTTTTAAATGGGTCAATGTGGACGAAAATACCACACACTTTGTCGAAAAAAATGTCAAAAATCACACAAGTTCTTAAGAGCCCAAGGCGAATTCATATACAAGTGATATCATAAGAACATATGAGCAGAGGCGTCTAGTGTCAAAATAAAAAAGGTATATGCAATTTGCCAGGAGAAGCCGCGAAAGCAAAAACAAAACACATGAAGTAGGTGTGTGTATACAGCAATGAATTCGCCGCGATATCACCTGGTATAAATTCGCCTTGTAGCAACCTTGAGACTTGCACTTTGTGAGACTAGAATTTTATAGACTAAAAAACTTTGAAATTCTTGCAACAAATTTGAAAATTCTCAACCAGTTCTTTTTTAATTTCCAAGAATTTTTTAAAATTTTTCATAACTTTGGAAACAAATATCTAATACTTTATATGATTATTAACAAACAAATTATAGCTGAAAAAAGTTTTAGTAAAACAATATTGCCAATCACATCCGCAAAAGCTGCAGAAGCGAATAGGAGCCTGAAGCTGTGAATCATCTTCTTTGCGAGTGCCCCTTACTATGGGAAGAAAGACTGAAACACGTAGGATCCGGGTATTCCAAACACCTCGGCGAATTATATGAAATATAGTCAAAGAATATCCTCAGTCTTTCGGAATCGCAACGGTACCTTTTGCGACGTAAGCAGGGACCGGGACTTTTATTGCTTTTAAAATAAATAACCAGAAAAAAATTTATTTCTGAAAATTAACTTGGTTTGGACAAAAATAGCCGCCCAACTAGTAATTTTATTTTGTAGTCATTATTAAAAGTTGTCTTTGACAAGATATTTTTTAAGGACAACAAAAAATCTGCAAGTTATTATAGGACTTTTGTCAAAAATTCAGAAAAGTTAGCAGTCTCCGGGATTTTTATCCTGGAAGTTTTTGAAGTACAGAAAAGTTATTAGGGTTTTTCATGGGTACTATACATGATCCAAATAACAAGATCTCGCATTAAAAATGTAAATATCTGGCTTTTACGTCACGCTTTTTAAAACATATCTGCTTGGCTTTAAACAAGGCGAATTCAGTACAAGGTGGCATTATCCAATCAGCTGATAGCTACTTTTTTCTCGAATTTTGACACTAAAAATTTTACGGCAGTACAATTTTGACATTAGATCCATTAATTACAAAAACAAAATACATGGAAAATGTGTGTCTGTGTGTTATATTGAATTCGTCTCGGTTTTAAATATTCGAAATGTAATAAAGAAAAAAAAAGGAAAACAAAAACTTTGATTGCGATCAATCACAACAGCATGCCGAACTGACCAGTTGCTGTGCATACAACAGCTGAAGTAATTCCCTGATGATGATTTCCGTTGGAAATCGAAATATATTGGAGAAAAAAAAAGACTAAGCCAGCGTGTTTTTTAATACAACTGACCTAGAGCCAGCTTCGACAACAAATGATTATATATAGTCAAAAAGGTCGCAAAAAGTTTAAAATTTGAGCTTATTTTTATTTTGACATACATATGTTTGTTTATAAAAAAATTATGTAAACATTTATTTCTTTTGTGGCGGGCGCAAGAATATGTTATGGTGGATAGTATATCAGCATTGCATAGTTAAATCGGGAGGGTCGATTCCCATTAATAAAGAAAGTGAGGCGCGATATACCTCCTAGGAGATTCAGGTCAATTTACTCTTCTAATACGTGCTATGCTGCCTTTTTCTTTGTTTTTACAAATGGGTGGAATTTACATATATGTTTTATGTCGACTCTGAAAGGCCGTATTTTGGTGTTTCTTTTTCCAGGCCTAGAGCCCAGGACCTTCGGTATGTCAGGCTAGCGGACTACATATACCACTGATTCCCACTTCATGTAGCAGTGAGGTGCAGTCCTTTTCGTAACTATTTTTACAGCCAGTCACAAAACACTTTATTTTTTAAAATTTTTTTAAATAAAACTTGAAAATCGTGACGAAACGAATTAATGTTTACGAAATTTAAATTCAAATCTCAAAAAAAGCGTCAATGTGAAGAGAAAAGTCAGTTAAACTAACTGAAAACTTCAAAATCGTGACATCATTTCTCGACACCTTTTTTCTCGAATAAAATTACAAATACACGGTTGAAGGAATGCGTGAACTTTAGTCTATGGATCATGGGTACCACCTAACCGGGGCGTTTTTTAAAAACGACAAAAGGTTTTTCTTTCCATCCATGGACCTAAGCGTGGTGGTGGAAAACAGCAGTAACTGCAACCTAACCTAAATAACGAAACATTGAAAGACTGAGTTCTCTGTTTAATGGAAAGCACGGTGATGCCGCTTCATAAACTCTCCATTGTAGGGGTTTCCCTTTGGTTCAGAGGCACATATATGCAACTTCTGTACACACTGGTTAATTTTTGTGGACCAGTTACTTGCTTAAGAACTGTTTACTTTTACGAAATATCTTACTTTTGTTGAGCTGTGACTATTTCAAAACAAGTTTACATTTTCGGAGGCGTTATTTTTATTAAGGGTTTTTCGTCGAAGATGTTAAGTTTTGAGGAACCAGCTACTTTTTCTACAAGTGATCACTTATTTTGTATAGTTTTTTTTTTGGGGACCGTTAAAGCTACATGTTCTGAAAGCATTCCTGATTCATATTTTAAAACTCTTACTTATTCCAAATAAATCACTTTATTTCATTTTTAGAAATTGATTCTTTTGTGGAACCAGCATTTCTCTGCTTAAGCGTATGCGAGTATTTGTGCTTTTCAGGCTGAAAATGTAACAAACAAATTATTCGAAATATTTAATAACGCGATACATAGTTATTTGGTGAGGTTTTATTCAAATTGAATATATGTCCATATTGTTATACAGACTATAATTGGTAATGTAACAATAATAGGTAATGACAATTTGAGCTAAATTTTGTTCTGCTAATTTTTTTTAAACCAAAAGCATTGAAATAAAATCGAATATAAGTATGAAAACAATATAGCAGGACTGCAACTGCCATTCAGAATTTAGTTGAGCGCAACTGGAAAAACACACTCACATTGCTTTATATGTATGCATGTAAGTATGTACAAGAATATTTTATTTATTTCTCTGCAACCTTGCCCTTATTGTGTTTTGCTATTTGTTCGAACTCGCTCAGGCAAAAACAACCGCTTGGAATGCTATTAAATTGTGCATAGCATTATATTTATGTTTGTATGTGTCTATGTACAGTCTTGAGCGCCCTCATACGAATACAATTATATTACAGATTTATTTGTTTTTGCATTTTGTCGATTCCGCATCTCTACATCCATAGTTATTTTATATATAGTGAACATCAGCACTTGCTTCGACCACCACGGCGTATGAGTAACAGGCAGTCCGACAATTGCTCAAAATTTGTTTAGCTTGTTGAGTGGAGGCGTTTTTTTGTAAATTTATATGTGTGTCCAAGTATGTGGCTTGCATTCACGAGTTTTGTGGCTTGTGTTTGAGTGCACAAATATGCTTGTCTATCTATGTAGTACATATATGACTTGGTAGATCTTAATATAGGTATTCAGGTCAACAATGGGCCATATGGAAACTGTATAACCAAAGGCGATACAACAACAAGCAGACACAAAAATACAACAAAAGCAATAAGAATACGATTTAATAGAAAAAATATACACAAAATATATATAAATATTCTTGAACAATGAAATAAAAGCGAAAGTACAAAAGAAAGTAAAATTGTATAACAATAACTGCACTTCTAGCAACAACAAACGAAAACAAGTAAGGAAAGCGCTGTCTACAGCTGTGCCGAAGGCTTTATATCTTTAATAAATACGCAACACGGTTTTAAGTATCCTTTCTTACAATAAGTAAAAACTCTGCAAAATTTGATGGTCTTACCCTGTAAATTTAAAGATACATAGCCCAAACCCCGTTTATCGGAAAAATGTATTGTATAGGGGATATACGATATATTGCTCCAATCTTAAAGATTTTCTGCATGAATCAATTCGAAACGGCAAATAAATCATTCATATTGAATATGAATAATTCAGATTGGCTCTAACTTTTTTGTGAATTTGAGTAAATATTGCCGAAGTTTATGTATTCAAAAATGTGAAAACAAATTGAATAAATATGACACACATTTTTGTTATGAATCTAGGCAGATATTCTAACAAGCAATTCTATGAAAGTTTTTAAAATTAAGTGTTAGACTTCTGCAATAAACGATGCATAGGCGTTTCATATATACATATGAAAATTAGACTGTCTTCTTCTCTGTACAAAAGTTGCTGTTTTTGTATTGAAAAACCAAAACTTAAATAAAAAGATGATAAACAAATTTTAAATACTACCTTTATATTTGTATCGCCAAAATACACCAACAAATTTGTCCTTAAACAAAGTCAAGGTATCTGTGAGTTTTAGTTTTGAAACTTTAATCATGCCACTTGTAATCAATGTATGAGCTTTGAAAACATAGAGGTGGAGTGCAATTAATATCTTTAAATTTTTTGTCAACTGACGAACTTCCATTTGCGTTTCTAAATAAAAATGGATTGCCTTAGTTTGGAAACGTGCACTCCACCTTTATATTTTCAAATCTCATAAATTGAATTCAAGTGGGACGATTAAAGTTTCAAAACTGAAACTCACAGATATATTGTCTTTCTTTAAGGAAAAATTTGCTGCTGTATTTTGGCGACATAAATGTAAAGGTAATATTTAACATTTTTTTATCATCTCTTTATTTTATAGTTTTTAGTGTTACCTACAAACAGGCAATAGCATTTCCTAGGTGAAAATGCTTAAGTTTATTCAGATTTGTGTGATATATAGATCGGAGAAATCGTATCGCTGTTCGATGTTCTTGATATTGAGGGAGTCGGGGATTGGACAAAGAGGATGAAGAGTAGTGTATAATCCTTGTTGGTGGTAATTATCACAGTTGGTTAACCCGGTGAATCATTATCTTTGGCGGATGTGCATAATTGATGAAAGCATATATAGGTGCATATATATATTTTACAGCCTACTACGCATTCAAAGAAATCGAATTCATTTATAATAGCGAACAGCACAGTTGGCACACTGTTAACAGTTTTTACTGGACACGTTCTGTAATATGGATGGCCATATGTTAAATTTAAAGCCGTTAGCTTACTGGGAAGTTTCCCGAAACGTTTTTCACTTATTTCGATCAGAGCGCCACCTAGCAGAACTTTCTTTTCAGGAATTCATACCGTCATCGTGTCCTGACCTATGTGCCAAGTGTCAAGACCCGATTTCAAGAGGATGTTAATTAAATACCGACCACAAGACTCCCAATTTCAAACAAATTTTCAAAATATGTGGATCCGAGCGCCATCTACTGAATTGTTTTTTGATGAAATATTGCATTGTCACTGGGTTCTAAATTATCTGAGTCTCTAGCTCACTGAGAAGTTACTCATAAATCGATCGCAAAATTCCCCACAGTTTTTCAGCGATTTTCAGTTTTCTTGGTAAAGTTTTTTAAATATTTACAAACATATGTGGCAACGCTACGCTACTTGGTATAAGCAAACATCAGCAACACTTATTTAATACCCTTTTACATTAAGTTATTAGCAACACCGTTTTATTTTTTCTTTCTTCTGGAATTTACCGATGTACGACTAAGTCGCATTTTTCATAAACTTTAATTGGTTTTATGCATGTTGTGCTCCTAAAATTAAATTGACAAAGGTTTTGTTTTACTCAATGGCTCTTAAATCGGGTATTTTTGGTGTGAGTTCTTCGACAAACAAAATTAACGTTAAGAAAATTTAGAAAAATCTAACTGAAATCAATATTAAGCTTACAAAAGTTTGCGGTAGCGTTTAGAAGACGACTTGTTGATAAAAAGCTTATTATAAAAAATTGCAAGGAAAGCCTTAACTAAAAGGATTTTATTTCACTTAAAAATTAAATGATTTATAGAAATTTGCTCCCAAAGTCTGTAAAAGTTGTATGTCTCTAACTATCAGAACAGGGTAAATTCTATTCCGGTAGAAAAAAATCCAATCAATACGGAAAATCTACTTTTAGTAAAGTTGATTTTGTCTGTAATATGACCTTCATTTCTTGAATAAAATTGAACGATTGGACTCTTCAGTACATAAGGTGTTCCTGAAGGCGCAAAGTTTATGCTATTTGTTTTGTGCTGAGTTCCATTTTATATATCAAAATACATAAAAAGCTGATTTCCGTCAGCTTTGGTTTTTACAGCATTTTTAGAGCAAAAATATGTTAATTATGTGTTTGAAAAATTTCATTTGGATCGCTCAACCTTCCTTCATGAAAACATTGAAATCTCCTTTTCCTAAATTGCCTAACACCCACTGCAGCCTTGAAAGACTGAGGAGCGAAAAACATGTTCTCCCTGGATTAGTAGAATGAGGAACAGGTCATACACTAAAATCAAGGTATGAAGCTGTTGCCAATGAAGTTCCGAATCCGATGTAGGCCCTGCTTTCATTCTATAAAATTTATTTAACTTTAAGCACACAGTATTAAACAATAAATATTTTTTGCAGAAAAAATTTCTAAAATTGTAAAGTTAACCCGTTGTTTTAGCTATTTTAAAGTTGCTCTTGTTAAGATTCGAACCTTAATTTTCAACATTCAATCTGTGCAAGGGCAAAAGCTAGCTTAAGAAATATTGTATTAGTAAATATGGCTTTCTATAATGCATCGTTTGTCTGAGATAAATTGGTTTGAAAGACTGCAAATCACTTCAATTTACATAAGAAGAACTTCTGCGTTCAATCAATGCAAAACATGAATAATATTGGAAAAAAAAAACACTAAGTCACAAAATTAAGTTTGAATTTTTACTTTATTTTTTAAGTCACAGTCTTAGAATAGAAAAATTTTATTGCAACCCAGACCTTTTAAATTTGATTAGTAATTAGTAATCAACTAACTAGACGGCTTTTTTAATTGGTAATAACTATTATAAATGGTTGATTTTTATGATTTTTATTTTTTTTTTTGATTATTTTTGATTTCAGTATCGTTGATGTGTATATTTATGTGCTTCCACAAAAAGACTGAAAAAAAATCAACAATAATGCAAAAAAAAATATGAAAAATAAAAAAATCTAAAATAATCGAAATTACTCAAAACAACTTTTTTTCATTATTTTTGATTATTTTATATTTTTTTTTTGTTTGTTTTTTACCGTTATAGTCGTTAAAATCATAAATTTTTTGATTATTTTTTTAATTAATTGAAAAATAATCATGAAAAATTTAAAGTAATTTGTATTCAATCATTAAATGGATTCTCAAGAAAGCAATGAATCCAACCGGTGATTATTACTATTAGTAGTCATTATTTAACAGGTCTGCAATCATTCTTCGAAAACTATTATGGGTATACATTTTGACAAAAAAAAAAATTACAAAATATCTCTTGAGGATTCTTGATGCCGATTTTAAAAGGTTTCTTTTGATACCCCACCGGAAAATTTTCAACAAAAATTAGGCAACGCATCGTGTTGAAGAAAAGCATATGTCTAAAACTTTAGCCAAATATTTTGTTGTTGGTTTTACGGTCTGTTCATTTTACATATTTTTGTAAGTATAACGAGCTCAAGACCAGTTGATAATAATTCTAAGTTAATTATTATTATTTTTGATTAGAGGAAAAATTGAAAGCAACAAACATATACAGGCTATAGTTATAGTACTATTTCGAAAACAGCCACGATTTCTCGTCAGACTAATTCGTATAGTTTTGCTATTTTCAGAGGATCTTGTGGAGATCGAACCCACTCACTCTGATTGCCAGCGCAGCCGCCTAACCCATAGGCTATGCTGCGTGTAGTTTTGCAAGCTGCTTAATTCACGTTTTCCTCTAATTGTTGTTTGTTATCTTGCCAACGGTATACACAATATTTTAGACATTCTGTCTATATGTAAATCGTGTATGTTGGACTTTGTTTGTGTACATTCTTCTTTCTATTTTTAGAAGATAGTTATTGTACATAACCGCGTGCTCCGGTATAAATGTATTTTGTTGTTGGTTTTACGGTCTGTTCATTTTACATATTTTTGTAAGTATAACGAGCTCAAGACCAGTTGATAATAATTCTAAGTTAATTATTATTATTTTTGATTAGAGGAAAAATTGAAAGCAACAAACATATACAGGCTATAGTTATAGTACTATTTCGAAAACAGCCACGATTTCTCGTCAGACTAATTCGTATAGTTTTGCTATTTTCAGAGGATCTTGTGGAGATCGAACCCACTCACTCTGATTGCCAGCGCAGCCGCCTAACCCATAGGCTATGCTGCGTGTAGTTTTGCAAGCTGCTTAATTCACGTTTTCCTCTAATTGTTGTTTGTTATCTTGCCAACGGTATACACAATATTTTAGACATTCTGTCTATATGTAAATCGTGTATGTTGGACTTTGTTTGTGTACATTCTTCTTTCTATTTTTAGAAGATAGTTATTGTACATAACCGCGTGCTCCGGTATAAATGTATTTTGTTGTTGGTTTTACGGTCTGTTCATTTTACATATTTTTGTAAGTATAACGAGCTCAAGACCAGTTGATAATAATTCTAAGTTAATTATTATTATTTTTGATTAGAGGAAAAATTGAAAGCAACAAACATATACAGGCTATAGTTATAGTACTATTTCGAAAACAGCCACGATTTCTCGTCAGACTAATTCGTATAGTTTTGCTATTTTCAGAGGATCTTGTGGAGATCGAACCCACTCACTCTGATTGCCAGCGCAGCCGCCTAACCCATAGGCTATGCTGCGTGTAGTTTTGCAAGCTGCTTAATTCACGTTTTCCTCTAATTGTTGTTTGTATATAAAAAGGAGAAACCATTTGGCTCCCATGTTTTAAATGGTTTCTACTTGGTTCCTTTCCAGATTATTTATTCTCCAGTGCGGTTGGGTATTACAAACGTATAGTGTGGTTGCGTATGTCATATCCCACCACATCACTCAATGAACTTAAGCTATATTTATCCCTTTAATGTACATGAAATAGTAATATAACTTTGAGCCGATGTTTGTAAGCATGAGAAGAAGAAGAGATATACCCACCAATAAGTATACCGAAATGATCAGGGCAATAAGCTGAGTCGATTTAGCTATGTCCGTCTGTCTGTTTGTACGCAAACTAGGCCCTCAGTTTTTGAGATATCTTGATGAAATTTGGTACGGAGCTGCCATTTTGCATAAGATTAAGCATTTGTCAGAATCAGCAAGATCGGAGCAATACAACGCATAGCTCCCATACAGTCGATACTTTCTATAAATGGGGCTTGGGTTATAATTATTGCAACTTTATAGCGAGGAACACAAACTTTGCCAGCTAGAGTAATTATTACATGTGTAATGAAAATCATCAAGATTGGACCAATATATCGTATAGCCCCCACACATCACATTTTTCCGATAAACGGGGTTTGGCTATTTGTCTTTGAATTAACAGGGTAAGACCATTACAATTTTGCAGAGTTTTTACTAATTGTAAGTAAGGATCGGACACTTCGAACCGAGATGCATATTCATGAAAGGTATAAAGTCTTCGCCACAGTCGAAGACAGCCCTTTCCTTACTGGTTTTTCTTCAGCTTCACCACCATATAACCATGACTAATGAAGTTCAAATTCTCAAATAAAGTTTCAAGTTTCATAGCTTTTCTAAGCCAATATAAATAAATTAACCCCAACCTAAAAGATTATGTCTATCTTTTGTTGTTTTACCTTAAAGCAATCACGAAATACAACCACAGGCACTTACCAACGGTATTGTCATTTACGTGAGGAGGAAATAAATTTAGTTGTTATTTGGTTGTGTCTCCCATTGCCCACAATTCTGCGGTTTACTGATTTCCTGGCATTACTAATTAAATACCTGTCAGTTCTATGCAAATAGACAGGCCATTTGCGAAATATTTACCAACAACCACGATAGAGGCATTGCGGCAAGGAAAACTTGTTAATAAGGCCCGATGCGGATAGATTAAGTGCCTATGTGCTTACGTGATGGAAGCTGCATGGTTGAGGTTAAACTGGTTTATGTGAGTATGCCTTTTTAGATATGAAATTCTTATCACGTTAATTGAAAAGTTCTGCTCTAATACGTACATATAAGTTTGTGGATAGTGGTTTATATTTGTTTATTAAATTAAATTGATTTATTATAGTTAATTATTTACAGTAGACCAGCTGGGAATTAAGTTATTAAGTCGTAACAGCAAAATATTTTAATTGAACATTATTAAATTAGTTAAAATTTTATTTAAGACAAGTAGGGAGATCGGAAGTGTTGTTGTAGTCACTCTATAAGTCTTAAAAATATTGGACTTTCGAGTAATGAACTTTCGTGGATTAACTGTATCATAATTGGTTAGACATGAAAAAGCTATATGTGCTATGGATGAAAGAATTATTTAAAATTTGTGAAAATAGATTTATAGCCAAGCCTACTTTTCATATTTTCAATATTTTGCAAAAGTACAAAGCGTTTGATTATTCAGCCGATAAGTATGAAATTTAGCGTGTATGTACATTAAAGTTAAGGTATACAGTTTATTTTTTTGAAGAATTTTTTAAAAGTGTGTGGCACCGCCTAGAACTAATTAAAACAATTAAAGAAATAGTATAATCCATAGAGCTAAAACCGTTGACAAACAAAATTGGACACGCAGATTACACTTATTACAAGGAATATGCTTAAGAAAAAATGCAAAAAAAATATTTTGCATTAGTTGTGGAATTTCAAAATTTCACTTTTTCCCTGTTTTATAAAGTTTAATTTTTCCATATTTCGGAAACTACTGAAGTTAAAAAAATAAACTTTGGCACTTTCGAAGGCACTTTTTAAGTTTTTAGTCGAGTTCTATTAGTAAAACACAAAATTACTCAATTTTGGTAACTGAAAACAAAAATTTTTAACAAAATCGTAAGCATATCTTTTTTTTTTATATTCTACTGCCACGAAAAAAATTGTCAGTTATCGCAATTTAATAATTTTGTATTTAACTAATTAAACTTGACCAGAAAATTATTGGAACATATTAGAATGCATGTGTTTGGAAAAACAAAGAACAGCCTGCTGAAAATTTCAGGATATCTTTAGATATAACATATGCATATATAATACAAACAATTTTATATTTTACTTTATTTTCAAAATCGAAAATTTTCTAGAATTATAAAATTAAATTTATTTTTTATATACATTTTTTTTATACCTCTAAGTATCCCCTTTGAAAATTTAAAATTTAGTTTTTTTAACTTCGATACATTGATTTTAAAAGGTCACATGTCATGGAAAACAAAAATAACAGAATATTGTTTCGAATAATTTTTTGGTTTACAAATTATCTGCAGTAAAAATGAAAAATTGTCTAAAAAAATTTTATTTTCGACATCATTTTAAAGAAAAAGCGCCCAAAAAACATATTTTCAACGACATCAAATCGTGCTGATAAACAAAAAACGTTAAACATATAGGAAATTGGTTTTTAACCCCTATCTTTCAAAGTTGAGCTAATAGAAAAAAGTGTCTGGTTTTTTTGTATAACAAAATGTAACTAAAAATTTCTGCATTAATATGAGTGTTATCCAGTGTAATAGTTGCAATCACAAACCATAATCGTCTAACTAAATTTGTATAATTTAAAATGACCAAAAGTAGTTTAACCAGAAAACAAAAAGTCAGTAGGGAATGAAAGAAAAAATGAAGATGTACTCGTATATTCTCTGCTATTTAAATAAAATAACTCTCCTTTTTTTAAATCTAAAATTTCATTTCAAAACCAAATGTGAATTTGTAGATTGCAGGCCAGTTGCCAAAACTGTAAGCACTCCTGACATTTACAACTTGCTTAAATATTTTTTTCTCTTAATTCAAAATAAGTTTATGGGATAGCAGACAGCATTTCAGCTAGAGTCTAAGACCTGGCTAAAAACCAACATTCAGACTTGTTAAATTTTTTAACTAAAACTATGAGAAGTATCCGCAACACAACCAAAATCTAAAATAACTGGTTTGACGCCTGTTAAAGACATAATTTTAATTGCTTTCAGTAGAAATTTTTTGCTATCCAATAACAGCAAGCACAAAATATAAGGTCATATTAAAATATCAAAGACTCCATTGGTTGTATGCGAATATGAGCTGCGCATATAAAACTTTCTATTCTCTTGTAATATCAAAGCTTCTGAATGCCGCACACGGTTTCACGGATTATTAAATTCTTGGGCCCCTTTTCCAACGAAAATTTAATAAAATAAAACAAAATAAAATATAATAAAATAAAATGAAATAAAATTCAAAAAATAAAATAAAGTAAAATAAAATAAAATAAAATAAAATAAAATAAAATAAAATAAAATAAAATAAAATAGAATAAAATAAAATAAAATAAAATAAAATAAAATTAAATAAAATAAAATAAAATAAAATAAAATAAAGTAAAGTAAAATAAAATAAAACGAAATAAAATCAGTTAAAATACATCAAAATAAAATAAAATTAAATTCAAAAAATAAAATAAAATAAGATAAAATAAAATAAAATAAAATAAAATGAAATAAAGTAGAATAAAATAAAATTAAATTAAATTCAAAAAATAAAATTAAATAAAATAAAATACAATAAAATAAGATAAAATAAAATGAAATAAGACAAAATAAAACAAAATAAGATAAAATAAAATAAGATTAAAAAAAGTAAAATAAAATAAAATAAAATAAAATAAAGTAAAATAAAATAAAATAAAATAAAACGAAATAAAATAAGTTAAAATACATCAAAATAAAATAAAATTAAATTCAAAAAATAAAATAAAACAAGATAAAATAAAATAAAATAAAATAAAATAAAATGAAATAAAGTAGAATAAAATAAAATTAAATTAAATTCAAAAAATAAAATTAAATAAAATAAAATACAATAAAATAAGATAAAATAAAATATAATAAAATAAAATGAAATAAGACAAAATAAAACAAAATAAGATAAAATAAAATAAGATTAAATAAAATAAAATAAAATAAAATAAAGTAAAGTAAAATAAAATAAAATAAAATAAAACGAAATAAAATAAGTTAAAATACATCAAAATAAAATAAAATTAAATTCAAAAAATAAAATAAAATAAGATAAAATAAAATAAAATAAAATAAAATAAAATAAAATAAAATAAAATAAAATAAAATAAAATAAAATAAAATAAAATAAAATAAAATGAAATAAAGTAGAGTAAAATAAAATTAAATTAAATTCAAAAAATAAAATTAAATAAAATATAATAAAATAAAATAAGATAAAATAAAATATAATAAAATAAAATGAAATAAGACAAAATAAAACAAAATAAGATAAAATAAAATAAGATTAAATAAAATAAAATAAAATAAAATAAAATAAAATAAAATGTAACTCGCTATGAATAACAGTTTTTGTTACTATGGTAAAAGTAGGTAAATAAAAAGGTTACATTTAAAATTATTTTGGCCGCTGTTGGTAGGGAAATCGGTGAGAAAGGGGGGTATGGAGAAAACTGACTTTCCTTAAGTGACAGAAGTATGAGTAATTTCAATTTGTACATTGTCCACAATCTGATTTGAGGGTATTAAGTTTCCAGACCAAATGATAAATGATTATTAGGAGAGGGTCATGGCGTGTGAGTAACGCCCAGTAAAATTCCACGAATCATTCAAATAAATCATTCAGTGCTGAAGCAAAAATTAAAGACTAACAAATAAAAAAAAATATTTTTAGCTCAGCAGAAATGAATAATGATTTTGAATTTTGTAATTAATAACTGTTTTGTAAGGCGCATGGTGTTAAAGCTTGAGTCAATTTTTAGTATTGGAGTAAAAGGGTAGTGTAGTGGAAACTTTCTTTAGCACTCTTCACAATTTTTCTATGATACCAGTACACAATAGTTGCTCGTATTAATTTATAATGATTAATTGCTATAAACTTTTACGTGAGAAACCAAAGTCATTTTTGACCATATTTCATTTTCTACCGAACGATTCGTTATATTCGCAAGATTGTGCTACTAAAAAATTACTTTCATTGAAAAACTTACAGAGCTAATAGCTTTAAGAGATTGAAAGCTTTAAGGACAATAAGGAGCTTTAAGTTTATTACATAAAATAGTCCTCCACTGTCTTTTAACAATTTTTTGAGTCATATCTATGAGTGTTCTTACACTATTTAGTCACTGAACAAATGCGGACTACAGTTACAAATATTGCTAACAAATTTTTAACATTTCATGAAAGTAAAAAAATGTTTGTATGTATACCTGTATGTATGCATATAGCAAGGCGCGTCGTGTCAGTCGCATGAAAAATGGTCAGCATGTTTTTCATATTTTTGCTTTTCTCTTGTGTTTTGTGTGATTTTGTTTTTTTGTATTTGCTGGCTTGTCTTGGGTGAGTTTTGGGATTGCAATTAGCGTTGCGGTTTTCCCTTTCAAGGTCTTATATCTTGTTGGTGTGCCTATTTTGCCGCGCTGAAATGTGGCTGATTGTAGACTTCATCTCACTCTTCAACTGGGCCAACGAGCAGCCTGCGCAAGCACTTCACCTGAGTAATTGAAATTAATGAACGTATTTGTACATTAGGATGCTTTTCTGATTTTTCTTCTCTTTCTTTTGGTGTTTTTTTTTTTTTTGGAAAAGGAAATGACGCTAATGAGAATGCTTTTGAAAAATGTTAAATATAAGCAAATGCACTTATTTTGTGTGATTTTAATTGCAAAATGGTTTTATGGGCTTTGCAGATATCAGCTTTTGTAGTCTTTTTCATGAATACTGAATTTAAAATTATCTCCTTATATATAATTTTAAACGTTTATTCGGGGCTAAACGAACTTCTTTTTCTGACTTTTTATTTCGTAGATGACGTTCAATTTGGCGGGGTGCAAGAAAGCCACAGGTAATAAGGCCATATGGCTTTATTGTCAACATATTGAGAAGTAAAACCATATTAATCAATATACGAGTATCATTATTGCCACTACTCGAAATGTGAAATAAAGCCAAAGCAATTTGAGAAACAAACCCATATACTCACATCGCACACTAAATCAGAAACAGTCACATTTCAAAATCTGAAACTTTGTGTTCAGCGCTCCATTTTTACAAAACCAAGCACGAGACCAGCTCTTTAGCTAAATATGATTATTACTAAGAAAAAATCGAATGCAATGCTGAGGTTTTGGGAAGCGATTTGTGTGAAAAAGGCATCAAATATTTATTTGAGTTGTGCCTGTTTCTGATTTACTGTCCGATATTTCAGTATGAAAAGTCTTTTTTCCCCTTTGATGGAAATTTATTGAAAAAATCAGCGAAGGCGAAAATTTCGAATAAAAAATAGAGCGATCATTATTTTAATTTCTTATCATAATCTGACGATTTTTTATTCCAAATTTTCGCTTGGCGCGTTATACTTAAAAAGTGTCAAATTAATATGACTGAATATTTTAAATACTAATCAAAATAAAAAATGAAAATATCTTATAAAAAATGGCGTAATTTCTCATTCTAAATTTTCGCCTACGGCCCTTTTTTGATAAATGTAAAATTAATAGGACTGAATATTTTAAATTTAATTTTCGCCTAACTATGCTATGCTTATTTAAGATCAAAAAATTAAAATTTATTCCAATTATCTACAATTCTGCCTCTGAAGAGCGGATAAATACAAGAGATCCAACGAAAGGTCGCTCAAAGAATCAACGGTTTGACGCAGGGATGAGTGGTCCTACGTGAACACATAAATGGAAGGGTTGAAATTAAACTGTTAAACCTTTACTGTGTTTGGCTGGGATAATATATTGAAGTAGTTTCTTTTGAGAGACTTATTCAATATCAGTCAAAGTCAAAGAAATTTCGAACTGGTTAATAATCCGAATTATAAGTATTGCTTAGATTATTAAATTTTACTCTACGTGTCTGTTGGTAGAGCCGCTGCTACCCAGTTCACCCAAGTAGCTTTAAGAAGCCATGTACGGATGAAATCACTATTAATAACAATAACAAAATAAAAATAGAAATTTTTAAAAATTTTCATGCTGCTCTGCTGTCATAAAAACTATTTCAGTTTTGAAAAGTTGGGCGGAAAAAGGAAGACAATAAGTTTATTTGACGTCTATAAATGTATCACTTTGGTTTTTATAAAAGCAACTAAGTGCAAGTTTGAACAATCTTCTTAGAAAACATTTAATTTTTGATAAATTCGCCTTAAACTTTGCAACTCGATTCAAGTTGCAAGTATTCGACGCATGCGTAACAAGCTTTAAGCTTACTAAAAAATTACTTCAAATTTTTTGAAGGAGTTTTCAGACGCTATTCCTACTGGCTAGCAGCTCAAGTTTTTCACACAAAAGGTTCTATCACTATATTTTCTTGGTTTGAAAAAGAGCTCATTCGCTTCGCTATTTAGCTAGCTGCAGTATTCCTCTCACACTTGCTTTTTATTAACGTTTACTGCTAATCAGCATTTTGCTTACTATTTTATACTTATATTATTCTCTTTTTCTTTATCAGAAGCTGAAGGCTATCTGCTGTCAAAAGATAGAAAGTGTAGAAAATATTGGCATGGTAATAATAGCATCCGAGTTTTAAATAAGCTGTTTTTACATTTGCACTATTATTATTTTTTTTCTGTTTAAAATTAATTGAAATAAGCTGTAGTATTAAAAAAAAACAACACTTAATGTAGAAGCGCCAAGGCAACTTACAGCTACCGAGTTAAGTATAAAAAAATGGATTGCAAGTGAACTGTACAAGTCAGCTGCCATTTAAGAAATTAGTTTGATAAGTTGCGGAAAAATGTTAAAATAAACATTTAAATATTTTATTTTTATTCAGGAAATATTTTGAACAACAACAAAGAAAAAGGAGGCACTAACGAATTGAGTGTTGAGCTACTTAAGTATTGCCTATGAACAAAAAGGGAGCGCCTATAAACTTCGCATAGGTAAATTCAAAATTCTAAGTATTGTATCCAATCAAAACCACAACAAAACATAACAGCGAAAAATTAAAGCTGACTGTGGTTTGTTTTGCTAACACTTTCGACAAAACTCTCAGGGAAGAAATGATGTCTATGATAATCAGGTACTGCATTAAATTAGTACATATGTATATAAAAAGTACACATAAAATTGTTTTTTAATATGTCAACTACAGCAATTTCAACAACTTCTTCTGTCGATTGTCACACAAAATACGCAGCTTTTATGTAACCGAAAAATATTAATGTCTACAACTTTCGCCAGAGTACAAATTGAACATGCCACAGTTCTACAACTGCCAACAATCCGTATTATACATTTTTTTGCCGAGGGAATTGTTGAAATGTAATAATTGTTGTCATAACGCCATTTTGTTTAGCTTCTTTAGCCTGCAACTGTTTTGGCTTCTAATTCTGCTTTCATTGACTTTGAATGAAAGTGAACTTGACTGTAGATATCAGAGTACTATGTAATCGTAATTGCGTAATTCTCGGAAATACATTTCACTTTCACCTCTAAATTTGTGTTCTGTTTGCATTACTGTTAGTTTCGTGCTACTGTTGTTGAGAATTGTCCTTGAGTTGAGAAAGGTTACTATTAGTTACTTAATTAATGTACAAGCTTTACAAGTTTTAATGACAAGCACTGCTGATAATTGAAGCTGATTGGATAATGGTTTCAATCTTCTTATTATAGTATATTGAAACAAGTGCAATGTCAATACGCAACGAAAATTTATTTAGCGCAGTTAATCAACGAAATTGCTTTTGAAATTAACTGCATAACATCTTACTTTAACTCTTGAAATTTAACTTACTTCTTTTATAAAGTGAATAGCTACTTTTATAACCAGTTTTGCAAGAATTGAGGGCTTACCTAAAAAGAAAGAAAAATAGAATTATTAAAGTGTGAAAAAACTAACTTAGAATATTTCTATGTAAATGTACAACTCTATTATAGCCGCAATTAATATTACGAATCGATTATTGTTAAGTCATATTTTGCTATTATTTCCCTAATGGATGGATGGATGCAGCAGTTTATTGCAACCTTATAAGTTATATCACCCTCCTTGCGTGTGGAAGAAGAAGATGGATAATGAGAGGTGAGAGGCATCATATCCGTAGATCAACCCATCAAATTGCACGTGATTACTTTTGTACATTTTAGGATCTTCCTACGACAAATATGCTTACCACAATCATATCCTAAGCTGCAGGGTTACATTTAAGTCTTTATCTTTTACCATCCGTTTATACCATTATAACAAAACATTTTTCTAAATAAATCATTATACTCAAACTAGCGCAAAAGAAACGAATGAAAGTAGTTGAAACGGAGATGTGACCATTTTTGTGACTTCAAAGTGTTGAGTCACTAGTCACGGGCACGTAAGAGGAACATATCTATTACGTGCTTGCAACCATAGTGTTGATTAATTTGTTGATAACAGCAAAGTTTCAGCCACGTTCTTACAAGATACTCGGCAACGTTCCGTTAACGTTATTTTTACGTAGCAGTGATGTAGCAGCGTGGTAATGGCAATTTTTAGATAACTTTGGCACTTAAAAAATAATTATTGTGCACTAATTAATTGTAGTTCGGTCTAAATTTTTAAATTAATTCAATGATAGGGTAAGATTTATCTATAAATAAGAATAAATAACTTTGAAGTCATATACGCTATAAAGCACCAGCTCAAAGTAGTTAAAAGTGCTAGCAACTAAATAATATAAGGTACCAAATGGCACTGAAGCATCACTTTAAAGTTGTGTCTAGGATATGACTATTACAAGCTTGATATTTAAAGTTTCCGCTGCCTTTTATATTTTGCATGACAACTTCTTTCTATATGAACCAGTGTTGCCAACGCAGTGGGTTTGCAACTAAATTTATTGGTTTTTATCCTACAAGAGTGGAAATATCAATTTTTAGTAGTTAACTGATTTCGCCAGTTATATAACAACTATGCTATGATTTGTTATAAGAATATACACATTTTTACCTTTTTTTAATTGGCTTGTATTCCACTTGTTTGCTAAAACTATCTACAGTTTTTTTTAACATTAAACGCACAACAAAATAAAAGTTGTTTCAAAAAATATCCAAAAACCGAAATTAGTTGCAACATTGCTTTGAACAACTGTTTCTTTCCTTCTTTTAAAAAGCAGCAACAAATTATTACTTAGCCTTCGTACTCTCATTTTTAAATACCGCTTTCAAGTTCCATAAATTTAAAGGTACAATGGAATACCCTCTTATGTGACGAAAACTGTTACAGCAACTTGCAGGTAGCTGAAACTTTAAAGTTGAATTTAAGTAAAATGAGTTAATCGCGTCTATCGTCATTTGTCACTTTTAAGTTTTGAAAACTTTAAGGTTGGCTTAGTAGTAACAACAACGTTTTCAATCCGTAGAAACTACCTCGCAGCGCCTAAGAATTTCTTAAATAAATTATTTAAACGCTAAAGGTCCCCGTCTAGGTTGTATAGTCGGGCCTTCTGTTATATGGTCATCCATGCACCATTTTATAAAAACACATGACACCATGTTTGCATTCTCACACAACTTTTACAGAACTGTAAACTTGAGTTTCTACACAAAAAATTATTTTAAAATCCTTATATTTAGTACTTGCATTATTATCCCCAGCTAACATATGGATTCTGCATCTACGAAGTATACATTTTATTGCAATACCGATAAGTGCCACCCTAATGTAGAAACTTAAGTTTATATATATGCCCTAAGCCCATTTAATCATCGTCTCTTCATAAAATCACTTCGTTACAACGCCTGCTATTATATTAAAATTTGAAGCCTCACAATTGCTATTGTCGGCAGGGCGTGAATGTCGTCGCATAATAGGATTTTATGCTTTTAACCCACATACTAAATACCAAAATTTATAATATTCGGCATGGGAATGCATCAACAAAAGCAACTATTCTTACTTTGTTAAAACAGGCGTGCGAGAAGCATAACTGAACTGCGAAACAAAGGAGATGAGGATAAAGACTGCTAAAAGGCAAAACACTATGATTTCCCTTACAATTTTCAACTGAGTGAAATTTAAAAAAAACTACAAATATAATCCATTTTTTATTACAAAGCGACTTCACTTGCCACTCCCGTAAAGGCTTTAGATCGGGATTGTATTTACATTTTTCTAAAATTTATGACAATTCAAAAGCAGCCACTGCGGTGCCATACACTAAACTTTTGTCTCCTACAACTACATTGTGTAGATGGTTTGCTTGTGTGAGATTAGCCAT
This sequence comes from Merzomyia westermanni, assembly GCA_949987695.1. Taxonomy (NCBI): domain Eukaryota; kingdom Metazoa; phylum Arthropoda; class Insecta; order Diptera; family Tephritidae; genus Merzomyia; species Merzomyia westermanni. Next base: position 90,192,838 of record OX465293.1, read on the forward strand.
ATTTCTGGAAACTAATTTTGGCATATGTATTGAAGATGGCTAATCTTGTGTGGCTTGTGTGTATTCTGCGCTAAGTACGAGTACATTGCTTCCGCCGTTTGATCAAATTACGCAGGAAGAATATCGCGTTAAGTTGTGAAATAAATTTGAGCTAAATGTGCTTCGAAATTTATGTAATGGATTTCAGTTGAACCGCTTAAGTAGCATAATACGTATAGCTGGTTTTGACAAGCATAAGTGCGATTTACCCCGATTGTAGCTTGATATAAATTTTGTTGTTAAAGTGAGCATCTTATGTAAGTAGATCTCTTTTCAATTTTCCAGAAGTGAGCAACTTATGAAAAAAAACTGAAAACTGTTTGAAAATTCGTAATTTCGCTTGAAACATGTAAGCGCTTGCTAATTTTTTGATGTTTACGCTTAAGATATTTTTTCCAGGCATGCAATAAATTTCTTGTCTAATATAATCTGCTTTTTGTTCGTCGCTGGTAAATAAATCTTTGTATAGATTTTGTAGTTGAAATTTAAAAATAAAAAAATAAGCGGGTAGAAAAAATTGTAAACGTATTTGAGTATATCTCCCGCAAGCAACAAGTTCACATTTGATTGTGAAAGAAAATTTTAAACTAAAAAAAACTTAATTTGTTTTTCACAAGTTTCTAATTCCTGACGTAAAAAATTAGTTTTAAGAAATAACTATTAATAAATGCAAGTAGATGTGTTTCGTCCGAACTAAAAATATTTATATCAAAAACTAAATACCGCAGAAAATATAATTGGAGTAGCTGATCAGTGTTATATCTCTTGATACATTTTACTTCGTTGATTTTCCGACAGGGTGGAAAGTTGATGTATATTGCATCGATTTTCCGTCATTCCTTATCAAATTTTCTTTTTCTGTAGCGAACCAGTTGCGGCGTAGCGCCATCCTCAGTGCTTAGTTTCGTTCGTATATCTTTTTGTGACGGCCTACTAGAAAACCTAGGGGCGTAACGGTTATTATAGAAATGAGGTAAAGTTCATATTTAACCAATAACATTGATGAATGCCAACATTGGTTATAATTAAAAATTGTTATAAGAAATATTTTTTTGGTCGTTATAACCAGTATATCACCATAGAAATGTGGTAAAGGTCATATTTAACCAATAACATTGATGAATGCCAACATTGGTTATAATTAAAAATTGTTATAAGAAATATTATTTTGGTCGCCATAACCAGTATATCATATAATCATTCGGGACTAGACGGACATGTTTTTTTGGTTAGTTATGAACTTGATGTATTTTGGAACAATTTTCCGTCATCCCTTGTAAAATTTGGTTTTGTAACAAACTGGTTTCGGGGTTCGGCCATCTTCAGTGTTTAGTTTCGTTCAAAACTTTACACCCTGTCGGAAAATCAACAAAGCAAAATAAATGTGCTGAAAGCAAATGCTTGCATAAAAAACTATATACTATATCTGATATATACCCGTATATATAAAACAAATAAAAAATCGTGATAATGGGTACTCTTAACCAAAAAAAAATATTTTACATTTATATGGGTTTTGGTGACCAAAAAAAATATTTGCTATGCTAATGGCTAAAAATTCCCAAAATAGCATAAAGGTCATTCTTGCGTAACCTGTTTGATTAAAAAAAATAATTATTTGCAGTACCTGGGGAAAACTGCTAACAGCAGTTATGGCTTCTTGTCAACAAACCTTTAGACAATAACTTTCACTGCAATTCAGTTCGCACATATTTTGGCGAATTCGCGTAGCATCAGATTCCTGATATCTGAAAGAATATCCAAAGGATGCATATTATTGGCAAATACATAACTCATTTCTCCCCTCTCCGCGACTCTACTTCCCGTTAACTCTTATTTCAATTCACCTTTTTAAGTGCCTATCCTTCTTTCTTAACTTTTTCTATTTTTCTCCTTATTCTCCCTTTTATTTACAAGCCTCGTCTCTCTGCCTCTAACTCTACTCTCTCGCCTTCTGCATCTTCCCCTTTCTCTCCTTTTTGTTCTTCTTATTCCAGTTCATCTTCCTCTTTACATATCCTACCTTTTGTATTTCTCCTTTCTGTTTTCCCTGCCTCTCCTTATCACTCTTATATCCCGACAAATGTAGGACTTAACTATTTATATTTGAAGTTCTTGGTAGGATTTGAATAGGTATAGATTTCAGGAAAAGCAAAAAAATCTCCACACTAATCCCAAAAAACAAATCTTATTCCGAATCCAAGAAGCTTACAAAATATCTAAAATTGATTATTCGAAACCTGTGCAATGTAGCATTCAAATAGTTCTAGTGTTCTTCAGAAGAAGAAAAAAAAATGTTTTACACACTTTGTTTTTTTTTTTTTTCAAAATTCACCACAAATGTAAATTGTAATATTTAATAATTATTAGAACTGTTTAAATGCTATCGTGAACATTTTCAGAATCCAGATTTTCGTAAAATTTTTTTTATTTTTTTGTAACAAAAAAAAAAATTTATTTTGCTTTAAAGTACTTTCAGGCCTTGCGGGACAAAATGCCACAGGAAGTATTGCCTAGCTTTTGTATTGAACAAAATTTCGTATAGGTTGGCAAAGTTTAGTCTAAAGTCAAATCACAATTTTCTTAGTGCAACACGCCAACTTCAATTGACGCTCTTATACAGCCACCGTAATTCGGTCAGTGATTTGCGACGAGACTACAAGTTTTCTGTTAATACATATATCTAGTTACTCTTATGAATTTCCCTTACTCAAACAAACCACGCAGCCTTATTCACCCTTTAGTCTCTCACTCATTGACGACATATCAAAGGAAAGGAATGAAACGTAGGAGCAAATCAAAGATTGTTTTGTGCTGCAGTAATCAGTGAGCAAATATGTGAGAGGAAAAATTTTAAGAGCTTAGTGGAAAAGCATATGCATGTTCGAGGTGAAGCGCTGTTTATTTAAGCCAAGAAATTGAAAATTTCTTCAACATCAGTCGTCACCTATAGGTTTATGGTAAGAGTGTATGGGAGAAACAAATGAAGAAATGCATATGTCGGTATGAGTATGTGCTTAAGATTCTTACGGAACATACACTGCAGGGAACCCGGAAACAAGTGAGTGAAAATTTTTCGCGGCTTTAACAGGGTGAGACCATGGCGAGATTGTTGTTGGAAGAGTACTTAGGCTCAGTTGAGCAGATAAAAGTATGGTTAGTATCATGGGCAGACACGCCGTATGCCGGCAAAATATTTGGCATGTCGCGGTTGAGCCTGGACGGGTAAATGCTTAACCTGTTACTGTATCCAGAACGAAGTTCGGCCAGCATGACCCTTGTTTCCCTAGGCAGTTCGCGTTTCTCTTCGACAACAGGTGGAGCTTGTGCCTGAATAACGGCGTTTAAAATAGCCAGTTGACTAGTTGTGACTTTAAAGTGTTCGGCCACTAGTCACGGGAACTTAAAAGGAACATATCTATTACTTGCCGGCAAGCAAAAGATTTGAAAACTTTAAAGTTACCTTTGTAGTAACCACGACATTCCCAATACCGGTTTTGCTACTTAAAATCTAAAGAAATAAACGAACTAGAACTAAACTTTAGAATATTTCACTAGTACGAAACTATATGAATCGAAATGTACAGACCATCTCCATGTTAAATTCGTTAAGTTTTTTAAGGACGAACTAGCATTGGTTTCGAATGCACTACAAGAGCAGCAGTTCAGTGCAAGAAATTTCCACTACAGGATATCCAAATTGATGGATGAATGTATGTGTGTTTGTTGATATGTTCAGCTTGCAGACGTAAAATCTGTATGAATTAAGCTGAACTGAGCTGTAATACTGTGGAGGATATTCAAGCAAAATATCAAGTTTACAAAACGAAAATGACAAAACGAGATGTTTGTAATAAGTGCATTAAGTGTAATAAAGATAATAAGAAGAAAGTTCATTTGTTATGCAAAGGTAAGTGAAAATTATGCTACCTCTGAACATTGTGCGTACATATTTACAGTGTGTTTACATTCAAAAGCATAGCTTATGTACATTTATGATCAAGGCAACATACATAGATGTGTGCATAAGGATGTGGACAGTTCTGTTTGATCGGGAAATTATGTAATCTTTTACGCAATTTTGTTTGCAGACAAACCGAGATTTATTTGACAGAGATTGGTGAAGGTGAACGAAACTATATCAGGAGTGTGCACGTGTGGATACATAAGACTTTCCAAAAGAAAAATATTTTCTTGAAAATTATTTGGCTAATTTTTTTGGAAAAAAAAGTACTGAAAAAGTTTCAAAGTTTAAGTCTAGAAACTATTTTCATTCGTATTGCGGCTTAATTATAATTTTTCATTTCATAGTCTGCTTAGAAAAATATATCGCCGTGAAATGGTGCTAATGACTGTATCTGTAAATACTTTGATTTCACGTCTTTAAAACCTGCATAAAAAGGTACCAATATAATGAAAGAAGCCTTCTACTTTATTTATCAAAAAATTGATTTGCAATGATAGTTGGCTGTTTGCAACAATTTTCCCGTTTGAATGCGTGTTTAAGGTTTTAAAGACGGTTTTCATTTTTTCTCTATAATTTGCAAACTATTAAAGCAGCCAAATAAAATTCATATCGCTTCGTAGGTAAGCAAAAATGGCATCACTTCTGCAATATCTTGGCTAGCAATGACAGACCCCTAGAAACTGATATTAAGAGCTGCAACTTTTACATACTTTTTTTCGCCGTTCTAGAAGTTGATATCAATATTATTTAAAAAAAATATATTTTACTCAGTCTAATAAGAATAGTTGTGCATATACGCTAATTCCGACGAGAGCTGATGAGCTGATTTCATCCCAATGTTTGTCATGTAAAGTAGGTATATTACGAAGTTTTAGTGCCGATGCCAAAAGTTTGAAACATTCTTCTGATTTATACCTCTCAATTTTATGAGTAATAAGATCGGCCACTTTCGTGTTCATACCAGAATATTCGATCTCATAACTAGGGCGCTATAGAGCGCACTGATTCACTACTTGTATAGACAGTGAACTGCCATTTTAGTGAAAAAATGTGTAAAACGTTAAAAATCCTTATGAATGGCACAAGAAAATATAACCGCCACGCAATAGAGCGTTTGTATTGCACTGGTGCACTAGAAAGTTTTGTTATCACTGGATAAGCAGTCCTAACAGTTTGAGAACAATTGTGAAGTAACTGGAGACTGTTGATGATAAGTAAAACAATTTTGTAGCTAATGGAAGGAGGCAATTAAACAGCTGATCCTGAGCAGCGTTAAAAGATGAGCCAGCATATAAATTGCCAGAAGCAAAAATAAATAAATGAACTGGTCCAAGAACGCAATATAAGTTCGTATTCTATTATATATGTCCCAAGTTTTGTATCCCAATACTTTTCGAAATGCATCACACGAGCACTTTATTATTATTACACTTCAATTAGCCAGGAAAAATTAATAAACTTTTTTACTTATCGCACTCAGCGTAAGATAGACAACAAATTATTATTCACTATTAAGATGAATTAAAAAACCACATACTTCCGGATTCGTTTTAGGCTAACTCACTTTCGCCACGTCCATAATTTATTCAATGAAAATTGCAGGGAAATGAATAAGGAATGAAAAATCTGAATTGGTATTTTACCCTATTTCAGCCAACTCTATACATTTATACTTCTGACATTCTTATAACACCTTTCTTTAAAAACTATTTTGCTCCCATTTTGAAGGTGGCTGGGTGTACAACCTACACGTTGTCTTCTATCCTCCAAAGAACTCTGCTGTTTCATGTTTATACCTCATTTAATAGTACAAAACTCTTATCAACCTTAATATGTTCCTTGACTCCTACACCATACACATCAGAGCTGTACCCCTTTGGCCCAACGATCAACTGCTCTACGTTAGGAATAACATCAAGTCTTTTGGATTATGGACAATTAGCTTAAGACTTATTATTCATGACTGGTGATTTACGTATGGTATGATTTATGATTTATACTTTATGATTTATGATATTTGTGATCTATGATCTATGATTTATAGTTTATGATTTATGATTTGGGTTTTATGACTTGTGATCTATGATTTATGATTTATAATTTGTGATTTATAATTTGTGATTTATAATTTGTGATTTATGACTCATGATTTATGATTAATGACTTATGATTCAAGAATTATGATTTATGATTTGTGATTTATGACTTATAATTTATGATTTATGATTTTTGATTTGTGATTTATGATATATGATTTATTATTTATAGTTTGTGATTTATGTGTTATTATTTATGATATATGATTTATTATTTATGAGTTATGGTTTGTGATTTATGATTTATGTGTTATGATTTATATTTTATAATTTATAATTTATAATTTATAATTTATAATTTATAATTTATAATTTATAATTTATAATTTATAATTTATAATTTATAATTTATAATTTATAATTTATGATTTGTAATTTATAGTTTATGATTTATTATTTGTTATTTATGACTAATGATTTATGACCTCAGATTTATAATTTAAAATTTATGATTTACGATTTATGATTTATGTATGTATTATGGTTTGTAATTTTTGATTTTTTATTTATGAGTTATGGTTTGTGATTTATGATTGAAGTGTTATGATTTATGATTCATAATTTACAATTTATGATTTATTATTTATGACTAATGATTTATGATCTCAGATTTATAATTTAAGATTTATGATTTACGGCTTGTGATATATGATTTTTGATTTTATGATTTATGATTCATGATTTATGATTAATGATTTGTGATTGAGTTTAAAGTACACATTAACTATGAAATATGATTTAAATTTTGAGTATAGAGATTTCTTTCTTACGATTAGCTATCACGTTGTGTCCTTTCCAACATAAATTTATACTTTAAATTAAATTCAGTGCTATTTATATCATTCATATCGAAAACTTTATCACAGTCATGATGCGCACACACATACATATAACAACTACCGCTAATCTTTCACACATGCATCCCAGCCATTACAGTGCATCGTGCAAGCTTATGCACATGTGTTCACAAAAATTAGGTAGCTACAGCGATCCACCATCTAATAAGTAAACATGCATGTTTATGTCAGCATATGGTTAGAATATTAAATTACGTATACGCCCTGTCGTGTAACTGCTTTCTCTACAAGATGAGTTAGTGGGCTAACCATACGGCTGAATACATATACATACATCCAAACACAGAAAAGCTTTTCGAAACAACATGTCTTACATAGGTATATGTAGGAGAACACAAAAAGCAACAGCAATTTAGCAATAAACGTCGCAGATTCGGTAAACTATAAGCAAATATCCGTAGATTCTATGTTTGTGCGTATATATGAATGTAGGAATGCACATCATGCCGCTGCACTGAAAATGAAGTTATAAAATACGCGAAAGCAGCCAAGCGGAGTTTACAGCAAAGATTTCAAAAAGGGAATATAAACTTCTTTCCCCTATTTTTACTCTCTACTACATATTTCCAGTTAGCATTTTTAGCTTCTTTCATAGCAGCTGCAGCTTATGAGTAATGTCTTTAAGACGTGATTGCATACCGCAAACTTGCTATATTAACCACAGCCGGTACTATAAATTAAGGTGGTGATTATTATTATAGTTTCACCTTCTGAGAAGAGGATTTGTGATTTTCTCATTTGTGTTACTAGAGTTTTCAAAGAAAATACTCTTAATAGGGGTAGCCATAAACTCTGTAATTGAGATATGAAACCTCGCAATAACAGAAAATTTTGCTGCATAATGGCAGAAATTTTTATTAATTCCAAAAACACCTTATAAAGGTTTTAAAAATATATTTTTTGAAGCTTACATTCAAAAACAGAAACTAAAAATTAAGAAAGCGTTTTCACTCAAAATAATTTAAACATAGAACTTTATTATATTAAGGTATGAAATGAGATCCAAAGAAGTTGACTGAGTTTAGTAAATACTAAAAAATTGTTTTGTTTTACCGAGGATTTAAATAAGCGCAATGAGAGTAAAGCCCGAATATCGCCTAATCCAAATCAAGATATTTAGAGAGTGGCAATCATGAAAAGAAGAGAATGTAGACTATATCAAATTGAGCATTACTAAATCGTTAAACGATTACTATACCCAGATGAATATTGGTTTTAATTGGGCAAGAACACACCACAGGACTGTTCTTGTGGATGTCGACCTTGCTTTTAGAGAGTCAGTGACTGAACACTTCTTCACGATATTGAAAAAAATATTATACCAAATTCTATAACCTTTGAAAACCTGAGCACGAATTAAATAAGATTTAAATTTTTTTTTTTGTGTTTTTTTGTACCTAAAGAAGCTTATAAAATCATGTTTAAAAAAAAATATAAACTTAATTTTTGGAAATTTTTTTTTTATTTTTATTAGCTAAGCTTTTTTCTATCTATGTACATAAAGTATTTGTAGTACTATAATTTCACAAGACGCCAGTATTAGTGTGAAATTTTAAATTTGAAAATTTTAATTTAATTAAATCAAGGGCATATATGTACTCGGGGTCGTAAGAGGATAAAGATGGTGCGGAAATTACGTGAACCAGATTTAAGTAGCCTTTTAGAAGCTAGTGCTTATTTCTATATCTCTAAACTTTCTGCACCAACAGCAGCAGTTTCCTTAGCTTTCTACGACGAGGACTGCATTATAACAACAATTATACCCAGTAGTCTTGGAATTTAACATTGTCCCTCCGGCCACCGTAACGCTAGCGGTAAATTTTCCCAGCGTAATTTTGGTGTGAGAGTTGTAACTGGTTACAATCTTGTCCATCAGAAAATAGATCTGTAGACCAAACAACACAATCCAAGTCAAGAGCGCTGGCGGATTGAGTTCTGACCTAATTAAGTACGGTGACAAGGAGCTTCTGGTCGGACAACGATGTCTGATAATGTTATTCTGGTCGTTTTTTGTACAATCTACAAAAGAAAAACGTAATCTGTGAGAGACTGAAGCCAGATGTGATCGATTATCGTTCAGGCTCCAACTAGCACGGAGTATGTAGCGACTATACTCGTATTACTTAATATTTATTTTTAAATAAATAATATAGGACTTTGATGAACAAGTAGCTTTATCCGAGAAATTCAAAGTCCTTGCGAGGTGATTTATACAACTAATGGTTAATTTGAAATTATTTAGGTTTCAAGTTACTTTACCTATATTGAGAAAGTCATGGTTATTAGTAAGAAAAACTCGTAGTTTTCAAAAGTGATAAATGACGATAGAGGCGACTAACTTATGTTACTTGAATGCTTGAACTTTAAAGAAGCAGCTATCTTTTAGTTTCTCGGATAGTTTGAAGTCCTGGATTGTCTTTTTCGTTACTTTGCTGTAAATACGAGTATAGCGTTAAAGTGAAATAATTTTAGTTGTCGATGCTATCGTCTAGCACTAATTACTTTGAAGTTGTGCTTTTTTGTTGAATACGACTTCAAAGTTAATGTATATTGGAACGATTTTCTGTCATCCCTTGTCAAGTTTGGTTTGGAAACAAACCGGTTTACGTTCTCAGGTTAAAGTTATTTATTCTACGATACCCCATTTTTGTGATAAATCTCTCTCGCCACCAATGTATGAGTAAATAATTTATACAAACTTAACCTAATTTCAGCATCCAATTTAATATATCAAAGCATAGTAATTATTATTAAGTGCCAAAGGATCATAGAGACGCACATCAATGTGTGCTTTTCTTGTCTGATACTAAAAAAAAATTATATATTAATAAAACCATTATTATTACATTTGGTAGTAAATTTTCATTCGTTTTTTTTACGGGTTCAAAAGACAAGACTTTTAAATTACAAATTTGAAAAGAGGAGGATCCATATAAATATGTAATGAAACCGTTATATAATAACAAAATAGGTAAAGAAAAAGCAAGCAATAAGTTAAAAACAGAGGTTTGTGTTTAGATATCTGAAAGTCGCAGCTACCACGCTGCTACGTCATTGCTACGTAACCATAATGCCAATGGAACGTTGCGGTTACCAATAAAATATTCCCCAATTTGATTGCAGCTTTGAAGTCACAACAATGGTCGCAGGAAACTAAATATTTAGAGTATTTTTGAAACTGTCTGCATATGGATTCGCTGCAAAACTTTATGCGCCAGTAATCCATGTCGCTGTAGGGATATGTAATCTATTTTTAATCAGAAAAGCTATTTACAGCGGAGGAAAAAAAAACAAAACTCGGTTGGCGTCAGTCAGAAAAACGAGGTTTCGATAAGCCCCAATTATACCACAATGAACCCATCACATGTTCTGTACGAAAGCAAGGACTAACCACAGGGCGGTGTATATTCAGTATGCTTTTAGTAAGCCAGTTGGTTTAGACCACAGAAGTCTCACTGTGGTTGAAGCAAGTGGTTTGTTTCTCAGTTTAAATGTTTCCATTGGGCTACTGCTTACCCATTAGATTGTAAAGGGATATGTATGCATTATGTAACAGGTGAGTTTTATTGCATTTTAGCGCCTTGAAAGTTTTTATGAGACGACTATAAAAAATTCAAACTCGAAAGGAATAACACATGCGAACAAATAAATTGTGGCTCATTTGCACCGCAGTTGGTAAGAAGAAACCAAGTTCAAGCTTTTAAACTATTGTATGCAATGGGCTGCAACGCTTCGCCTGCAAAGCCTTCACCACCAGCTGGCTTTCAAGTAAGTTGCTTCGATTAGTTGTGTAGGCCTAGTTATTTGCAACCACACACACACACACAGACGCACTCATACAACAACGGACTAACTCAAACAAGTAGGTTTGTAAGGACGTTGATGTAAATTGTGGCAAGTTTAGTCATTTATTTGCTCACCTTTACAGAAATCAATGCATGTACATTGGGGTGGGTCAGTTTGTGTAGAGCATTTTTAAAGAAGCTAACTTTAACTAGATATAACAATGTTCCAGGGCGAGAGTGTATTTTTAAAAGGTTTTTGAGCTATGAAATATTAAGTGGTACTTATTATACAAATAGGTAGGGCATGTTTTCATTGTTGGCTCAAAGACACCTCCAACCATTTCATCAACAGAGTAATGAAAATTATGGAAAGGAAAATTTAATAGGTTTTGGAGATATCGCTCAAACCGTGAGCTTACGTCAGTTCAACTTGGGATTTGTATCAAAGCTGATTTACCATGACATCATTGCAAAACCTCGTGCGCGGTAGGAGCATCAATGATAATGAAATACCTTGGCAGTCAGATAGAAAGCTTCTCCACACCTATTTGTCTCATACCAAATGAAAAAACATTTTAAAGTTGTACATATATTTGAGAACCGATCGGTTAAGAATTTCTTTGACTAAATGTAATTTTTGATTTTTAGGCTTGTCCGATCTAATTACTATTTAAGGCAAATGTATTTTATTATTTTACCTAACGTTTCGGTAAAACTTTTTAACTTCTTTAAAAAAATAAATAAATAAAATAAAATGCCTCTGAAGTAGCTAAAAAAGTTTTAGCGAAACGTCGGCTAATAATAATGAAATGTTTACATTTGTGCTTAAATAATCATTAGATCTGACCAGCCTAAAAAACAAAATAAAACTTTAGTTCTATATGGAGCGCATTAAGGTATGTATCTTCAAATTGAGAGATGTGTTTAAATTTCAAATGAATTGCAAAATTTTCTCAGTGCATAAACAAGAAAGCAATAAAAAATCCATAAATAAGTTCAAATTATAAAAGAAATAAAAAGTCAACCGGATATATTGCACCCAAACAAAGAGCTAAATTTATCTAATTTTTCTATGAAGTTAAAATATAATCCAAATCCTGCGAAAACAAAAAATCCTACGAATAAAAAAAATATATTTTTATGTATTCATGAAACGAGCTCAAGCCCAAGGATAATAATTTTTCACTTTTAGAATTTTTATGAAAATTATTATTGTTTTTATTTATTAATAATCATTTTAATTAATTATTAAAAGTTTTTGGATTGAATAGAGTAGGAAAAATGTTTACAGACAACTGTCATAGCTTTTCTTATGGATCCATTTCGGAAGCTGCTAGACTTATTCATCAGAGAAATTTTGGCACGCATTGCTAACCATTAAGCTAACAATACGTTGGTTTTGATGTCATGCAAAATCATCTCCCCTAATGTTCTGCGTAAATATGAGGTTTGCTGGTGTGTTTGTATGTATTTATTTGCGCACGTTCGCGAAAGCCTTGACACATTGCCCTGCTGCGGCACAATGAGCTCATTCATCCTCTAGTTTTGCGGTCTAACCGAAATCATGCGCCATATAAATGCAAATAGGTATATATTTTCTAGAGTGAGACAAGAAATCGAAAATAAAATTAAATTGAAAAAATAAAATAAAAAAAAATAAAATAGAACAAAATGAAATGAAATAAAATAAAATAAAAAAACAGAATAAAATACAATAAAATAGAATAAAATTAAATAAACAAAAAAAAAATAAAATAAGATAAAATAAAATTAAATAAAATTAAGATAAAGTAAAATAAAATTAAATAAAAAAAAATTAAATTAAATTAAATTAGATGAAATAAAATAAAATTAAATAGAAACCCCCAATATTTGGCCTGTAAGGCTGAAAAGCTGTGATGATCATGTCATTCCCCTTAAAATTAAAAGCTCATATTTGGTAAGTATACCCCAGACGTAGTTGGCAATTAAATTGTTCGCTGCCGAGTGAAAAAAAACAACAATCGCTTTGTTTCGGCCCACCCTAATATTTACATACAAAGTTTAAAATTATGCATATGCATATATTAATGTTTATGTGTGTATGTATGTACGTATGTAAATTTACTTAGTTAGCAACTAATGCCTCTGGAACGTTAACTAAAACTTCTTCGTTGCTTTGCGAGCAAATTGCAAAAGTTTTCGCTTGCATTCGCCCGAGGCAGCCGGCGGTAATTTGAACATTGCTTAAGCCGAATTATTCAAAGACAAACTTTGTGCTTTAAGACCATAAATGCCCAGATATCTTTGCTTTTGTACCTCTACACATGCACGAATTCATAGTCAACCACCAATTACGTATGTTTGAGTGTAATATGAGTTTGTGTGGATGTAATTATTTGCCCACAGTTGCGATGTCTAACAATTAGCTGCTCACTCATCTGTGATCAGTGGCTTTGCAGTAATTTAACACCGTGTCGAACCGTGTATGTATATACACTTATATGCACAAGTAAGCCTCCTCACAGGTACATGAATTATTGTATTAATTAATCTTTTCATGGGAAGCGTTATTATTTAAGAAGCCCCAAGGTATTGGATAAGTGAGAACACGTGTACAACAAAATTCATTAAATAAGTCGGACTAAAACTTTGCTTTTTCATCAATCAAAAAATCCAAATTTTTCTTCTTTGTGTATATTTTTGTATATTCCAATAGGTGTTGCTGGAATCGCTTTAATTACAAAATCCGAATTTCTGTTTTCGCTTAGGTTCGTTTTTAATTTAAAATGTTTTGAATATGGTCCAGAACCTCTATATACAATATTCTAATGCACATAGAGATTGTCACCATGAGCTTATACACAAACAAATAGAGCTAACCTCTGATTTGGATATCTTGTATCGAATGCATGCTTATGCTATAAAAAAGTGGAGTTGTTAGCTACCCCTTGCCAATAATACTGTTAAGGTCAAATAAAATAAAATTCAATTAAATTTAATTCGGTTAAGTTAATACAAAATTAAATTAAATTATGGTAATTGATATTGGAGCAGTGCTCGAATTTTTATATTTTGTTTGTTAATTGATATTAGAGGAAAAATTATAACGATATGCACAGCGCTGGTATGGGATGACATGTTTCGAAGTGCCTAACTTCTCATCAGACCCCTTCTCGGACACTGGGATACGAACCCAAGTGTCTGCACCAAAGCCGCTGTTAGAGTACTCTCACAACTAAGCTATGATGCCCTGTAGCGTCACGATGCATTTTTCCTCTAATGTGCCATTTGCTTTATTCCTTTTATACATTCTTTGGTACATATATTTTATATATCAACTCAAGGAAAGTGGAATATTTTTAGGCGTGTTCATAGATTAGGCGTGTTAGATTAAATTAAATTAGATTAAATTAAATTAAATTAAATTAAACTAAACTAAATTAAATTAAATTAAATTGAATTGAATTAACTTAAATTAAATTAAATTAAGTTAATCTTTAGGCACTTGACTAACACGCACTTGAACACAACACAGCACTATCACAGCATGCAGTAACAAACAAACACACAGCTGACTTTGCGAACACGAAAATAATAGATAAAGAACGAACAGAAAAGAGAAAAGTCGAAATACACTTTGGAGAGCCTACGTATAATGCAGAAAAGGGAACATACGTTTAGCAAAAAAGAAGATACAGACGAAATAGCCGCGACTTACTTGTTATGGTTATAGTTTAGTTTAGTATGACAAGTGTACCACTAAGGATGGTATCGACAGTGTGTATTTTTTGTAATTTTAATGTAGAAAATTAAATGTAAAAATCTACCATTTTCAGTGTAAGTTACATATAAATATTTAATGTGTGTTTAAACTTTATGTATCTTTATGTAACACCTACTAATGTTGTTTTGTATTTTTGGGTTTTTATGTTTTCAAATAAAAACAGTGACGCCCCTGAAGATGCTAAGAAAATCTTAGCGAAACGTTGGGCTGTAAGGTGGAAAAAGCCTTGTTTTATGCGCACCCCACATAAGTAGATCAGACCAGCTTACCAAATAAATAATAGTTAAATTAACTGATCGGAAGAAAAACGTAAACTAAATTAAATTAATTAACAAACAAACATAAAAATTCGAGCACTGCTCCAACAACAATTACCATAAATTAAATTAAATTAAACTAAATTAAATTAAATTAAATTAAATTAAATTAAATTAAATTAAATTAAATTAAATTAAATTAAATTAAATTAAATTAAATTAAATTAAATTAAATTAAATTAAATTAAATTAAATTAAATTAAATTAAATTAAATTAAATTAAATTAAATTAAATTAAATTAAATTAAATTAAATTAAATTAAATTAAATTAAATTAAATTAAATTAAATTAAACTAAATTAAATTAAATTAAACTAAACTAAATTAAATTAAATTAAATTTAATTAAACTAAACTAAACTAAATTAAATTAAATTAAATTAAATTAAACTGCCCGGCGGGGTATCGGTTCCCCTACCGGGCGCCTCCTCGGGTGGTGGATAGAGGAACGCTTCCCAGAAATGGGTGGCACTGAGGAAATGAAATACTCAGGGCGAACCAAAACGAATAAAGGGCGAGTGGATGCGGCCCTTAAACTCTAACTAAGCATCCTCAGGATTGAGTCCAGTAAGATCCTGAAGACCGAAACTGGAAACATGATTAGGAAAAGTATGTTACGGGCTGGCGAGGCCGGTAGTCTGCCACCTCAGTAACCAAGGGTGACACCTTGGCGAAATGGCTGGTAGGTTAATATCGGCATCGTCTCCGTCTCGTTAAAACCCTAGCAGGTCTTCAAGTACGTTCGAAGCACGTCGTCATTAAGTTGGTGGTGCAGGCTCAGTTGAGACAATTCCTGACTAATGCCGGATTCTGGCACTGAACACAGACTCTCATAAGGACCTGTGTCAACCCTAGCGTGGCCTCCCTGCAAGCGCATAGATAACCACGGGAATCAATAACAGCGACTGCACATCGTGCTGAGATAGCGGCTTGAAGCGGAGACCCAATCGAAATGAATAAACCAAATCAAAACAACGAAGAAAGAATGGAGAACGAAAGCGGCGACGAGGTCACATTCAGAAAAAGCAGTAAACTGCTAAGATCGCCGGTTCTAAAAACGCCGGCTAGAGTGGCCACTCCAGTTATGCCTTCGCGAGGCTCTGGACCGGCACGAAACACACCAGTGGGATTCGGCACCAAAACGCCCGGCCAGTCAACACCCACTGCTACCGGCGGGAAGCTAGATCCCACCCACAAGAAGGCAAGCCCCTTAAAAAGCGCAATGACACTTTTTAGCCTTAAGGGGAAAACCCAAGGCCAGTGCTTGGACCATGCGCTAACGGTGCTGCGTACAATGCAAACAGCCGCACAGAGACAGAAGACCGTGTCCATGGACATAAAGAACGGAATGGCTCTCCTCGAAGAGGTGTTGAGCTATATGAGCTCATTGAGCCCAAATAAAGAAGAGGGTGACGAACCGGGCCCATCAAATAAGAGGGCTCGGACTAACTCCGACCCTCAGCTCATAGACTCGGAAGCCAAGAAGAAAAGGGACGCGGAATCGGAGAATACCCATTCCGAAGAGGCTTGGTCCAAAGTAGTAGGTCGGAGACGGCAAGAGCGTCCTAAAGCAAAAAAGAAGCCGCCTGCTCAAGCCCCGAAGGCAGTCAAAAAGAACAAGAGGAACAGCAGAGCCGTAACGTTTCTGGTGAAACCGGCCGAAGGCAAAACCTAGGCCGAAGTTCTAGGGGCAATCCGAGGTCAGCTCCGGCCTGCCGAAACCGGAACGGTGATACGGTCAGTGCGCAAGACCAAGGCTGGTAGCGTACTAATAGAAACGGCGCAGTGCAACGACCAACCGGCCTTTAGAGAAGCCATTGGTAGCGCGGTAGGAGAAGTTGGCGATGCACAACAAATCTCTAAGCGTATAAAGCTAGAGGTATTGGGCATGGACTGTCTCACAACGGCTGAGGAAATAAAAGAGGCCGTTCGAAGAGAGATCGGAGAAAGCTCAGGCCAAATCCGTATCTCTCTTTTCGCCGTAAATCAGAGAGAGCAAAAGAAGGCTGTTGTCGAAGTGGACGAAGGTCCCGGAAGCCAACTGCTCAAAAAAGGAAAAATTTCCATCGGCTGGATCCAATGTAGGATCAGACAGCGTGCGGAAATGCAACGCTGCTTCAGGTGTCTCGGCTACGGACACCGACAGGCTGGCTGCAATGGGCCCGACAGGAGGGACGCGTGCTGGAAGTGTGGGAACTCTGGCCACAAATCCTCATCCTGCACTGAAAAGGCAAAATGCTACCTTTGCACCACGGGAAACCTCGATCAACTTCCCGGGTCTGGAGCATGTAGCACGTTTAGAGAAGCACTTGCTTCGGCGAAAGCCAAACTGTCGCCCCAATGACCAGCGTGATTCAAGGAAATCTGAATCGATGCAGGTTAGCTGATGAACTGCTAGACCAACTGGTGCTTGATCACCAAATAAACTATGCAATCATCAGCGAATGTTACAAGGCCAGAGACAGCTGGTACATTGACGAATCTGGCGCTGCTGCTATCTGGATAGTGGACGCCAATACCAATGTTACTAATCGTGCTGCCGGGCATGGCTACGTCCGTGTAACTGTAGCGCGAACAACTCTTGTTAGCTGCTACCTGTCACCAAATGACCCCATTCAGAGGTTCAAAGAAAAGCTGGAGCTATTAGAAGACGACCTACGGGACCAAACTTGCAACCTGGTCATCGCTGGAGACTTCAACGCTAGAGCAATAGAATGGGGCATGCCTCAAACTAATACCAGGGGAAAACTAATTCTGGAAATGGCAGCCCGACCCGGTGTGGTCGTACTGAATACGGGCACGACCCCAACATACAGGCGCCCGGGCTTTGGGTACTCGATCCCCGACATAACGCTCGTCTCGGAGAGACTCTTTCCAAACGCGGTTGGGTGGAGAGTGATGGAGGACCTTACTGGCAGCGACCACAACTACATCACCTTCCAACTCGACCATCCTGGTCAGAGACCGGCAGCGAACGCATCATACAAAACCCGTAGATGGGATGCAGCTAAAGTTGACGCCACCAGGTTCACCGGAACAGTGCTGGCGAAAGCCAGACGGATAACCGACGGCACCAATACGCCACATGCGGCGGTTGAAGAAACCATGCAATGCATGCGCCATGCTTGCAACGTCTCTATGCCACGAATAGGAACGTGGCGAGGCAAGAAGCAGGTATATTGGTTGAATAGCGAAATCGCGGAACTCCGGAAAACATGTCACAGAATGCGAAGACTGGCGACGCGCTCACGTGGCAGATCCGAGGCTCTTGAAAGGGCGGAGGCGTGCAAGGGGGCGAAAAAGGCTCTCGGCGCCGCCATAAAAGCAAGCAAACTAAGATGCTGGAAAGAGCTCTGTAAGGAAGTGGATCAAGACCCCTGGGGACAAGGGTACAAAATAGTTATGAAGAAACTTCGACCACCAAATCAGACGATGGACGAAGATGACATGAAGAACATCGTGGAAGCGCTATTCCTCACGCAACTTACTAGAGAAGAGGAACATGCAGCACGAGATGACCGCAACGTGGTACCTTTCAATGAAGAAGAGCTAGAAAGAGCCCTGCGTAGCATGAGGGCTGGTAAAGCCCCAGGACCCGATGGAATACCTGCGGAGGCAATCATATTAACTGCTAATAGTTGTCCAGAGCTCTTGTTATACATGTATAACAAATGTCTAGAAGCAGGTGTCTTCCCCGCCAGATGGAAGACAGCACGGCTCGTCCTCATACCGAAAGGCAAAGGGGACCCAAGCTCTCCATCATCCTTTCGCCCACTATGTATGCTCGACACAGCGGGAAAAATTATGGAGAGCCTTATAAAGCAACGTCTAACAGCAGCCATAGAAGACGAGGGTGGACTCTCCCACCGGCAACATGGCTTTCGGAGAGGGCACTCCACAATAGACGGCATAGCAGAAGTCGTAGAGGCAGTCCGGAAGGCCGAGACGGCAAGCCATCAAGCAAGGCCGGTGGTACTATTGGTGACGTTAGATGTTAAAAACGCTTTTAACTCTGCCAGGTGGGAAGACATGCTTGATGCATTAGAACGCTCCTTTAAGGTCCCGATATACTTGTTAGATATATTGAGGGACTACTTAAGAGACCGTTGGCTAATCTATGAAACGACGCAAGGCCAAAGAAAGGCGAAGCTAACAGGCGGGGCAGCACAAGGGTCGGTGCTCGGCCCTGATCTTTGGAATGCTACCTATGACAGTCTCCTTCGAATGCAGATGCCAGAAAGCACTTTTCTAGTTGCTTTTGCAGACGACGTGGCTGCGGTGATAACAGCACGAAACTGCGACCTGGCACAGCTTAAACTGAACCAAGTGATGCGCAGTGTAGACGAGTGGATGAATAATCACGGCCTCCAACTGGCTACAGCCAAGACAGAGATCGTGATACTAACGAAAAGAAGGATTCCCACAATCACCAACATGAATGTTGGGGATCAACAGATAGAGACGCGCCGCTCTACGAAATATCTAGGGGTGAAATTGGACAACAAGCTGACCTTCTCGGAGCATCTAAGAAGCTCCTGCGAGAAGGCTGTGAAGACCATCGCAAGTCTGAGTCGGCTAATGGCAAATACAGGTGGACCAAAGCCATGCATAAGAAAGCTGCTGGCGTCCGCCTCAGATTCTATACTGTTGTACGGTGCAGAAGTCTGGGCGGACGCAATGAAATTTGGGAAGTATCGGGCCGCTATTACCGCAGTCCAACGTAGAGGGGCCCTGAGAATCGCCTCAGCATACCGCACGGTCTCCGCAGATGCTGTTCTGGTCATCGCGGGGACTATACCGATATATCTCCTCGCTGAGGAAAGAAAAATGACTTACGACACTCGTGCAGAGGTACGTAGAGACGTTGCTGCAACGCAGGCGCGTGGTGATTCGATCCGGCGGTGGCAACTACAATGGAGCAGCAGTGGTGCTGGAAGGTGGACCAGGGTATTAATCCCCGAACTAGAACCATGGCTGAACCGACCTCATGGAGAAGTCGACTTCTACCTGACCCAGTTCTTAACCGGACACGGTTATTTCCGTGAATATCTCCATAGAATGGGCAAAGTTCAAACCCCGAACTGCACCTACTGCGGAGCCATAGACGACGTACGCCACACCTTCTTCGAATGCGAGCAATTTGCAGAAGAAAGAAGGCGGGTGGAAGAGACAATTGGCGAACTTTCCCCGGGCAGTGTCATTCGCAAGATGACCTGCGAAAACGTTAGATGGGACATAGTCAGACGATACGCGAGGAATGTCCTCCTTGCGAAACGGGAAGACGGTTGTCTAGCCAGTTAGCGTGAGAGTAGCCATAGAGCTCACGTAACGCGCTTCCTTACCTGAAGTAATGCTAAGCGCGGTCCCAGGTAAGGAAGAATGCGCGGGCCGTGGGAGGTTAGGTTTTAGTGCGGTATACTTCAAGATAAGAAGGAGTCCCACACTCGGAGAGTTCCGCTGCTAGAGAATCTAGTAACGAGGGCTCAAACCCGGTTAGTGCATAAAGCATTTCCTCCTCCCACGAACACAAAAAAAAAAAAATTTTATTAAACTAAATTAAATTAAATTAACCTAAATTAAATAAAATAAAATAAAATAAAATAAAATAAAGTAAAATAACACAAAATAAAATAAAATAAAATAAAATACATAATGTGGTATGAAAAAAATTCCAAAAACAAGCATTTTTCAAAAAAAAAACATCTATCTTGAATTCTAAAAGGTAATGGTGATATTGCTATAATTTGCTACACAGTGCATTTTTGGTAAAGAAATAATTAGAAAGAAGCCTTTCATAGCATTCCTTACATTTAGGAGCTGCAAGGTACAGGTAACATCAAAATATTTAAAAACAAATTTCAAAACGGTGCAGCCGCACTTCAGTGGTGTGCAACATTCCGAGGATATTCGAGCCATGAAACAGTTTCTCAGAAAAAAATCATCTGAACTCGTCGGCAGCGTTAGCACTATGCAAAAACCAAGTTGGTGGTAGGCAAAATTAGAATCAGCACATTACAAATTGAAGGAGAAGTTTAGATAGAGCTATGTATATCTTGCTTAACTTTTATTATTAATATATCTTTCTGGAAATTGTTGCAGATTACAGATACCAAGACAATGTTACGTACGGAAACAAGTCGTAGCGTTGTTTAGTGTTATAAAAGCGTATGTCAGAAACATAAGGACAATGTGCTTGGTATGTCTTTCTAGGAATAGATGGTTAGTAACGTTTTAATACTGAACAATATAGCATCTCAAATTCTCATATACGTCTTTAAGAGAAAAGTTTATTGCTTAACGGAAGTTGCACAATACCACAGCCGATGAGATGATGTTCCCTATCAGCGTGGACTCGTATTTAGCTAATTCTTTAAGAAACATAAAACATTGGAGAAAGCCAATGAATAGTTAACCGATGCAGGCCAATTTTTTATCTATTTCGGAAACACTTTAAACAAAATGGCCACCAGCTAAATCGTAAATTTCGGGAATTACCTCCATAAACTTTTTTTATGTGCCTCTCGATTTCTTTATCACTTGAATGTTCCAACAGAAAAAATAATTCTATTGTTGAAGCTTCCGTATCATTAGCGGTCTAAATATCAATACAACTTGTGGTGGAGTTTCCGTCTTTCTATAAAACACTGCTATCTACCGCTGATATTATTGTATTGTTGTTGTTTTTAGCACCAAAAATGCTCCTCGAAGGTTTTGGTAGCAATTTAGTATGACAAGTGAGACCTTCTAAGTCATGTCACGCCTCCTTCCGTAAGGAAGGAGAAGATGGGTAATGAGAGGCATCATATCCGAAGATCAAGTCGCCTCTTACGACCGGTATGCCTACCGCGGGCATATTGTTAACAATTATGCACCCGTTAATACCAAAATGGCCAACCAATTATTAGTATATATCTACAGCGCCACCATCAATAAAATCAATTTGTACTCCTTTCGGGCTCACTGAAAACCTTTAGAGCAAAAAATTAAATCAAAAAGCTCCAAATTTCAATTAATTTAAAGCTATATCCTACAGTCAAAATTCATGTGCTAGACAACTTAACAAGGTTAGTGTTTTCTTATGACTTTAAAAGATTTTCAAATAAACAAATTTTTTTCTTGCTTTCACCTTACATTTGCACACATGACAGCATCGTTAGCTGTGTTTTCTACAAAATGATTTCACAAATTAAGTCAGTTTTCTCTACAAACTTTTGAGTGAAATTTGCAGCCGCTTCAAAAGTTGCTCTTTGCAATTTAAGTAGAGGATGTGATCACCGAGGTATGCGTTAATCAAAAGGATAGTGCATATATGCTCCAACTTTTTAGCGTAATTAGAAAACCCTTGTCAAAACCTCTGCACCAAAGTTAAAAGCATTGCAAATTGCTTTAAGTCTCAATATTAAGTAGAGAATTATTCCTATTAGTTGCGAAAAGGTTCAACAAACTTAACCAGAATTAAAATCTCAAATAAATATAAAAAAGCATTCTTGAATGACATTGGCATACAATCATGCCTACCAGTAGGTTTTACAACATGATTTTTTATTGCTGTTGCAATACTAATAATGTAGAGCCCGGATAATAAATTTTAGAAAAACATATCTCAAACAGAAAGACTCTTTTTGTGTTTGAACATAAATCCACCCATCCCATCGCCCTAATCATTTCAGTGTACTCGTTTGTGGGCCCAGCTCTTCTTCTGCTCACATTTACAAATATCGGGCCAAGGTTATTAGCTATATATAGATATATAAAAAAAATACAAAAACAGATATATAAAGTCGATGTTCCGTGAAAAGACAGCTTATATTGTCGAACCCATCGCCGGTATATGCTGACTTTGTGTGAGCGTTTCTCACTGAGATCACGGAGAAGTGCGTTGTTGGATATTAAGCCTGTATAAAACATGAAGAAAATAAAATAATATAAAATACAATAAACTAAAATAGCATAAAATAAAATTAAAAAAAATAAAAAAAAAATAAAATAAAGTAAAATAATATAAAATAAAGTAAAATAATATAAAATAAATGAAAAATAAAATTAAATTAAAAAAAATTTAATAAAATAATATAAAACAAATTAAAATAAATTAAACTAAAATACAATAAAATAAAGTAACAAAATAAAATTAAAATAAATAAAATAAAATAAATTAAAAAATTAAATTAAACAAAATAAAATAAAATTTAACTAAATAATATAAAAGAAAATAAACTAAAATAAATTAAAATAAAATAAAATAAAATAAAATAAAATAAAATAAAATAAAATAAAATAAAATAATATAAAATAAATAAAAAAATAAAATTAAACAAAATAAAATAAAATAAAACTAAATAATATAAAATGAAATAAAATAAAATAAAACAAAATAAAATAAGACAAAATAAAATAAAATAAAATAAAATAAATGAAAAAATAATATAAAATAAAAAATAAAAAAACAAAATTTATGAAAATAAATGTAAAAATAAAATTAAACTAAATAATATAAAATAAAATAAAATAATACAAAATATAATATAATATAATATATAATATAATATAATATAATATAATATAATATAATATAATATAATATAATATAATATAATATAATATAATATAATATAATATAATATAATATAATATAATATAATATAATATAATATAATATAATATAATATAATATAATATAATATAATATAATATAATATAATATAATATAATATAATATAATATAATATAATATAATATAATATAATATAATATAATATAATATAATATAATATAATATAATATAATATAATATAATATAATATAATATAATATAATATAATATAATATAATATAATATAATATAATATAATATAATATAATATAATATAATATAATATAATATAATATAATATAATATAATATAATATAATATAATATAATATAATATAATATAATATAATATAATATTATATAATGTAATATAATATAATAAAATAAAATAAAATAAAATATTATAGTAAAGAAATAAAAAAAATAAAATAAAACAAGTAAGGAAAGGGTTGTCTTTGACTGTGCCGAAGACCTTATACCTTTCGTGAATACGCATCACGGTTCTAAGTGTCCGATCCTTACTCACAATTAGTACAAACTCTGTAAAATTTTTAATTCAAAGATATAAGCCCAACCCCCATTTATCGGAACAATCGATTGCGTGGGATTTATATGTTATGTTAGTCCGATATGGGTGAGTTTCACAACACACATTACATATATACTATGTTCCAAAACTGCACAAGTTTACGTTTTTAGCTTTTTAATTGCAACATTTATAGGCCAAAACCCGTTTATCGGAACAATCGATTGTACGGGAGCTATGCGTTGTATTGGTCCGATCATGCTGGTTCCGACAAATGATTAATGCTTTACAAAATGGCGGCTCCATGCCAAATTTCATCGAGATATCTCAAAAACTGAGGGACTCTCTCTCTATGGCGCGATATACAACAGGTATATCATCATAAACCTCCTAAGAGATTTTTGCGCCAAGCTTCTCTTCCAATTTGTGGTGTGCCGATTTGAATTTTTCCCTACAAATTGGTGGGACCTACAGTTTTTTGCCGACTCCGAACGGCATTTACAAAGGAGACGAATTTTTTCCGAGAAGCCTGTCAGGGCAGAAATACACTCGGAGAGTTTGCCAAACCACTGCCGAGGGGCGACCCCGTTTTGAAAAACTTTTTTCAAATCACTTTTGATGTTACCTGTACCAGGGCTCGAACCATGGACCTTCGGTGTGGTAGGCCGGCAACACTACCTTCACACCACGGCGGCCGCCAAACTGAGGGACTAGTCTGCGTTCAAACAGACCGACGGACGGGCGGACAGACGGACATGGCTAAATCAACTCAGCTCATCGCCCTGATTATTTCGGTGTACTTATTGGTGGGTACATCTCTTCTTCTTCGCATACTTACAAACATCGCACCGAAGTTATAATACCATTTCATGTTCGTGGAAGGTATAATAAAATATCATAAAATAAAACAAATGAAAAACTAAAATAAAATAAAATAAAAAAAATAATTGAAAAAATAAAATATAATAAAATATAATAAAATAAAATAAAATAAGTTAAAATAAAATAAAACAAAATAAAATAAAATAAAATAATATACAATAAAATAAAATAAAATAAAATGAAATAGTAAAAATAAAATAAAATGGATAAAAAATTCAAACAGAACTGGCCTATCTCCATTACCACCCTATGCTCATGATGGGTATATAGCGCCACTACGCTGGTTATGGTCTTGTTTGAAACCTAGTTTGGCCTTTAACTTTTGTAAAATACCCTTAGTTTTTGCTGAGTGCCTATACTCTCAACTAGCAACTACACTAATATATTTGACTGTTTTATAGATTTTGAATTGCGTACACGCAAACCCTGTCCACAAACATGTGTAGATGATTATTGTCAAATCGAAACAATTGTTTTACAATTGTTCGCTGACAAAGCCAATTATTAGCGATGGTCAATGGCAGTGTAAGCCAATAGTGGTTTGCATATTTACATGGCACTTTCCCAACCAACGATTTAGCAATTTGCATTTTAAATGACCTTTTCTGCACTGGACAATTTATGCCAATCCGTGAAAGAGACAACCAGTTTGTATGAAATAAATTGTTTATGCTTTACTGTCTTGGGAAAGGAAGGCTGAGCTATAGTGAAATCGTACATTGCACACGGTCGCTCATATTTCGGCCTCTAAAATGTTGGAGAGTTCTATTGCGGTTACAACAAAAACAGATAGGATCTTTGAGGAACACCGAACCTTCAAACGTGAATAAGCTACAATACTGCATAATCACACATATTATGTGGAAAATCTTGCCCCAAGTTTGAAAATTCTCTATGCGTTTTTTCAAATTTCCAGGAATTTTTTGAATTTTCGCATAAGATGGGAAACACTTAATCCAAAATTTACATGAAGAAAGTTTCTATATTTGTATGTGAAATTAGTAAACGAATTTTGCCTGAAGAAGTTTCTGTAATATATTAGAAAAGGCAACTGTACCATTTTTACTGTGAGCCACTGTAGCTGTCCACCAACTGGATTGAAAAGGTAGTGCGTAGCCAGTTCCCCCTTCACGCAATTTTTCAAACTCATACCTAGATTTCCATCTTTGCTACTATTCTTCCAACGCACCTACATTATTCAAAACAATTCACCACATTTGAAAACCAAACTACGAGTACTTAGTTTGCAAATAACAGTATTTAAATTACTTCTTAAATATTTAAATAGCTTTATTCGCAACTTAAATGCCACCACATAGTTGCAGTTACAGATCTGTATAACTGTATTTATTAGTTCCAAGCAGCACATGAACTCTCTATAAGTCTCAACTAACACCAAGTTAACACCCCATTTTCTTTCAACTTAGACTACTTCAAATGGAATCACTATAAAAGAAATGTAAATTTTATCACTGAGAAGAGCACAAATAAATAGGAAGAAGAAAAGATAAAGCTTGATATAAAACAGTGCTCTGTGCATCTGAGAGATATTTTACTACAATTGAATCTAAAGAGATTGAATCAGTGTTTAACTTACAAAAAAAAATTTAAATAAAATAAAATAACTTAAAAAAATAAAAAATAAATTAAAATAAAATAAAATATAAAATAAAATATTTAAAATAAAATATAAAAAAAAAATGATTTAATATTTTTATTTTATTTTATTAAAGTTTATGTCATTTAATAAAATTTTTTTTTATATTTTATTTTACATTTTTTATTTTATATTTTATTTTATTTAAATTTTATTTTATTTTTTTTTTAAATTATTTTTCATTTTTTTACTTTTTTAAGTTATTTTATTTTTTTAAAGTTACTTTTTTACTTTTTTAAGTTATTTTTTCTATTTAATTTAACTTTGTTTTAGTTTATTTTATTTTATTTTTTTTTATTCAATTTTATTTTATTTTATATTTATTCCTTTTATTTTATTTTATTTTATTTTATTTTATTTTATTTTATTTTATTTTATTTTATTTTATTATACTTTTTTCTCTTTTATTTTATTTCAGTGTTTCTTACTGTGCTTTATTTTAATTAATTATTTCTGTTTTGTTTTATTTTATGCTTTTTCTATTTATTGTATATTATTTTTTTCCATTTTATTTCATTTTATTTTGTTATATTTTATTTTATTTTATTTTATTTTATTTTATATTATTTTATTTTGTTCTGTTTTATTTTACTTTATTTTGCTTTATTCTATCTTATTTTATTTTGTTTTATTTTATTTTATTTTCTTTTACTTTATTTTATTTTATTTTATTTTATTTTATTTTATATTTTTCATTCAATTTTATTTTATGTTATTTGCTTTTATTTTTTTCATTTTCTTTTATTTTATTTTAGTGTATCTTATTGTGCTTTATTTCAATTAATTTTATTCTGTTTTATTTTATTTTATTTATTTTTATTTATTGTATTTTATTTTTTCCATTTTTTTTCATTGCATTTTATTTTGTTTTATTTTATTTAGCTTTCTTTTATATTATTTTATACTATTTTATTTTATTTGTTTTATTTAACTTTATTTTATTTTGTTTTTTTTTTAATTTTATTTTATTTTATTTTTTTTTTTATTATATTTTATTTTTTTTTATTTTATTTTATTTTATGTTATTTTATGTAATTTCATTTTATTTTATTTCATTCATTTCATTTTATTTTTATAAATTATTATTGGCCTTCAATTATTAAAATTTTTAAAAAATATTTTCTAATTTCTATTTTATTTGTCGATATTTCAATCTCAATCTGAGATCATCATCAGGAAACAACTGAGTATGTTTACCGAGTCGACAAAACATATTCAATTGTTAATTGTATTAAATGTTTTTTGTATTTCTAATTTTATTTTTTCGATATACTCAATTGTTTTGTTTTATTTTATTTTATTTTATTTAGTTTTTTTATACCATTTTATTTTATTTGTTTTATTTAACTTTATTTTATTTTATTCTATCTTATTTTATTTCATTTTATTTTATTTTGTTTTATTTTATTTAATTTTATTTTATTTTATTTTATTTGTTTTATTTAACTTTATTTTATTTTATTCTATCTTATTTTATTTCATTTTATTTTATTTTGTTTTATTTTATTTAATTTTATTTTATTTTATTTTATTTTATTTTATTTTATTTTATTTTATTTTATTTCATTTTATTTTATTTTATTTATTTTTTTTATTTTATTTTATTTTATTTTATTTTGTTTTTTTTTTAATTTTATTTTATTTTATTTTTTTTTTATTATATTTTATTTTATTTTATGTTATTTTATGTAATTTCATTTTATTTTATTTCATTCATTTCATTTTATTTTTATAAATTATTATTGGCCTTCAATTATTAAAATTTTTAAAAAATATTTTCTAATTTCTAATTTTATTTGTCGATATTTCAATCTCAATCTGAGATCATTATCAGGAAACAACTGAGTATGTTTACCGAGTCGGCAAAACGTATTCAACTGTTAATTGTATTAAATGTTTTTTGTATTTCTAATTTTATTTTTTCGACATATTCAATTGTTTTGTTTTGTTTTATTTTATTTGATTTTATTTAGTTTTTTTTATTTCACTTTATGTTATTGTATTTTATTTGATTCTTCTCTATTTTATTTTATTTCATTTTATTTTATTTTGTTCTATTTTATTTTATTTTTATTCTTTATTTAATTTATTGAATTTTATTTTATTTTATCTAGTTTTCCGATATGTGCCTTTAAACATACCGCTGGACCTTATTATTAAGGCTTATCTCTTCTTTTCATAGGAGACACCACATTATTTTAGCAGAACAAAAAAAATTCATAAATTTATATATGTACTCGCAAAAAAATTTTGACGAGAGATACACAATTGAGAGATACTAATAATATATTACTTAGTATGTTTGTTATTTGGAAGTGTGTAAAGTGTCTTAAGTAAAAGCACTTCATGCTAGTCTGTCGTTTAACCTGAGTGCCATGCAATTGGCTCAACTTGGTGAATGTCCTTTTTTATTCTTACCTGTTTATGATGCTCTCGTTTTTCGAATGTTCATCATAGTTGCTTATGAATACATAGTAAAAAAATCCGTGAGTAGCTATGCATGCAACTTTGTTCATTAAAGTTAGAAAGCAAAGTACTTTATTACACTTTTTCTTCCTTGCCTATATTACTTTATTACAAATGTTTACTCCATGCACTTTATTTGTTGCTATTTACTAGCTTTATCTTAAGTATCTTCCTTGTGTGTCCGTTCATTTTTTAAATTATGTTATTATGTATTATTATGGTTTCATAGTTGAACGAAACTACTTTGATGACATCATTCGAAAATAACTTCTCGGAAATGCACAGATAAAGTAAGAAGGTAGAAGTCTAAACAAAGAGAAAGTAGTTCATCTGATGATAATTTTCCTTGTTTTTACTTTATCTATGTGGATAGGAATACTTTTACTTTTTCAGTAACTAGAAAGGTTGGCCATAAGACATAAATATATACATGGGCGTTTATGAAATGATGACAGAATATAAATTACCTATATCAAAGCACCTATTTCCACGGCAACTTAGATTGGTGGCCTCAGATTACGATTTGATTTCTGAGGCAGGGGAGGAAGGGGAGATATATTCGCTTACTCTTTCTGTGTATGGAAATAATACAGGAAATATACATTTTAATTCAACCAAATTATGTAGAGTCCCACCTGCACAAAATTAGGATAAACCGCATACATTTCAAATATGCGGAAAAGATCGTCGATATTGATATGTATTCGTTGGCTTTATCAAGCAATACATATCATAGGATGTATCCCCTTATCAAGAGAGTTTAAATTTTATATCCTAAGAAAAAGAGGGAACAGAAATTCACTCTGTGCCTACACTTTTTTTAATTTTCGTTGTCTTATCGGTTTGCTTTATGAATTTTAGCAAGGGTGCTATTGATAAACGGGAATAGTGCTTTTACTCCTAAGTAATAATAGATATCGAATAGGGAGAAAGCTAACTACTCCAAAATACTGTTAATTTTAAAGTTTTACTAGACCTACCTTAACAACTTCTTTCCCTTTGATACAGGTTATTCTCTATACAAAATTTGTATTGAAATGTCGTTTCAAAGAGTTTTATAACCCAATTTTATTTGTTATGAATATGGGTAAAAGTTTTCTATATCTGGCTTAACATTTCAGCCAAAGTTGAAATAACTAAGCAGCCAGACAATAAGCGAGTCATTTCTCACTCCACTTTCTCTGCTACTGTGACCGCATAAAAGACTGTTTTCGTGTTGGATACTAATAGGGCGGTTTTCTCAATTTAGCCCACTAGAACTTGCCAAGTGTCACGTTTGTGTTTTTGACCTCTCGGTCAATAATAATAACACAATAAATGTTTGCCTATTTGATGGTTTGCAGTGTGTTAATGTGCGTACGTGCATGAAAGAGTGCCACCAACCGTTTTTGTGTTTAAGTACATATAGGTTTATGTGTATACAAATGAGATATGGTAACCCAGTGAACAATAGAAAAATATTTCTCTGAAGTTTGTGAAAATATGTTTTACAAGTATACTGACGATATTGTTAGCATTTTTCAGCTTATAGATTTCTAAAATGTAGGAAAGCTTCGCGTGTACCGCAATTAACAACCTAATGGGGGCAAAGATCTTGGCAGAGCATCCACAAATCTATCCTTGAGCAGAAGGATCCCTTGACCCTCTATAAGTTAATGTTAGCAAGGCGCTTTTTCAGTTAACTGAAGGCTCATCTATTCAACAGAAAACTATAGGCAACCACAAGCAGTCAATCGGGGTAAGATATATGATTAAAAGTTGCATCAGCTTTTGATATGCCCCACCATCCAAGTGTCGATTTTCCTAAAGTTGTTCGATCCAATTGACTTAGAATAAGGCCGCCGCCGACTGCAACATTGAGCGCTGGAAGCCCCGTGGCTGTCCGAGGTAATATGAAGATATCTAACCGTAGTAGCTAGATATCATTACATTCATTGCATTCTTGTTCGCAGGCGACTTTCCTTCGAAAGACGTTATAATGAGCAGGCAGTTTTAACTTTCCTTCCAGCTTCGATCAATTCGTGAACCAGCTCACCAGTTAACAACCCCAATGAGTACAGCGCTCCACACCTCACTCAAGGGAATGATGGTATTAAAATTAACATGTGCCACAGTCATGGGCATGCTAGTCATTGACACACGAGGTAGCAAGAATGTTGTGGATACCCTAGTTAACAAGAAATTTTTCGAATCCTGTCTTTCGTCATTTTTCCAACAGAATTGCTGGTACCTTCCAGTTCACTTCGCCTAACAGGTCTTAAACTTTTTTAGAGGCAACTGCGAATTCTACTGAGAATGTGCCAGCACTATCCTTCTGGTAAGATTTATTACACTGGTTTATATTTAGTTTTATGCCAAAATATTAAACGCACTATGATAGTAACACTCGTAGTCACCCGATCGACGGCAGTGAAGAATCAAGGGTATTATTTCTTCGCGGGATAAAAGTGAGAATCAAATCCTCAAGGTGAGACTGAACAAAATTGTTTATTGGGTAGTGTAACACTGAATGGTGTAATAGCACGTGGCTGATTAATCGGGAGTGGAACTTGTTATATAGTACATACACACACACAAATATGATATTAAATTCAATTCGGGTTATTTTATATTCTTGGTACTTAGTAACAATGCACATTTTCATAAAATAAAGGGAAGGACTGCACTTGAAAATGAAGAAAATCACTTTACTTTCAACCAAAAAAAAAATATTTTTCCAGCAACAAAGTACTTAAAAAATAAAACAGTGTTACAGCAATACCAGCAGTGCTTAGGTGGAAATCGGATCAGATGTTGCTACCGAATTGAAATTGCATTGGACAGTAAAAACATACTCGGTGAAGAAAACGAGAAGAAGCGGCATAAGGAGCTTGAAAAGCTGACTGGTTGTAAATTTAATTTGTCGCGTTAAAGTGGTATTGGAAATTTAAATGGAAAAAAAATTAAAACAATAAAGCTAAATGTGATGAACAGAGAAGAAGACATACAGTTTAAAAGAAAAAGATATTAGGGTATGTACGTGGAACTCTTGGACAGGTTTAAAAGAAGACACAGCTGACAGCGCTAGCTGATGTGCTCGCTATAATGCAAAGGGTTGACCTCACTGTTCTACAAGAAATACTACGGACGGGGTAAGATATGAAATTAGGCGAACCCTATTTGTCCTACTTCGGTGGACCGATCTGTGGGAAATACAGGTGAAATCACTATAACGAACCAGAAAGGACAAACGACTTCTGCACCATCAAAGAGATCAAAAGTGGGCAATGCTCAGGATAAAAAGGAATAGACTGCTTTGATATATGCTGGAACCGAGTAGTAGAACTGCAAGTAATCCAAGTGATTGAATTAGTCTTTTTTTATAGAGAGAAACTTGAATTAAAAAAGAAAACAAAAAAACCACAGTGTACTGTGCACGTTTGAGGATCCCGCGACATTTCGGAATAGTTTTAGAAGTATTTCGGGACTATTTCGGGATTTGGCTAGGATTATTTTGCGATTATCTCAGAATCATCATGAAATAGTCCAACATAGATCACGAAAACGGTCAAGAAAAATTCAAGTAAATATACTTATATACTTAAATATTATAATGAAATGAACCCTAAAGAGCACCGAAATGGTCCAAAAAAAGTCAAGAGAACAATCCCGAAATAGTCCCAAAAACAATTTGGAATGATTCCTAGAAAGTCCCGAAGTATTCCAAAAAAATCCCGAACTGGTTTCTAATATGATACCTTAAAGTTTCGAAATGGTCCATAAATGATGAGACAAGAAGCTCCTGGAAAAAAAATTTGAGGAAAACGGGCAGAAAAGTCAAAAACAATCTCGAAATAATATTGAAAGGGTCCCAAAAATTCTCGATATGAGCCAAATCAGCGAAATTTTCATTTCAATCTATCGCATGGCCGCCTAGTAAGTTAACTTCATAAAAGCTTAGACTTTCCAATCTTAGCCATCCCTTTGCACTGGACACAAACCCGGCGGGCATTTTTCGATCATAAAAAGCTTCTCATCGCGAGTTTGTCTACTCAATCATCTCATTTTTTGTTGTACCAAATTCTTTCTCAATGATATACTTAAACACATTGCTTAGTCTTTGCTTCTTCTTGTATTGAAAATACAAATATACAGGCGCACATCCAGAAGCACATTATCTTTGAATGTACCCTGAAAAAAATCATGTGACTAATCTCTACAGAGAGTGATCCGCGCCCAATACCTTTCGTCTACAGTGTGCTAAAATTTATACCAACTATTCCGTTATAGGCATAGTTGGCATAAGTAGATTTTAGTTTCTGTAGTCTACTTATATATGAATTTTTCTGGAACGATTTTCCGTCATCCCTTGTCAATTTTGGTTGGGAGACAAACCGGTATCGGCGTTGTGCCATC
This sequence comes from Merzomyia westermanni, assembly GCA_949987695.1. NCBI lineage: Eukaryota > Metazoa > Arthropoda > Insecta > Diptera > Tephritidae > Merzomyia > Merzomyia westermanni. The sequence continues at coordinate 90,226,182 of OX465293.1, forward strand.
TTCAGTGTCTTTCTTCGTTCTGCGTAGTCTACTTATATATGTTGAAAGGAAACTTGTCCTACTGTACCCGTTGGAGAACAAAGGGGATCACTTCCAACCATACAAAGAGCTAGAAACTGACACTGGTCGTATGCTACTTTGTGACTCATCACACTTTCATCCTGGACTAATAGCATTTTTTGCAGGGTACTAACGAAATGTGCCACAACGCAAAGAATTTCTGTTACTAAGAGTCACTGTCTTTTGACTGTCATTTCAATGTCTCCAACTGCTATCTTGAAAGTACTCGGACGACTTCCTCTTTGCACTTTGGCACATTTAGCAATTTTCTTTTCTAACACTTCAAAACAAACCCTTTTTTCACTGCTGATATTTAGTATTTTATTGACTATAAGTGACTAGAATACGTGTCTTATATCTTGGACAAATAAGACTGTCGGATCAGCGCGCCGATTTTTAAGGGGCGCTAAGTAAATATTAGTTTACAAAAGATAATGCCACTGAACCATTTCGTAATTCGATGAGATTATATGAAATTCCAATTAATTTCACAATCCACAAGAAATACGTGCTTAGGGCAGTAATCAACAGAAAAAAGAATATTTCGTTAGTTTTTTTAATGTTCCGCGGCTAAGAAAGCAACAGTACACCACGCAATTCCCTCTAGCAATGTGAACAAATATGAAATTTCTCGCTACATTTCACTTTACAATTACATATATTAGAACTTCAAATGTTTTTGCGTACGCATTATTGAGGTCATAGGGCTTATTGGTAACACAAAACATTGCTTCACCAGAAATTTACTGCCATTAGTGGCACTAAATAAAATTTCGCCTTAAGGCACCCTGCAATGTAAATACGCCCCTGGTGTGTAATTTGGGGTGACCACATATTAAGTTGTATTTTATTAATTTGTTGTTGTGTTTCGGCGCCTGTTTAGCAGAAGCTTTAATTTCATTTAGCACAAGACAATTGGGCAGCGCAAATACATAAAATGAGCACGACAAGGCCAATGAAAGTAGCTTGTGCTAGTTTTTCATTTATACGCTTTGTCTATGTGCTAGAGTTGTTAGTTGAATTTCAACCATAAAACTGTATTTTATTTTAATTATTTTCTGATGGTTTCCTTTGACTTTCTTTGCTTTTGCCATTCGTTTACTTTCTCTTATTGCTGTTTTTCTTTCTTACTATTTTGTTTAATAATAGAGTTGAGTCTTTCCATGTCAAATCGTCACATAGCTCGAATCGACTCCTTCCGATTTCAACAAGATCTGGTGAAGAGTTTCCTTTTGTTATTGAACGAAGTTCTTCTATAGAAAAAAAATTGGCACTTTCAAAGGGAATACTTACAGCAAGTTTCACGAAGCAATTTAAGTGCAAACTAATTTTTTTCGCTGTCAGATTGTATATAGAATCCGAGTCAAAAATAATTTTTCATTTTAATTTCTTTCGAGAAACCAGCTGTTAGAGGCAGTGTGACCACGTTAGCCTTTTCGAGGCTAGATTTAGCCTTTTTTTGTCCTTAGCCTCATAATTTTGGTTTTAGCTTCGTGGCTTTTTTCTAGCCTTTTTTTACTCCAAACCTTTTCTGATCCCAACAATATATTTTTCATACAACTTCGAGGAATATATAAAATTAAAATTGAATGAAGGTAGTATTGATGACGAAATACAGCAAATTATTCGTAAAAATTGTCAACTACTTTAAATGAAGTTGATAGCCGAGTTGCGACATCGCCTACCTGATAATATGAGCTATTTACAAAGGATTAATTCTCTTTCAGTTGATAATTCTTTCAAAGTTACAAAGCTGGATGTATAATCTCACTTTCAGTGGCTAAGGCTAATAACCGTACAGTGGACAAGTGTGACCTCTACCATTGAATTTTGGGCGGAAGTCCGAGAACATAAAAATTCATTAAACGAACCCCCGCTTTTAGAACTAGTCGAATTCGTATTTAACTTTTTGGTATTACCTTTCAGTAATGCGTAGGTTGAAAGAATTTTTAGAGCCATGATCATTTTAAAAACTAAGTTAAGGAACAGATTAAAAATTAAAATGCTTAACTCGCTGCTTAATATTAGATGCTCGTTAAAACGCTTATCCAAATGTTGCACTAATTTTGAAATTACCTTGATCTCATTTCTATGATAAATACCCAAACTTTGTACGCATACAGCTCTTCTGATTCATCAGACGAAGAAAATATTATAAAATTACTTAGTTTGTAGTGATTTTTCTATAGAATTATTTCTTTGCAAAAATTCCTAGTCGAAGAAAATATGCCTGATATGTGTTGAAACAAGAATAGTTCCTTTAAGTTATGTCTACAGGAATAGTTTAAACTAAAATAAAAAATTTGAAATGAATTTCGTAAAAAAATGTCTGGATTTTTTTTTAGCTTCTTTTTTTCTTAATTTTAGCCTTTTCTATCCTTTTTTTTCAGCCGATTTAGTCTTTTTTTTCTATCAACTGGTCAGACTGGTTAGAGATATAAAAAAAAAATATTTTGAAAAAAATATTTAAATTTCTAATTTTAGAAAATTTTGTATTTTTTCAAAATCGAAAAAATTAAAGTTCGAGATTAAATTTTGCACTCAACTTTTCTTGTATTATACATCTGATATATCTAAAGATATTCTTAACTTTTCAGAAGTATATTTTTTGTTTTTGCAAAATATGAATTTTTAAATTTTTTCCAAATAGTTTTTTTTTAAAACTCTAACAAAATGACTAAATTTTGATCGCTGAAAAATTCTGTTGTTGCAATTAGTATAAAAAAACAAAAATATAAAAAAAATCTAAGCATCCCATTAAGCAAAATACGTTTACTATAAGCTTACGATAAACTTACGTTAGCAAGCTTTTCGTTTGGAAAACGTTTACCATAATCTTTGTTAAACGTTTGGAAAAAATTGTCGAATCACCGAAAGTGATCAATTTTTAAACAATTGCAAATGATGTATATTGGAACGATTTTCCGTCATCACCTTGTCAAATTTGGTTTTGTAACAAACCGGTTTCGACGTTCCGCCATCCTCAGTGTTTAGTTTCTTTTTTTACATTCCACTACCATAAAAAAAAATTGCTCAAAGGTCAAAATTGAATACTTTTTTGTTAAATTAATTGATTTCGATTGGAAAGTTAAACAAATTAAAAATAACTATTTTTCAAAAAATTTTACTTACATCATTTTTATTTGCCAGATGTAAAGTTTGGCCGTTAAGGAACGAAACAGTTTCAACTTACACACTTATATATCAATATAGCTACTATTTCTTTATCTAAGATAAATGTGCCTCATTCATCTAAACCTCAGATAAATTTTTTTACTTCCTCGAAGATTAAATCGCTTTACGATAGCTGCGGATAGCAACTGTACCATTAATATTCAGAGTAAATTTCGGTTCAGTTCTTTTTGAGCTCAGCCGTTGCAAATATACTCCATGGAAGCATTTTTATATAATTAGGGTGGATAATAATCTTACAGTGAAAGCTATAATGCGTAGTCAGTGCTCTCGTTACTTTTATCTTTTGCTACCTTTGAGCTGAATATTAATGTATAAGTTCGATTTGGATTAGCTCCCGCAAAAGTGAAATTAATTGGCAAAGAAAAAAGTAACATATGGAAAGAAAGTCAACTGTAACTACCTGATACTTGAGATTTTTATTCTTTAACTTTATATTTCAGGCAGAAGAGCTCGTCATTGATTACGCTATAAAGTTTTATCTCCGCAATCAAATAACACGCTATAAATCTCTTAGCAAGAAATCCTTTAGTAAGAGACCAGTCTACTACTCCCACCACTCGTATACAGTGTTCACTAAAAGCAAACTTTCAAACTGCGACCTTCGCTAAAATGAATATTGAGTTTAGCTTAAGTAGTAAGTTGTGTCTTCTTCATTCTCCATATGCTCAATTCTGCAATACCACACCTCTTATGAAAAACTACTTCAATAAATTATTTATTTATCCGCAACTGGCACATAATTTGTCAACTTCTAACAAACAAAAAGTTTACTTCATATCATGTGGAATGGTGTACATAGTAAGAGAAACGATTTATTAGCTTTCATTTAATGCTTTTATAAAAAATCTCGCATTCACAAAAAAATTAGGCAAATGTGGCATAGATAATAAGCTCGCTTGGGATTGTAATGTTCTCCATTTACACCAGACAAACAGATTGCTAATGGTATTCGTCTATCTTAATAATGACTAATAAGAACAAAGTGCAAATCAATAAACATATGCAAGTTGGCATATAGACATTAGGGTGGGTCGATTTGTATGGACGAAAGTGAACCGATATCGCGCCATCGATTTTTCAATAGGTTTTAGGCTCAGGAAAAAAGTCGATTTTTCGATCAAAACAAATTCCAAAACCCGAAAATAAATTTTTATTTTTTTTCAAAAAACGGTTATCGCAAACGTTTTTAGCGCATAATTTTGAGTGGGACAGGAAATATGAGACAAATTAATTTTCATCGAAAACATTTTTGTATGTATGCTGAAAAAACCCTTGAAAACATGGCGAAAGGGTCAATTTGTTGACAAAAATACTCCCCAAAACCCAAAAGAATATTTTTTGTTTTCAAAAAACTGTTATCGCCAAAGTTTTTAGCGGACATTTTTGGGTCGGACAGGGTATACATGAAAATTTTAAAATCAAATGAATCAATTAACAAACGAAAATTTTTTTATTAGGTCATGAAAAAACCTTAAAAATCAAAGTCAAAAAAAGTCAAAAAAATTCAATTTCGAAGGCTCGAAACCCATTTTTTAGGGTATTCGCAGTGGAACTTTTTTTTCCTGAGCCCAAAACCTATCGAAAAATCGATGGTGCGATATCGATTAATAAATCGACCCAGCCTAATAGACATATTGTTGGTTGGGGCTCTCATTTTCTTACTTTAAAAATTATCTGTTTCTATTGGACAAACGACCTTATATTAATGCTTTTATTTAAAAAAGAACGCATTACCCGGAGGTATCTAAATCATTCGGAACAAATTTCTTTCTAGTACAATGAAAGCAATCACATTGGATGTACGAGTATATTGGAAAGATTTTTCGTCATCCCTTGTAAATTTTTTTTTTGTTACAAACCCGTTTCGGCGATCCGCCATCTTCAGTGTATGTTTAACACACCCAGCTCAAAGTAACATCTTTTAGGGACTGCAACTTTAAAGTTGCATTTAAGTAACATAAGTTAAAGTTATTTGTAACTTTAAAATTTTGAAAACTTTAATATTACCTTACTAATAACCACGACGTTCACAGTACCGATTTTGTTACTAAAAATCCAAATAATTTCAAGGTAACCCTTGGTGGTAGCAACTACGTAGCAGCGACTGCTAATTTCTTCATAAAAGTCACACATTTTGTGTTAGTTACGTAATCGCTACACGAAGAAATTACTCGCCTACGTTGCTACTACTTTGGTGCTAGTTGACTTCCCACTGGGTAGTTTATCCACGAATATATGCATGTATTAGGCAGAGGTCTGTTGAGTAGATATACAACTTTTTATAAATACATATCTTATTTATTCCATTACACAAAAAGTTTAGTCTAGGCGCTCGTCAAAATGTAATAATTTTTTTGCAAAAACAGCTTTAGCGAAATGAAAATATTAAATCTGAATATTATACGCATCCATCATAGCTACACAAGTAAAAGTTGTAATGATAAAGCGGTAGCTGCATACAAAACTCGTTTCATTCAAATTGTGGCAGGGGTGGCCTTGATAAATGTCGCAAAGTCCCAAGGAGATGTACGTGGAATCATATTTTATGTACAGCAAAGACAACCTTGCAGGTTTTATACACAGATAGAATGAATAATTTATTTGTTCTAAGTTAACAAAAAATACATAAATTCTCATAATAAATAATAACAAAATTTTTTCAAAAAATTAAATGAGTGTGTATGTGTACTTTGTTTTGACAGAACTTCGGATATATTAGTTTCATACCAGCTGAGCCCAACAGAAACAACTAAGTAACACGTGCCCTCAAAATATCGTACGTGAATCAATTTTATAAACTTTAATTGAACCAACTTCCGTGAGTATATAAAAAAAGCCTTCGATAGGATTAGCATTCTGTCTGACGTACTACTGCAGTATCTTCAGATCGGACTTTGCTCACTTCATGCCGCCCCCGAATATTGGCAGAAATTTTACTCCGAGGCGGTGGCTCTGGAGAAATATTTAAGCCCATGTAGTCTCTCTGCTGGTGTTGCAAAATTATTATCTACTGTCAAATCCAACAAAGCCTAACGATAATCCACTTAAAGTTAATGACATTGGTTTTCATAGCATTGTTTTCATTTGGTTTGCCGGTGATGAATGAACATCAGAAAAGCACATACAAAAAATTTATTTAAAAAAATTGCGCAATAAGCGAAAAATATATTGGCGAAAACAATTTTTTTGTTTAAAAATAGTTTTTTAAAGAAAATATTCGAATTTTGTTCATCAATCGATCTTTAAAGATAATAATAATTCATATTAAAAACCAATTCAAGTTAGAATCATTTAAGTTACTAAGTAAAAAAAAAAAAAATTAACAGACTTTATTAGCTCAGATTCGAATAATTACAGTTCGATTTCAAATTGATCGGTTTCGTTTCGTTGCCACTCTGTGCGAGGTAGCTCGAAAACAAAGACCTCTTCAGGCGATGAAAAGCGCTCATCACGCATTTGACTTTTGATATGTCGAATGGGAAGAATTCATTAGTTTACAAATCACACGACTTGCTGGAATAAGTCATTAATTTGATGTTGATACTGTTCAATCGTCGTGTTGTGCAAACGTTTGAGTTGTCCTGATGAAGACTGATTCGATCTTTTATGTCGTTCCCTCTGTTAACAGCGATAACTTCCGGCAAATAAATTTAAGTATACCAGTTTGGATTTAAAACTAAAAAATGCAATAAATATTTTCTTAAACAAGTATTCATGAAACAAGCTCAAGGCCAAGAATAATAATCGTTCACGTTTTAATTTTTATGAAAATTATTATTGTTTTTACTTTTTACTAGTAATTTTTTTAAATATTAAAAGTTGTTTTAATTGAATAGAGTAGGAAAATTTTCTTAAACTTTAAATAATAAATCTAAATTAATTAATTGCCACAAATGTTCAGTATAAATTTAAGTTTTACTAGAAGTGATTTATACTAAACTATATACTTTCATTTTCATTGGCGGCCGCCGTGGTGTGGAGGTAGTGTTGCCGGCCTACCACACCGAAGGTCCATGGTTCGAGCCCTGGTACAGGTAACATCAAAAGTGATTTGAAAAAGTTTTTCAAAACGGGGTCGCCCCTCGGCAGTGGTTTGGCAAACTCTCCGAGTGTATTTCTGCCATGACAGGCTTCTCAGCAAAAAATTCGTCTCCTTTGTAGATGCCGTTCGGAGTCGGCAAAAAACTGTAGGTCCCACCAATTTGTAGGGAAAATTCAAATCGGCACACCACAAATTGGAAGAGAAGCTTGGCGCAAAAATCTCTTAGGAGGTTTATGATGATATACCTGTTGTATATCGCGCCATAAAAAAAAAAAAAAAAAAAAAAAAAAATATATTTTCAGCTGTAGTGTGAACATAGTTTTACCCACTTTTTCGTGCATCTCACAAATGGCAATATTTACAAAACTCGATCTAAAATATATATTTCTTATAGGCTTTTAATTAGAAATTGATGTCTAGCATAATTAAAAAATAATCCATGAAGGTAAGAATCAATTATTTATTCACAACCCAACCTCTAACTTGTTTTCAACTTATTTTCTTCTTCTTATTATATAAATTCTAAGAAGCCATTTCATCTATAATTTTTTGAGTGAGCGACGTTCATTGGTAATGACTTTTATTTTGTCACACAACCTCAAGACATTTACCGAGCAATTTATGCTACATGTTACTTTAGATTTTGTTGTTGTACCACGTGTCTGGACTGTTCATGCATGCGTTCTTTATTTGTTTATCAGCTTACCTTCTAAGAATATTAATATATCATGCATAATCGATTATATTTTAGCAAACGGTATGTACAGTGACTCACAGTGAAAATGACTCAGTTAGTTCTTTTAATATATTGCATGAAAAATTTTAGATAAAATTCGTTCATTAGTTTCATGAATAAACTGTAAAATTTAATATGAAAATATTTTAGATCAGCGTTTTCAGGCTAATGCAAAAATTCCTGGAAACTAAAAATATTTTATTTTCAAATTTTAGGCACGAATTTAAAAATGCTTTTTGAGTGTGCAATTCTAATCCTGTTCTTGAAATTTCTAAGAATGCTTGGAATTTCTGCATTGGTTTTGAAACACTGAATCAAGCGATTTCTATGGGAAAGGACATTTTTATATGAAACTAACCAACAAATTTTAGAGGAAGGAATTTTTGTAATCTATCACAGGAATTAACTGGATCATTATCGCTGTGAGAAAATGTACATTTTTGAACCGATGTTCCACACGTCCACCGCAAAAGGTAGGTGTTAGTCAAATTTTTCTTGCTTGTGCTTGCAATAATTTGCCTTATTCGCAAAAGTCATATCACCAGGATTTTAGAAGAGAAGCAAATATCCACACTTCGACCCAGCTGAGCGTTCTTGTTCTATCAGCTAACCCCCAGAATACAATTTTTTATTACATTTCTTGTAATAGAGCTTCGCCGGTAGCATTTCATCGATATTTACTTTAGTTGATTATTTTTTTATTTATCGATTTTTTGGTCCAACTTTATTAATGGTAAATATTGATTTTCAAAAAACCGTTTATAAAAGTTATGCATTTTAAGTCGAGTTTGGTGAAAAATTACATCTGTCCGGCGTTTGAAAAAGAGTAAAACTATGTCCACACTATAGCTGAAAACACATAGTTTCGTATAAAGCATTTTTAGCTAATCTTGATTTTAATTAAACGTTAGGTAACACTGAATATTTGTGGTAATTATTTGTTTTAGGTTTATTATTTGAACAAAAAGGTTGAAGAGACACTTATTGCATTATAAGACCATATGATTTTCGTTTTATTTGCTTTAATATTCATCAGTTAATTTCATTATTAATTTCATTAAACGATAAACATTATACTGGGTCGTATATTGGAACGATTATTCATCATCCCTTGTCAATTTTTGTTTTGTTAAAAACCGGTTTCGGCGATCTGCCATCTTCAGTGCCAAATTACGGCATACGTTCCGCGATCGTAAACCGTTTTTTAAGTTACAATAAATTTGACACTGTACAACTTTTCAGAAGAGTAATAATGCCTTGTCCATTGCTCACGTATGTTATCATTCCGCATTACGATTTTGGAACTATTGTGATTTAAAAATTCGCTTTCGATCACGGAACGTATAATGTAATTCGGCCCCTGACTTCTTGTTTTGAGACAAAAAATTTATTATATGGTTTACTTTTACTCCTTTGTACTTTTTTACTGTACTTAAATATTTAAGAGCATTGAAAAGTTGTAGTTTGAGTCTGAATTAACAAAATCTAAATAGCTTATTAGTTTACTTTCTTAAAATTATTATCGGAAATGATGTTCACTTGAAAAAATGTTTCACAATATATTTTTACTAATACATGGTACCAATTAAAAAAGAACATAATTATATATCAAAATCTAAACAAAAACATCGATTTTTTCCACTCCTGATCCCATCCCTAATCTTTTTGTGTTGTTAAATATTGTTTACGGAGAACAAATTCTAAAGAACAAGGATAATAGACCAGGAGACCATCCAAAAAAAACAGTCAAAACAACAAATCAACCATCGAGCTGCACAAATGCTAAATGAATTCCATAGCGTAACATACTCGTATATGCAAAGACTAACGGAAAACAACAATGAAAATAAGAACAAGGGATGATCATATATACATCAGCTAACAGAAAACTACACCACAGCATAACAAAACCATCAAACACAATAATCCTGTACAGATCAAACCACACCATGTCCACAATATATACAAAAACAAAGGATCCTTTAGAAAGACCACAACAGAACAATGTCATTTACGAAGTAACATGTAAAAAAAAAAGATAATGACGGATGTAGAAAGATAAAGATATATACTATAACGACAAAGCGATCTTTGGGTGTTAGACTAGGCGAACATGAGGCAGACATCAGAAAGCAAAAAACAAGTACAGCACTATCGAATCATATTTTAAGAAGTCGACACTCAGCTGACTTTGCAAACGCGAAAATTATTGAGAAAGGGATATACACCTGAAAGCTTGAGAATCATGGAGAGACGAGAAAAGACGATTAACAAGCGCGAAGATACGGAAAACATTGCTGCTGCTTACATTGCATGTCTACAGAAATGAGGTTTTTAGTATTGACAATGCTACAATGACAGATGGTAATGATTATTGTTCCAAATGTTAAAATTGTTTGTTTTATGGGTAATATAATGTTTAATGTTTTAGCGTAAGTGTTTGTCAATTTCTATTTATTTCATCATTTAAGTTACCTTATTTGAATTGTTTATTGTTTGCGATAGAAATGAATCGATTTCCCTGATGATGTCAAAAAGATTAGCGAAACATTGGAAAAACAGTGGAATAATTTAGTTTTATTCGCACATCTCACACAGCTCAGAGAAGCCAACTAGCATTAAGTATATAATAGACTAAGCAGGCCTGAAGTTAGACTTAAAAGATACCTTCATCTGTGGACACGGCTTTAAGTATCAATCTCTCTGTTCACACAATTTGTTTTTGTGATTTTTAGTACATCTTCATACCCTAAGTGATTCTTTAGTTGGCATCTTTCCTATTCTAGGCTTCGCCTTATTTTCGCTGGCGGAGTAAGTTTTTTTAAACGACTTTAACCCAACTTACAACATTTTCGGTATTGAAAATTGAAAGTCTTTGAGTAAAAATCAAATTTTCAATGCAAATCAATTCTGGGTACTTATAACCAAGCACTTTCTGATACCAAATCGGTTCTGGCTTGAACGATTTGATATGAAAATATTGAAATATCTACTCACACTAGAACCCATGTTGTAGGTCAAACAAGCTATATTTTCTTGCATCGTTTACCTTTTTATACCCAGCGTGTACTAGTATAGGGGGTATTATAGTTTTGGTCATATAACGGTGGTTTTTAACGGTACAAAATAATTGAGATAGATATGGAGTTCAATATACCAAAGTTCTTAGAATGAACAGAGGAATCCATTAAGACATGTCCGGCCGTCCGTCCGTTGACACGATAACTTGAGGAAAAATTTAGATACTTTAATGAAATTTGGCACACAAGTTGCTTCCGGCCAAGGTAGGTTGCTATTTGAAATGGGCGTAACCGAACCATAACCACGCCCCTTTCTTCGATATCGAAAATTTCGAAAAACGTATAACATGGGTTAATTCAATAATAGAAGCGGCCGCCGTGGTGTGAAGGTAGTGTTGCCGGCCTACCACACCGAAGGTCCATGGTTCGAGAAGAAATTTTCAAACTTTGACTCTTAATAACCGTTTACGCTAGTATAACGAAATATCGTAGGAGGCATGCTATTGTTTTGACAAATGCACCCATGGAAAATAAGCGGAACCGCTTTTCGACCACGCCTCCTCTTTGATAAAAGCTATATGGAAAACAGGTAGAAATATTGAACTGCCCAAATCTAAATAACTGACACAGGTATAATATAATTTTGTACTTGCACACATTTTTTTTATTCTTTATATGGTTTTTGCAAAATTTTTGGAAGTGGTTCTGGCACCACCCACTTATAAGACAAGCAAATTTCAAATTCGACTGTTAATAACTTCTCAGCGGTGTAAGATAGAACTACGAAACTTAACACGAGGTATGCTATTTACGCTTTTCAAAATTATATACGAGTATAGCCTATACAGTAACCAGTGAACCCAAGAATCTACTGTGAGAATTTTATAAAGATCATTAAAGTACTTTGGATGCCAGACACACAGACACACATTCATTTTTACTTATAATATTGCCCACATGGTAGTAGAAAAAGTTTAAAACGTTTATAGACCATAACTCCACAACAATTTACCACGACCACTTTTACACAGCTGGGTATTTAATGTTCGGTTCCACACGAACTTAGACTTCCTTACTTGCTCTCATTCAACTTTTCTCTTAAAACGAAAACATGTATGGCAAATTTTCACTTCAATGCGAATTTGGATCTCCAAAGCTAATTTACTATTAAAGATATGGTTGCGTAGTCAATTTTTCCAAAATTTTTTATTTTTATTAAGTTCGCTTTCATCTTTATTTTTCTGGACGGATTTTCTTTTATGCTCACTTTTCGTCAAATTCTTAGCAGATCCTAACTTAGTCTTTTATTGTCTGATGAACACGTTGTCACAGGTGATACAATATCTCATATAGGTAAAGAAAGAAAACACACACTTTTAACTATGCTATTATCTATCTTTGTTTATGTATTGAGCAGCATCAGTGCTCTTTTCTTTGTAAATTCATTTCTTTGGAAGCAAATTGATATTATTGATGGCGATGGCAAGGGTTGAATTTTTTTTTTTTTCAATTTGCGAGCTTAAAATAACTATTTTTTTGCAAGGAATTCAATATTTTTTATTTTTTTCAAACAATGCACTTAAACTTGGCTAGTCTTATTTCGAAAGATTTTTGCTGAATACCCAGAAAAAGGAAACTTTATCTGCTAAAAGGTAAACTTAACAAGTTAATATGTGTATGCGAGTGAGTGTATATGCTTGGATATGAGCTTCTACTTTGCAAATCGTAACAATGGTACTCAAGGCTTATGATGACACTGTTAAATCATTAAATGTGCATGGCTTTTAAGGTTATTCAGATATGTAAACGTGAATTTATGATCACTAGAGTTCGCACAGTGGTAGAACTCAATTACACGCGGCATATCACGATTAACCTTCCAACTTTTATATTCAAGTGTTCTTACCGAAAGAAGAAAATTCGGCATTTCACAGACAGTTAAAACTTTGATTTAATTTTATTCTATTTTTTCTTTATTTAATTTAAATTTATTTCATTTTATTTTATTTTATTTTGTTTTTTTTTTTATTTCATTTTTTTTTATTTTACCTTAGTTTATTTTATTTTATGTTATTTTATTTTATTTTATTTTATTTTATTTTATTTTATTCTATTTTATTTCATTTCATTTCATTTTGCTGCATTTTATTGTATTTTACCTTGTTTTATTTTATTTTGTTCAATTTTATTTTATTTCATCTTATTTTTTTTTTTTATTTAATTTAATTTTATTTTATTTCATTTTGTTGTATTTTATTGTATTTTACGTTGTTTTATTTTATTTTCTTTTAATAAATTGTTTTTTTTTTATTTTATATTGTTTTATTTTACTGCATTTTATTGTATTTTATTTTACTTTATTTTATTTTATTTTATTAGATTTTATTTTATTTTATATTATTACATTTCATTTTATTTCATGTTATTGTATTTCATTGTGTTTTACCTTGTTTTATTTTATTTTGTTTTATTTTATTCGACGTATCCGTCATACGTCAAAATTTAGAGCAAAATCCACTTTGCCGTATCCGTCGAATCTGTTGTCACGCACGCAAAACACTCGCATTCTACTTAGCTGTCAGTTTTTTCAACGTATTGCCGTATTGTATCTGCTAAGCGCATTATGCCGACAAGCTCGGCCATTTTGAATGTTCAGTTAATTGTTGACAGCTGCTTTGCTTGCACGTGTTTTGGATCGTCTTCGATTTTTACGCGAAATTCGTACCAAAATTGCTCAATTGTGACCAAAAACAGCATCGCATGAACATTGCTAATGAGATGTTAAACTCTGTCCGCGACCACCCAAATTTGCTCCAGAGGGTCATAACTGGTGACGAATCGTGGGTTTATGGTTATGACGTGGAAACCAAAGCTCAATCATCTCAATCGAAGCTGCCGCACGAACCAAGACCGAAAAAAGCGCGCCAAGTTCGGTCGAATGTGAAAGTTTTGCTGACAGTTTTCTTCGATTGCAGGGGCGTGGTGCATCATGAGTTCTTGCCACAGGGAAGAACGGTCAACAAGGAATATTACCTGCAAGTTATGCGCAATTTGCGCGAAGCAATCCGCCAGAAACGCCCGGATTTGTGGAAGAACAAAAATTGGCTTTTGCACCACGATAACGCCCCTGCTCACGCATCGTTGCTTGTGCGCGACTTTTTGGCCAAAAACAACACACTAATGATGCCGCAGCCACCGTATTCCCCAGATCTGGCCCCCTGTGACTTTTTCTTGTTCCCTAAACTGAAGAGGCCCATGAAAGGACGACGTTACGATTCTCTTGACGAGATAAAGACGGCATCGAAGGTGGAGCTGAACAAGATACAAAAAAATTATTTTTTGAAGTGCTTCGAAGATTGGAAAAACCGTTGGCACAAGTGTATAATATCTCATGGGGATTACTTTGAAGGGGACAAAATAGATATTCATGAATAAATAAATAATTTTTGAAAAAACACAAAATTCGCAATACTTTTTGAACACACCTCGTACATTTCAAAATTTTTTGAGTTAGCAGTTTTGACCACTTAGTTTTCCCAAAATTATTTAGTGTTTAACATACCAACTAATCAAAGCGAAGCCACTTAATCTAAGTGTCTTTTTCGGGCTGTATTTTTTGTGTATAATAACCGTTTATTATTATTATCTAACCAGTTAATCTAAAGATTTCAAATATATATATAAGAGATCTGAAAAATATCGTAGCACTTACCGTTATTTAAATTCGCCAAACCAAAGACTATCAGCATTGTGGTTCGTAGCAATTTATTTTCAGCCTGCTGGCCACCCTTCACAAATTTCACGAACATGTTGATTTGAGCAATTCAGTTTTATGACTTTGAAATGTTTGAATTAAGTGGAGTAAATGCAATTCACCGTTAGGTTTATAGGTTTATAGTACTACCCACGCCTTGTTTTGCTTATTCATTATTGTTCTTCGTTTCCTCTTAACTGGTATTTATATTTTTCTTTGTTGAACCTAGACACACACTTTAAAACGCACAAAAACTTTCACCTTTTTTCAACTTTTCTTTATTTAGCTTACTTTTTAGCTTATCACGCGATTTTGATGAGCGCTTGTGTTGGGGTTTTTGTTTGCTCTGGGTATATTTTATTAGAACGAAGTTCAGTCATGGTCATTCTGCTCACAAAGATTCATTGGAGGGTGGCATTTTTAATTTCTTTTTCGTTTAACGACATTGACACAATTGTGTTGCTATAAAAAGTTAAAACATTTATTATTTATGCTGTAAGGTTAATAGGAAGCTTTTCACTTTTTTTAATATTTCAATACATGTCAATAACTTAAATTCGCCGTTATATGTCCAGTTTCATTCGTAGTTTTATACTGCGTTAACTTTTCAAAAACAAATGGCCAACAAAATCTGCAAATTTTTTGGCCGAATTTCTAGAAAATTTTTGAATATGTAGTTCTATAGCCCAATCGATTTAAGTACAAGGTGGCGCAAAAGTAAGCTTCCGATGTTCAGCATATCGGTTGTGGCACGTGCAGTGTGTGCTGTTGCACCGTCTTGTTGGAACCACATGTTTTCCAATCCCAATTCATCAAGTTTCAGCAAAAAGAACTCGTTGATCATTGCTCTGTAGCGCTCACCATTCACAGTAACCGTTTGGCCCCGACCGATTATTGGTCAAATAAATAGTCAGCAATATTCCGCGTTCTGGAGCAGTGTAGCGTAACATTGTTTATCAACGTGTATTTCGCATGTGTTTACTACACAAATGTCAAAACAGAACTGACTTTAGGGGTCAATCGCAAAATTTATAGCATTTTCTGATAGGAGGATTACTTTTGCGGCAGCTTGTATAATAATGTGCAAGGTTAAACTTTTTAAAAAAATTCCATGAATTTTTGGTTTTTTTGTACATATGTATGCGTTAAAGTTTTTACGCACATGTGCTTATTTATTTATTTATGCTGCTGTTTGATTGTTTGTGCAGAAATTATTTGTTTGACATCATCTACTTTCTTAGCTGTCGAATTTGTATATATTATTTACACACGAATAAGCATGTTTTACCCTCTTAAAATAGATATATTTATTCGACAAAAGATTGATTTTAACACTTAAACAAAAAAAAAATATATAAATGAGCAGATACAAAGCAAACGCAGTAAGTACATATTTTTTTTTTTTTGTGTTTACTTCGGTTTACCGGCCGTCATAGCTCTGAATGAAATTAAACTTGTATGTATGGGCCAATACATCTTTTGAGCCCCGTAAGTCAGCGAATCCTTATGGCATAACTCCTGTGCAACTGCGGAGATCTCTGAGGAGTTCCTGCAGCTGGTGGATTCTATCTAAACTAACTACTTGGGGTTGGGATAAAACACAAGTTCTTGGAAAATGGTCAAAGTCACCTTTATTCTTTAATTCCTAAATGTACCTACGAAGAACTTCAGGATAATTTGTCTTTACCTGATTCTTTTATTAACGTTGAGACGCCTTATTCATCTGAACATATTCAGTTGGATTCCTGGGAAGCAGTTTCCAGCATCGCAACATGATTAGAGAGGTCAACTGAAACGGCTCAAACTGGGGTTGCAAAATCTAAAGAGGAGTCTTTTGAGGGCACAAAGAATTGGTGCTAGGACCCCCAGCATCGAAAGGGCTTTCAATAATGTCTTATCAACATATTGCCTTGTGACAGGATGTCATTGTGGAGTTAGTAGGAACCGAAACTCAGAAGACGGTGAGAAGAGTTGGCGGTGTTCTTTCTCCCCTTATTGCGCCATAGTCTCCAGTACTTCGACCATAAAGCCTGCCAGTTGATAACTTATTCTGATGACATGGAAATTATTGTCAAGCAAAAGTTTCTAGGTACCTTGGGAGTGGTTTGAATCTTTTGAATTGCTTGACAACCCAAGTTAAGAGCTAGTTCTCCTTGCAATATTCTTGAATGTGTATTACTCTCTACTGGTGAAGTACCGCTAGAGATAATTACCTTTAAATAGTTCTTGAAAGGAAGCTTTAATAAAACCTGACTGTAGCGGAAAGCGTTAGAAACGCTTCGGTTGCTTTTTACTGCTGTAAGGGGCCATTGCCCATTGTCGAGGACTCTTTAAGGTTTTACGCAGGCTGTACGATACAGTGGTGAGCCCATTCTCTTTTAAGATGTACGGGACACTGGACGGATGGCCATAATTGGAATCAGTGTGGTCATGCAAACAACTATCCTGACATTTAAGGCCATACTTTGACTGGAAACGGTTGACATTTTTGGAAAAAAAGAGGCTGCCGTTATGCTTCGAGATGCTGGGTATAAACTCCCAGCTTTTTAATCATCCCCCCCCTTCAGAACAGACCACTGTGCGAAAGTCCCCGCTCCGCTTGCAAATTATTGCACCTATATACCCTAAAGAGAGAATGAGGGGGGAAGAAAGAGAAAGTCAGTTGAGGCGCTGTGCCATCCAGGACTGCTACCGACTTGGCATCAATCATTGGAACTACTAGGGTTTACTAAGGTTAGTCTCTGCATGGTGATTGGAGTTTTAAGAAGGCACTACTCGTTGGTGGTTCTTGCAGTGCTATTAAAAATTCCGGACAATTGCAGCTGTGTGAGCTGCATGGAGTATGAAGAGGTAGAACCATCAACAAGTTTATTTCCCTTATATATCATTACTACAGGGTGTTTTTTTTACAGGTTTGTTTTTCGAATAGAGATAAAACTGGCATTTTGTGGTCAAATCTGGCAACTCTAATGTCATTTATGTTCAGTTTGGTTTGCCATTTCATCATGAACAGGTTGACAAAAGAACAACGCTTGCAAATCGTGCAAATTTATTTCGAAAATAATGGTTCAGTTCGCGAAGTTTACCGTGAGCTCCGTCCATTTTATGGTCGACATAATCGTCCATCAGAGCAATTAATTCGGTTAACCATGGATCGTTTTCGCACTACGTTTACTCTATGTGATAATACGCATCCGCAGAGACGTCGAACAGTGCGCACCGAAGAAACAATTGCCGCTGTAGAGCAAAGTGTTGAAGAGGACCCGAATGAATCGATTCGCCACCGTGCACAGCAATTGGAGCTTTGTCCATCAACTTTATGGAAGATTTTGCGCAAAGATCTTGGCTTGCGACCTTACAAGATCCAGCTTGTGCAAGAATTAAAGCCGCGAGACCATGCAATGCGTCGTGATTTTGGTGTATGGGCCGAAAATGAGATTGATTTCGATGCTGATTTTCATCGCAAAATTTTGTTCAGTGATGAGGCTCATTTTTGGTTGAATGGCTACGTCAACAAGCAAAATTGCCGCATTTGGAGTGAAGAGAATCCACATGAGACCCTTGAAACGCCATTACATCCACAAAAACTGACTGTTTGGTGTGCTCTATGGGCTGGTGGAGTCATTGGGCCATACTTCTTCCGCAATAATGCTGGAGAGGCAGCTACCGTTAATGGAGACCGGTATAGAGCCATGATAACCGACTATTTTGTTCCCGAATTGGATGGCATGAATGTGGATGAGTTGTGGTTCCAACAAGACGGCGCTACATGCCACACAGCGCACGTCACAATCGATTTATTGAAGGAAACATTCGATGAGCGCATAATTTCGCGGAATGGACCTGTCAATTGGCCACCAAGGTCGTGTGATTTGACACCATTGGATTATTTTCTTTGGGGATATGTGAAGTCGCTCGTCTACACCAACAAACCAGAAACGTTAGGGGAATTGGAAGCCAACATTCGTGGCGTTATTGCCGACATACGGCCCCATATGCTCGAAAAAGTGGTTGAAAATTGGACCTGTAGAATTGGCTTTATTCGAGCCAGCCGCGGCGGCCACATGCCCGAAATCATATTTAAACATTAATGGCATAAAATTATCCTTCCAATAAAGCCAAATTGATGGACCTTAAAACGATTTTCTTGTGTTTTATTTCAATTCAAAGTTCTATATCCCTAAAAAAACACCCTTTAGTATGACAGCTGACTATTTTGTGCTCGATTGTACTTGAAATTAAATTTCATTGCTTGATATTTCGAATTTTTTTTTGCAAATCTTTTGTGCGCGTTATTATGTTGATCGTATCATGCATCTTCATTTTGTTTTTATTTTAGAAATTGTAATACTCAACTGCAACTAAAGTCAGCATTTTTCCTCTCTGACGCATACATTTGTACACAGACAGATATATTTGGTAAGCTTTTTCTTCAGCATTCAACTAGTTTGCTTTTTTATTAAAATTTTATGCGCCGAAATTATTGAGAATATTTTATTTATGTTATATGTTCAATGTCGCTGCTGCATGCACATACAGCCATATATACATAGCGCCCACACACATACCACTTCAGCATATCAGGCTGCATGCCAATGTTAATGCACAGTCGAAATGCTGCTCATGTGGATAGCATTTGCTACATTTGTGCAAGTTGCTTGGCTGGTTTTTGAGCGACAAAGCATTTTTACAACTCGTTGAACTACTTAGATTTTTTTTGCACATTTTTTCAGTTCTTTTTTTTCCCTTTAAAAGATTTTTTTTTTCTTTTGTCACCTATAATATTGTCGATTTGTGATTTTTCAAGCGTACCTGCATGATGTTGAAAGCTTTACTATACTTTTCTAAATTTCACTTTTAAAAATTATTTTTTTGTGCATTTTAGTTATTGCATTGCATTTTAGAAATTCTCTTTTTTAAGATTTTTTTTTTAAATTTATTGCTAGTTTCTTTGTTACTTTTTTCACTATTTGCTTTTGCGTTTCCTTTTCTCTAACATTTTTAATTTCAAACCTTACATATTCTAATTGAAAATAATCATACGTCTTAGCGTGCTCGATTTCTCTTTTTTGTCCTCTGGGAATTTTTGCTAGTTTATGATTGCTAAATATTTTGGAACAATGCAGCCATTTATTATATATTTTTTAGTAAATATTTTAACGTATCATATTCGCGTGATAAAATCCTCACTGCAGCGCACATTTTTAGTTTCCCAATTCATTTTGTTTCGCAAAATTAATCCACGCTCGTAGGCTGTAAAGTACAAAAATAAAAGAAAAATATTAATATGCATCGTATTGAAAATTATTACTAATATTACTAATAATATCTACAAAGAAGAGCCAATCGATGGACTAGAATAATATGAGAAATATTGTAAATGCACTGTAGCTGGTTCAATCGAACAGAGAGCACGGTATCGTTCTTCGAGCAGACCCGAAAAAGGCCTGGCTGAAAGATCCATGTAGATAATTAGGACAATTGTAATCTCCATCCCTTACATCACAATCATTTACTCTATATCGTTGCTTATCATTATTATTGGAATCTTCAAGAGAGATCAGCTCATAATATATCCAGTTTTATGCAACCCAGTGGGTGTCGAAAGGAAAGCTTTCTATTTGTATAATATGACCAAGACAACGAAACCGGTAGGCTGCTGCGCTATGCTCATATCAGAAAAGAAATAGAAGTACCATACGACATTTTAAAAGAAAAGCTTAGACTTAATTTCTTGAAAATACATCTCGTTAAATGTTCTGTTCCTAAAAGAAAGCCCGGCAGAACCTGTTACTAGAATGGATAAAAAAATGCCTTTCCCTTTCTTATCTTCAGTTTTCTATTCTCATGTTCAATTCTCGTGTTCATCCTACTTCTTTTTCCTGTTTTTCTGCTATCCTGCAGTCTTCGCCTCTCCCCCTATAACACTTGACTAATTTTCTATATTCTATCGTGAATACTTTCGAATTCATGCTCTATAAAAATATCACATATGTAGAAATTCCCACTTCCCCTTATCCTGACCCCCGAGATTTCCGTAGGGGTTGGAAATATACCGAGTACTCCAAAGGTAATCACATCTTCTAACGAGACTGTCCACGAATCTAGTAAGTAGTAAGGTATTACAAAAGAAGCCTAACTTATGATTCGACCAACTTTTTTGCGATCTCAAAAACGTTAAATCTAACAGCCTTCTTAACTTATGCGTAACAAATCGGGTTCGTGTCAGAAAATAGTTATTCTTAGTCTGGAAACCCTGGCTTGCGCGATTGACGTGAGTACTATCTCTTAGTATTTGATATTCCGAAAGTATCGCTCACTACATGGAATTGCCATCCAGTGCTAGTACGAATAGGAAGCTCAATACTTAGTGGGACAGCCAAGTGATTATTAAGGGTCTCTGTTCAACTATTTGGTGCGTTAGACAAGGACCTGTTAAATAATGATTACCAATCGTTATGATTACCAGTTTGATTAATTATTTCCTTGAGAATCCATTTACCATTACTTAAAATGTTTAATGATTATTTTCCAATTAATTACAAAAATATTTTTTTAAAAATCATGAGTTTTTATTATTCTTATTTTAGATTTTTTTTTGGATATTTTTTTTATTATTTTCTGGTTTTTCTAATATTGATTTAGAAGCACATAAATATACCATACTATGTATAGGAGATGCATAAAATTTTGCACAAATGCAAGCACATATTAAGCTTGTAATGATTGCTGCCCTACCATAAAAAATCCTTAAACATTTCATATTACATCTCGAACGCTTTTTCATAATAATATTAAAAAAATCAATAGTAATCAAAACAAATCAAAAACAAACAGAAATAATCAAAAATAGTCAAAAGTAATCAAAACAAATGAAAAAAAATAAAAAAATTATCAATAGTAATCAAAACAAATCAAAAATAATCAAAAGTAATCAAAACAAATCAAAAAAAAATAAAAACTATCAAGAGTAATAAAAACAAATCAAAAGTAATCAAAAATAATCAAAAATAGTCAAAAGTAATCAAAATATCTCAAAGAAAAATTACCAAAAGTAAGTAAAAACAACTTTTTCCTGAGTAGTTGTGAGTATTGTGTTTTTAAGTTGAAATTTGAACCAAAATTTAAATAATTTACATATAAATGTAGTTTATTTACCAGTATTCGGCCATAATTTTTATTTTAATTTGTACCCTTAACGTAAATATATACATCCCTGAAGAAGCTAATAAACATTAGCGAAACGATCTGTTACAAAATAGGAATAAATGTGTTTATTTGCACTAAAGTTAATTAGATCGGATTAGCCTACAGCATTGATGCAATATAAAAGACCAACTTTTTTTTGACTATTTTATATTTTTTTAATAATAGTAAAAAATCAGTAATATTTTTTGCTTTTTTCTAATCGCAATAACTTAATAATTGCCTTTTCTTAAAAATCCCATTTAAATAATCATTACCAATTGAAAAAGCCGTCTAATTGATTGTTTACTAATCAAATTTAACAGATATGGTTAGAGAATAGTCTGGGAATTACGGACCATTTTCTAAGTATATCCTGAATTATTTCACAATAAGTATTAACTGGGTGCCATGCTTTAGCCCCGATTTGGTAGCTGTGAACAAGCGGACTGTAGTCTACTCAGATTGCCACAAGTTAGCTGAGCCAGCACTTGGGTACCATAGCTCCTCTCAAGTCAGTGCCATCCTTCTGGTAGATAATATATTGAACTCAATCTGCGAAACTCGAAGCTCAATTATCAATGTTGATTGGCATTCTAAAGTGGCAATGCCCTTAAATTACTTGGTTTCAAAGAGAACGTGTCCAGTTTCGCAGATAGCCTTTTTTGGAATTATATTGGTGCAATATACTTATTATTGAAACAACAAAAGGCGTCAACGTAACTTCATGTGTTATCACAATAGAGAATCTTCTTTAAAGTCTGCCTACAACTCGATCTAACTTAGCGACATGATAAGACACAACACTGACTAATAAATTCAAGACCATAAGACATTCGAATGGACACTGCTTCAAGCACAGCCTACATTTGGAAAGTTTGCGAAAACTGGCTTAAATATTCAACCCCGCCTTTTGCTCTTTACAACCAGGTCGTAGAACTCTCGATGATAAACAGATTTTAAGTTAATTCTAACATAATTTATTTTATTTTTTATGGCAGAAAAAAAATTTTTAGTAACTCGCATTAATGTAGAAGCAAACTTTTTCAACAACTCTGATTGCTTTAGTATCCTTTTGAGTGCGAGGAGAGCACTTTTTTGACCTTAGTAATAAATCATCAATATTTATTCTTGTTGCGTATTTCATTGATCTCTTCTGCCTGGAATTGCACACTCGCCAAAGAGCTTTATATTTTTTTCTATAAGTGTATATAAATATTCAGTAGAATTTTTTTTTCCTAAACCAGCGAGACGGGCACCAACGCATACAAATATATAAATGCGCAAATTTACGCACATAAATATATATTTATGATTTGTTGTTAATATTCAAATAAGTCGGTCAACTGCCACGCAATACCAGCTTACACGCTTCACTTTGGCATAAATCCAATCTGCAAAATACTTCAAGTAGAAATAACTGAAATGGGGAAAGATATAAAAACAGCAAAATTTATGCGCAACTTTGAATTTAGCGGAGGTGGTAAAAGAAGTAACTAGTAAGTTGGTAGTGCAATTTGAGTTTGTATGTATGTATGTATGTATATTTAATATAAGATAGTGACAGTAGCAGACGCATAAATTTGCCAAGAGTTATGGGTTAGAAAGGAATTAAAAGAAAAAAACAAAATGAAAGACAAGATAAAGCTGGCAAATTTAAAGTAGTTGCCTTCAACTAAAATAAGGAAAACGAAATGCGAGATATGGTGGCAATAAATTTAAAGCGAAATTTTTGTTACAAAATATTTATTGTAGTTCTATTTGATGTACGGCTGGTAGGAAAGCATTTCGTAAAGCGCTTTGCTGTCAACACAAAGCAACGGTAAATTTCTATTGAGCGTAAAAGTAGCTTATTTGTCTATGCCACGCACACAACCACTCAAATTGAATTCAGAAACTTAACACTTTATTAAGCGCATTGGTAGGCAAAGCACGTTACGTATACGCCATGTATTCCTTGAAAGGTGAATTTACTGAGAAATGCTTTATAAGAAAATAGCAAGTATGCTTTGATGCCCATACTAAGTGACTTATGCCTCTTATTAACAATTTCGCCGCTACTGCCAGAAGCACTAGGCAAAATAACCAGAGCGTTTGCTGTACTTGGTAACGCAATCAAGCAAGTACGGTAGGGATGCCAAGCCCGGGATTCTGATGCTTTAAGTAACATTAGGCTTGCTATCAAGCGACAAAGAAATGTGCGTCTACTTACAAAATTTTTCCATTTTTTATACAATATTCGATTAAATGCAACATAATAGAAGCAAAACAAAAGTATATATATGTATTAAAACTACAATTATTTGTTATATTTAGAAAGAAAATCGTTTACCCAAAAAGGTACTAATGATTTTGGGCTCATAATTAACGCATTCCCTACCTACAGACTTTTTTAACAAATTTGGTCTTCGGGTCAAATTTGACCCCTGTGTAAAAATATTACTAATTTATTATTCTTTGTTTTTTGGGCAGAATGCCTTGCTCAACAATCATATTGGGTACTTCTCCGAAGCACAGTAGTTGTAAAATGTTGGCTCAGCTGATTAGTAATCACTTTCAAAAGCACAATGACGAGTTGCGTTCCACAAAACAGTTGGGACTGTACGTCAAAAAGGTGACGTCTCCGATGACGTTGTAGTTTTGGTCAACAGTTTGCCCTACTTTTTGCTTCGAAAAACGAATTGCCGCGATCTCTAACGTCGGTAAATTCAAAATAAATGGAGTGTACTGTTATTGATTTGGCAGCTGGACTAAAAGGTCATAATATGACAAGACAATTGTTTCACATCTTATCAGCTTTGAAAAAACTACTGGCAAAAAACATCTATTTAGTTGGAACCATTCGTAAAAATAAGCCTGAGTTACTATCGGAGTTATTAATAACTAAAGGGGTACCTAGATAACTTGGTATCTTTTATACCGAAAAAAAAACAAACCAGTGTTCTATTCAGCACTTTTCAACATGGCGCAGAAGTAAGCAATAGCGAAGACAAAAATCCTCAGATAATATTGAATTACAACAAATGTAAAGAAGGTGAAGATACGGTAGATAAAATTGTGTCCGGTTATACTTGCAAAAGAAAGAGAAATCGGTGGCCCCAAGTTGTATTTAGCAATGTAATAAACATATCAGCGCTTTTGTTAATGACAGCTTCAACGAAAACTGTCTTTCCAAACGCCAACACTGGAAAATGTAGTACGGAAACTTACTGAACCTGATACAAAACAACAGAAAACTTTACCAAGTGCTCATTTTTCTCAAGAAATCGTGAAGGTAGTTCACGATTTGGATCAACAGCCGTCTATGTCAACAAAGATCTGAAAGAAGCTCATACAAATGTACAACAAAAAGAAGTCGATGGCAACTATGTAAGAACTCAGATAATAAAACTGCATTAAGCTGTACTACCTTGAAAACGATTATTTTATATACCCAATGCAGTAAAAAACAAATGAGTAAATTTTTTTTTATGTGAATTAATGTCATCTATAGTTTATTATTATCAAATAAGCTGCATTTAAATATATATTCCTTGTTTGGTTTTATAAAATAGAAAGAAAAATTTAAATAAATGCCGTTAGAAAAATAATCTATTTTTATTGATTTTAGCTAAATATAATACGCGAAATGAATAAATTTGTTAAATTAATTTAATACCATGCATTTAGTACAGGGGTCAAATTTGACCCAAAGAACTGTAATGACGTTAATTTTGGAGAACTTATGAAGGTTAAGTTAGATAGCTACTCCAACAATTTCTTCACTTCTTTTTATCTAAGCTGTTTGGGTAAAGTGAATACCCGGAATTGTCGAATTAGATCCAGAAAATCCCGAAATAATTGAAATTTGAAAAAATTTATATCCCTAAACACTTAAACATCTTTTGACATACATCCCAGTTAACCAACGTGTGGGTACTCCAAAATGAAGACTCAAAAGCGAAAACTGATTGGAGTTGCTTTGTTATGTCATTTCGTAAACAAGATAAAAGAACTTATATTTTATGAAGAGCATATTTCTCCTCATTGTTGGTTTAGAAAACTACCATGCCCAATAACTGCAGAAATAAAATAGTTCCGATCTGTATAAACTGCGAATAAAAACGCAAAGAACTATAGACTAACTTTTCATACACGGATAAGCATAGTTTTTAGAAAGCAGCAACTCTAACTCAAAATATAGTCTGAATAATGCTTTAAAGTGTTGAGCCACTAGCCACGGGCAAGTGATAGGAACATTCCAGCTACGTTAATATAAAATATACGGCAACGTTCCATTGACGTTTTGGTTACGTAGCAATGGTTTTGCTGCTTTATAACTGCAAGTTTCAGGGAACTTTACGCATAAACCTCTATTTTTGACTTGTTGCTTGGTTTTATTTAAAATATTGTTAACTATCTAAGAATAAATTACTTTGAAGTCGTATTCACAAAAAGTTGCAACTTTGAAGTAAGTAATCAAAAAAAAAGTTAACAATAAAGTTATATTCATTACAAAGTCGCTATAACTTCACTTTATAGTCGTGGCAAAGTTATGAATATCACAAATTTTAAGTTTAAAGTTGACGCTGCCACCAAATTTTTTCATCTGCAAGTTGTTTATGAAAAGCATAGATATTGGATGATGTTAGGCTAATAAGCAATGACATCTGAAAAGAGCAAGGATACTAATAAGCTGAAGAAAACTTATGCATGGTGATTTGGCCTTTGTGAAGTCATTTGGTTGTAGTTGTTTCTAAAAAGCATGAATTTCATTCTTTGAATTGTGAAACCTTAGAATTTTCGTGACTGTGTGCAAAGAGCATTAAATAACAGGAGGTTATAAAATAGTGTCAAAAAAATTAAATAAATCTTTATAAAATTGGGTCCTTTCGGTAACGAAAAGTCACTATTGTTGTTGTTGTGGTAACGACAAAAACACTCCCCAAAGATTTTCTAGCACAGTTTTCTTTGCCAGAATTAGTACATTATATTTCCCTTCTTGGCATAGATTGGCAGTCCTTTTGGTTATGTGGGTTACCCTCACACACCACAAACACTTGTTAACGCAATTCTTTGTACACTCGATTCCCTTGGGGCGGATTGTCTTTTGCTTTGCAAAACTAAATAATCAACAACCCCGGTGCGCTGACTTAGTCTGAAGTAGCTGAATGGAAATTTTAACAAACAGCAGGTATTTAACGATACCTGCACACGCACTTACCTAACTTTATATAACTATATATAGCATTACTTTTATAGGGCTAAGAAATTCATGATAAAGCCCAATTAGAGGTGAATAAATTAAAGTGCATATACTTTATGATAGTCATACTTGCTTAGATTGTATAACATTTTAGATCATAAAAAGGTAGTAAAGTTATAATAGGTATTTGAAAATCCAGCGCAAAATATAATTAAAGTAGAGTTGAGCTTCTCAAAATAAGAAATAGGCGCACAAAATTGTCATTACGAATTCATAGCAATTTATAATTATTGAAAGGTTAAGCGGAGACAACAGGCAACAAAGTCAAAGTCGTATGTTAACAGAATATTAATATTGTAAAAAAATAAAAACAAGTTGAAAAGATTCATTACTTGGCATATTATTCGGCTGGCATAGACATGTTATATTGAGCATAAAAAGTGTGCGGGAGGTCTTGTTAATGTGCTTTCTTTAGCACGATCGGATATATGACTTCACTCAAAAGGCAATATCCACAAGATTTAGTCATAGAATAAGTCGTTAATATTTATATCTGCACCGAGTTTTCTTTGCTAGAAGTATCGTCAGTCTGATGGCTGAAATACATTATTTTGGGAGCGATTTTTCTATTAACCCATAATCGATTTGACAGCAGAGATGGCCGCAGGCGTCGACTGCGATAGACAAGCCAGAGGGAGGGTAGCTCAGAATCCCTCTTTGCTTTAATTTAACATTGAAAGTAACAAGGCCATGACAGACAACAGCTGGCTTATGTCGAAGCGGATCTATCGGCATGTTTTCTTTTTATAATATGATATTAAGTACAGCAGCTTTTAAAATAGATCTGTATGAAAAGCTATGTCGGTTGGCCCTAAAAATTAATTCCATATTGAAATAAAAGATTTTAATAATTTATAAAAAGATAAAAATTAAATTTATTAAATTAGAACTAAATTAATAATTAGATAAATAATAACAAAAAAAACTTTCCGGAAAATAAACAAAAAACTATATTCCTGGCTAAAATACGCATTTAGAAAAATTAACAATACCGATCCTAGACTTAAAATGAGAGTCTGCTTCGTAGCTTCTAAATTTTTTGGCCGGATAAAAAGACTAAATAGCAAGAGCTTTAGTGAATTAGAGCGTTTCCCAGTAACGGATAGCAAAGAAAAAATCTGGGAATCATATTTTTATCTATAGCTACAACAATTTCAAGTTCATTAAAGGTATTAAAATTAAAAAGATATATAAATTCCCTATTGCAGTAGAGTATTAACAACTTGCATGGATATTTTACTTGTGTGTTATCTCATTTGTCTACTTTTTGGCGGGAGTATACCACATACTATTGAGAAGCTTACTATGTGTGTAAGGTCTTATTGATATAGTTTGCATAGTTATAGAAATATCGCATTTTACATTTTACAAACAAATTTTCCAGAACTATGTTAAAAACTGGGCTATACGGCCACGCCCATTTTTAGAAAAACATCTCCCTTTATATATTAAACATTTTCGCCAAATATCGGTTCGATAAATCAAATTTTGTCGGGGTTATGGCATTGAAAGTTTTGTGAAATAATCCACTATAAAAGGGACGGGGACACGCCCATTTTAGAAAAGTTTTTATTTTTTGACTTTCTTCGTTCACGTACACTTTGAGAGTGAAATATATATGATGTGAAGATTTTGTGCGCAAAGTTATTGGCTATCAAATATATCTATGATCCTTTTCAAAA
This sequence comes from Merzomyia westermanni, assembly GCA_949987695.1. Classification (NCBI taxonomy): domain Eukaryota; kingdom Metazoa; phylum Arthropoda; class Insecta; order Diptera; family Tephritidae; genus Merzomyia; species Merzomyia westermanni. Next base: position 90,255,101 of record OX465293.1, read on the forward strand.
TCTTTCGGAACAATTCTTTATTAATACAAGGTGGCGCAAAAGTAATCCTCCTATCAGAAAATGCTATAAATTTTGCGATTGGCCCCTAAAGTCTGTTTTGACATTTGTGTAGTAAACACATGCGAAATACACGTTAATAAACAATGTTACGCTACACTGCTCCAGAACGCGGAATATTGCTGACTATTTATTTGACCAATAATCGGTCGGGGCCAAACGGTTACTGTGAATGGTGAGCGCTACAGAGCATTGATCAACGAGTTCTTTTTGCCGAAACTTGATGAATTGGGATTGGAAAACATGTGGTTCCAACAAGACGGTGCAACAGCACACACTGCACGTGCCACAACCAATATGCTGAGCATGGGAAGCTTACTTTTGCGCCACCTTGTATAAATATATGTGCTAAATTTCGTTTCTATATTTAGAATGGTTTTTGATTTATGACATTTTAAACCAATTTTTTTGAAACAGTGTAGGACTAATTTTGAATTAAATGAGCCTTTCCGATGTTTGTGTGACAATTTTAACACTCACTCCAGTACATTTGATATTTCTGACTCGCTTTTTAGCATTTAAAAATCAATACTATCCTCGCTTAACCCATAGCAACTTTATGAATTTACTCTTTACAGTCTAACTGATTCTTTCTTCTCTTAATACATTATGTATAAGTTTCAATTTCTTGTGTTACTTAGCTGATGAGTTTCCCTCTGTAGCTGAGAAGTTTTAGATCTCGACACTTAGAAAACCCCTGCCTTTCAACGACTCGGCAATATATATATAAAAAAAACAAAGCCGTGCGTTATGCGGATGAGCCCCTCGTGTCGGTTGGGCCGGATGGTGGGTTAACCTCTGGGAATTATTATTAATATTATTTCTAAATATGACTTAACCAAAAGCGGTCGGTGCCACACCCATTTTCAAAAACTTCTCGAAAAACTTATTTTCGGTCTTAAAGTTAATGTAGACTCCAAATTTTATTCTTATAAGTGTATTATATACTGAATAATCACGTTTTTTGTATTTTCGAAAATATTTTATATATGAAAAGTGGGCGTGGCTATCATCCGCTTTTGCCCATTTTAAATAGCGCTCGGAGATGAGTGCCAAGGAACATGCATACCAAATTTCATTAAGATATCTCAAAATTTACTCAAGTTATCGTGTTAACAGACGGACGGACCGACTGACATCGCTTAATCAATTTCTCTTTTCCTCCTGAACATTTTGATGTACATAAGTCAATATCTATCTTGATCTGTTTATGCCATTACATACCACCGTTAGGTGACTAAAGTTAACATACCTTGTGTGCGCAGCACTACTAGGTGTAATAAAAAAAAAATATTTAAAAGCATGCTTCAATTCGAACACTGACTGGAGGATCCCATAATTTTCAAAAAGACCCTAGCTTCAAAAATTCCCTGTCAGTTGAATATATATTGAATTGTCATTAAGGGAATTTTTGAAACTTATTTTCAAATAGAGCGTTCTTGAACAAACCTCGTAAGTAATGCGAAATTGAAAAGATTTGAGATCAAATGCTTTGAGTTTTCGAAAATTTTTGATCTTCTACTCACCAGCCAAATCGTGATATCCATCAAACCGTTTGGATATAGCTCAAACTTCATATTTAATAACCTAAATTAAGCTTTAGCCGTACATATTCGAAAGCCTAAAAGTTAATAACAGGAAACAAATTGAACCAGATTTTTGTGAGTAGGGCTGGAAGTTTCCATGCACTGAAGTTTTCAGAAAAAAATTTTTATTTCATAACCTGTCTTTGCAATAGACAGCAGGACATCACCATTCCCACATCTAGCGCATTTGTAGTAAGTGGCATATGCCATTTTTAGCTTCACCCATGGAACGGGAGAGGGATCGAGCTTGGCATGTTTGTCATGCTCGGGGAGCTTGCTTCGATGGTAGAACGAGGTCTTTATTAAGGTCGTTATTAAGGAAAATGATGTCATTGTAGGTGGTGCGATTTCTGAAATCATTTTTCTTGTGGATTGTGGAAGAGCTCACTTAAGTTCCAATGTGGAGGCATTTTAGATAAATATCTTCTTGCTAACATTATTAAAAGCATAATAAAGACACCTTTGCCCTATAGACAATGCTAATAGATAATGCAAGTCCTAATCCAAAGTAGAAGTTTAATTGCAATTTATATAATAAATTCCACTAACAAATTTTTGTCCCAAATTTATTTTAAGATGATGCAGCTACACGAAACGTAGATTCAAAAACGCATTTTACATTTTTTAGTTGACGGTAATTTTAATTAATTAAAAAAAAATACCAAACCATGGTCTGACTGCAAATGAGTATAGAAATTTCAAAATCTTAAATTACAAAAATAATATGTATAACACATTTTATAACAGTTATATTTTATGAAACTTTAATTATTTGAAAGTAAAATTGTTAACTAAAGTGCTGAATATATGGATAATAGCAAACGTTGCACAACGCCAACTCAGACGCAATGTCCTTTTTCATTAAAAGTTGACCGACGTGCGTTCTGCCGTTGAACGTTAATTTGAATTCGCTTTGAGTATCAAAAGAACATAAATTTATGCAACACTTGACCATGCGCTGCCGTCAATTATAGTAAAAGGAGAAAGCAAATTGCTCGGCCAACAAAATTGTCTTAACAAAGCAGAAAACAAACTAAAGGCTGCTGACAGCTGCCATTGTTTATCCTATTAATTTTACTCAAAATGCTAAGTCCTACGGCAAAACAATCAAGTTAAACAGTCTTCTATGCATTCGTTTTGAGTTTTCCAATAAACATCATTGAATAAAACATACAAGCGACTACGGGAAGTATCTATAAGCATTACTGAGTAAGTTATCGAATCAAGCAAAACATAGAACTGGAGCACGACAGATTCGCTGAATTGAAAAGCCAAGACATATATGACCAATAGATAACCAAATATTTAGATGACATATTCGCATTTTTAAAAACAAAGGACGTGGAAGATATATTAGCAGCTCTGAGCGCGCAACATACCAAAATACAATTTACAAAAGAAAAAGAAGAAAATAACAAAATTTCCTTCCTCGACGTAGAAATGCAACGAAAATAACTTAATTTTTATTTGGTACCCGAAGACAATAGCATCAGGTAGACTCATCAACTATCACTCCAATCATCCATGGAAGCATTAATTAATACAGCGTCGAGCTTCATCCGGAAAGGAAACCTTCTTCGTGGCAACAGCACTGGACCAACACTTGGGGTCAACAATCACACAGCTGATTTTGATAATGCCGAAAAAGCTTTAACCCAGCAAACAATAAATTTGGAATATGGCCGAAAATTAAATACAAAACCAATCAGTTTTTAAGACTCACACTCGGCGGTGCAATAGAGCCATATGAACCTATTTCTCAACATATTTCATTGACATCGCATAAATCAAACAGAACTTTCCTGAGACGCGGCTGCTGTGGCAAAAGCTAGTTACAAAAGCATGCCGGGTGACGATTTTTAGGTTAAAATTTACAGTTCTTCATTATGATATAATTTTAAAATATCAGCCCTATTAATTTCATATTTATTAATGCTAATTTGCTGTGTAATGTTTATCTATGTAGTGCATGAATGACATTGAATGAATGAAACACTGAAAATACTAAAAAAAGAATTATCAACGACCCGCTAGTAGTCGACTATTTTACGAGACAATCCTCAAAGGAGCAAAATTTAATTTTCGCATATTTTAAATTTATATCAAAATATGAAATGAAAATTTGGAATAAAAAATTTTGCGATATTTTTTATTCCAAATTTTTGCCTGTTGCGCTTTTTTCAAAAAATGTTCATCAAAGAAACCTGACCAGTTCAATTTGATTAGTAGTAAATAATCAAATAACGGTTTTTTTAATTGTTAATTATTTGTTAATTGTTTTTCTAGAAAAGGCAATTATTAATTGATAACGATTAGAAAAAATCACAAAATCAAAAATATTATACAAAATCAAATATAATCAAAAAAAAGTAGTTTTGATTACTTTTGATTATTTTGGATTTTTGTTCATTTTCTTAAATTTTTTCAGTATTGTTGATGTGTATATTTATGTGCACAAATACCGAAAAAAGATCAAATATAATAAAAAAAATAAAAAATAATCAAAAAAAAATTTTTTCTATTTTTTTATTTTTTTAATAATCGTAAAAAATCAAGTTTTTTTGATTATTTTTTTAATTAATTAGAACATAGTAATTAAAAATTCAAAGTTTTGGTAATATCACTAAATGGGTTCTCTAGAAAATAATTAATAAAAACGATTTGTTATCATTATTAAACACTACAACAGTCGAAGTCAAAAATATATTTGGTGATTTTTTCTTCATAAATCACTTCACAGATAATACATGTGTATAAGGTGGAGGCAATAACTGCACTCGATTTTTTCTTAATAATAATCATATTCAGGTAAAGAGCTACCTTCGTGCTCGGTTTTGTAAAGTTAGAGTGCTATCCTGAAGCGTTCAACACAAAGTTTTTTTCAGATTTTTAAATGTGACTGTTTCTCCTTTAGTGTGCGATGTGATTATATGGTTTTGTTTCTCAAATGTCTATGGCTTTATTTCACATTTAACACAGTGAGAATAGTGATTAATATGGGCTTATTTCGTAATATGTTTAGAAATAAGGCCATATGGCTTTACTGCCTACGGCTTTATTGCACCCCGCCCTCCCTCTCAACAACCGCATTTAAGATTCAGCTACTTAGTCTTTGCGATAAACAGAAAATATAGCAAAAGAGTACCTTAAGGGCACAGCAAATTTTCGAATAATATAAATAAATAAAACATTTGCGAGACAGTGAAAAAGGAAATATAAAATAAATTTAAAAACAGGTATAATAAGAAAAATGGGACAGCTTAGCTTTTAACTGAACTCCTAACAATCTTAAATCTCTGCCTAAAGCACTCCTTTAACTCCGTACGTAGTATGTATGTATATATGTATACATAAAGAATAAATTATTTGATTTTATGTTTATTTGAATTGCGCTCTATGTGACCTACCAGTCTCAAGCTAATGAGTGTCTGTGTGTGTAAAATTCATCTGACTGATGACGTAATAAGAAAATAATAAATATATATTTGCGTAGGTAAATGTGAATTGTATGTGAGTGTGTTTGTGCATAGAAAAGAAAAAAAAAAGAAAATATAGACGTGAAAATATTTGTGCATACATCAGCAAAATAAATATTCGTAGACAATGTAACAGTTTACTTATATATTTGTGTCTATAAATTGTATGTACAATATTCTTTGTGTCTACTCTATATTGAACAATATAAATAACAGACAGAAAATATTGCTCATACGCCATGGGTACCACAGCGCCGGAACTGACTGAATACGACTGAGCGCGTAAACGGCAACATTATACAACCACCTTTTGTTCCCCTGGTGTGCGACTAGGCTGCGGAATTTTTTCACCCGTTCAATAGCATGTCATTGAGAGTATTGAAAGTGGCATCCTCGACCACATTGCAGACTATGTACCAGATCAGGGCCTGGATAGTAATTTCTATCTGTTTGGCTAGTTTTTCGAAGACAATGCTAATTAAAAAAAAAAATTCCTACATTTATCCCGCGCACCTCCACATGATAGTCGCCTTCTCTATCAATTACCATATATTCTTTTCTGCAATTGATCAATGCGAATTAAATTGTCGCACATAAAATTTTATAAAAAAAAATAAACTTTTAACACATTAGTTCAAGGTTATGTTTTGTAACAACTTAACCATTGAAAATTTTATTTGAACCTGAAAAGTTTGCTAACAAATAAAAGCAAGATATAAATTAAATTAAGTTACCTAAGAAATATTGTTTTCCGAATCATTATAAAATTTTCGGTTTATTATATATACTTTTTGTTTCAGGTAGCTACCAAACGATAAATGTCGCAATTTGACGTTAATTGCAGCAACCTCAGTCGCTTCAAAACAGCCAATGGCCAACTCCATGTTGAAACAACAACAATGATTTCTAAAGTGTAAAGTTCAATAAGCAAAAAAAAAATTCGGACATTTACTCGGAATATGGTGTGCAAGGAAGTTTTGACATAGATTTCATATGTACTAAATAAACAAAGCTATTAATAAGTCTATCTTAAAAATTAAGAGATATACTCATGTTACCCTATTCTTTATCGATATAATTTTTTTCATAACAACCGACAGTAACAATATTAAAGATGTGTCCATTTTCACTTAAGCTCTGCTTGTAGTTAGTGTTCGACATTTTTTTAAAATCAATTTTTGAAAAGCTCCACTGTTGGCAAGTAAAATTATAGATACAAACAACTAGAATATCTTTGCTGAAGAGCACTTTAAGCAAATTAAATTGTACGGTCAGCCATTTACTATCTACTTTATAAGGATAAGAATGGTGATCGCTCACTTGTTTCAATAGTGTCATAACTCAAAAAACAAAATTTTTCAGGGGATCGATTTTAAATTTTGAACTGCTTGATTTTTGGTAAGTAAAGGTTTATAAAGCATTATTTCTAAATAAGCTAATTATATGAAACAAAAACTTATGGAGCAACAATCTTTTCATGTTTCAAGTTATGACGTGATGTGTTAAAAAGATATATCAATATCGCTGTCATACGTTTAAAGTTTCAGTTTACAGCTCGTATTGAATCGTCTTTCAAGATTTTTCAATCAAGACGTAAGCCGGTAGATTGGGAAACATTCGCATGCCATGTCAAAACCCTGGCAGGAACTAGGAGAGTTTACTATTGCAGGGAAAATCTAGCCGGGGCTTAGGCTATTATAAATTTTCCTAGATTATTTTCTACCGGGGAAAATACGCCCATAATACACTATATAGCATAACATTAATTCTTTGCTAAGTTTGGAAAATGTGCACGGCATCGTCAACTTTATATTTATATTATCGAAATCGGCCAAGGACCACGCCCACTTTTGTTTAGAAGAAAATGTATTCCAAATATCTGCGAAAAATAACTTTATATCACTTGAATTTTAAAGTGAATTATTCCAAAAAAATGTTAGTGTTAGTAAATGAAGTGAAAATGTTGGTTTTATAATAACTCCACCACAAATAAATTTTGTGTATTTTGTTGAAGTAGGCGTGTCCAGCGGCCGCCGTGGTGTGAAGGTAGTGTTGCCGGCCTACCACACCGAAGGTCCATGGTTCGAGCCCTGGTACAGGTAACATCAAAAGTGAATTGAAAAAAGTTTTTCAAAACGGGGTCGCCCCTCGGCAGTGGTTTGGCAAACTCTCCGAGTGTATTTCTGCCATGACAGGCTTCTCAGCAAAAATTCGTCTCCTTTGTAGATGCCGTTCGGAGTCGGCAAAAAACTGTAGGTCCCACCAATTTGTAGGGAAAATTCAAATCGGCACACCACAAATTGGAAGAGAAGCTTGGCGCAAAAATCTCTTAGGAGGTTTATGATGATATACCTGTTGTATATCGCGCCATAGAGAGAGAGAGAGAGGCGTGTCCAGCCCTCCTTTTCGAATGAAATAGATTGTCTAGTATTTTCGGTTGTTTTTAAATGCAATTTTCTTAAGATATTGCGTTAAAGTTTGATAAGCTTGTTTTGATTGGTATACAGCATAATCGTTCAAAGCAATCCGATCGACAGCCGAATTTAATAGCCGGCGTAGTACTTAGCACCCACTTCAAAAGGGGATATAATAAAAAACCAGAGGTTACATTTCAGCAGCGCTTGTTGTTGTTGTTAACAGTGCTTCGCCCTGCCCCATATTGGACAGGGCTACACTGAAATAACAGCCCTTGGCCGGGTGAAAAAGCCCGGGTCATTCCAGTGCGAAAGAACCGGCTGTTGTGGGAATTACTTACTTGTTTTTTTATTTATGTTTTTCCTGTTTTCTTTTTTTTTTTTCTTTGAGAAATTGCTACTAACTTCTTTACAAATTAAGTTTAATTCCCATTGCTGGGTATATGTTGTCGAACTACACTTGAATACTTGGTGGAAATAAATAAAGCACGTTTATTTATTCTCAAAATAAAATAAAATACTGCCTAAGTTTTTGCCGCTGGGTTCATAAAATTTTCGGTTTTTGCAGGTTTGTTTTCACCGCAACGATTGTTTACAAGTCGCGGCATCGAATGAATTTTACAAAAACATTCATAGAAAGTTAAAAGAACTCACTTTAGCTTTGGCTGGTTTATTCGTAATGTACTTAATGACAGGAAGCGACGTTTATTTACTGTGTGCTTCTTTTTTTTCTATGTATATTTCAACATCTTTTTCTTGCTATTTGAAGGTTTTTTGTTTATGATTTTTTTTTCTGTGCGCACCGAAACTCAGTATGTACTTTGACTTCGCGGCATAATAAATAAGATGTCACGTGGGCACACTTCTTTCCATGAAATAAGCCAAAACATCACTGTCAACAGCGGAAATTGATGATTCGTGCTACAGCATGCGTTTCTTAGAATTTTCATAATATTTCCGGACACTTATGTTTCCAAGGTATTTTATCATCGAACTTTTTTTCAATTTTTTACTTGCACAATTTTTGTTTACAAACACAAATATCTTTAACTTCACATTTGCCACACAAATTGTGTATGAGGACAAGCGCGCGATATGCGTCACCACGCTTTGCCTTCACATTTTCTGCACTACAAAGTAAATGCATGCATGCACTGCACCGCCTAACTCAACGTTTGCGTTGCTTTAACACTGTTACACCAAACGCCGTTATGAAGCGCTCAAACACACCCATCACGCAAACTGTCGAACAGTAACTGATAGGCGTATAGTTGATGCGTACGAAGCAACGCAACGTCAGCTAGTAGCGCCACAGACAACAGTGGATAGCAAAGGCAACAACCAGTTAACTGTAAATACGATAGCGTTGTGTGTAACGAGAGCAAGGAAATTACGACAGCAAAACGAATGAGGAAACGACTATAAAAAATCGTAAAGTGAAGACAAGGCCAAAAAGTTGCAAAGCAAGCAGACAAAATTTTTCTTGTTGTTGTTTGTAGGTGCAGTGTAGTTGTGTTGACATCAGTGAGTATTTTTGAGTTGATGAGCATAATTATTAGTTAACGCATGGGAGCGACGTTATGTGCAAGTAGCATCTTTAGCAAAAGAAGGTAGCAAAGGTCGTTGTCTATCAAGTAAAGACAAAAAGGAGTCTGGCATTAAGGGAGAGAGAGTGTATAGTAATACGAGCGTGAAAACGGAAAAAAGTTTGAAGAAAGTCTTGGAAAAAACTTGCAAAACAACAGCTAAACTAAGGCCCGCTTCTCAATATTTTTTTATGCAAATTTTCAAACAAAAGTCAATTTATAAATGCGCAAATGAATTTAGTACTGCAAAGCTATTATATACAATAACGGGTCTCCCTAACAAAAGTAGTATTGAAACTATTTCAATAAATGTTATGCTAAAATATGAGCAACATTAATAGTAGAGTATATGCTCGTTCTCTAAGGACTACTACACAACGCTGCTCATATATACTGCCATAACTAGCTGTAATATATGAGGCGCTCCTTACAGCATCACTTTTATGGCAAGAGAGCTACAAGCGAGTAACGTAAACAATATGACAGCAAAAGACTTTGAGAGAAATGAAATTAAAAATGGGAGAACAAGGACACTGTTAACGGATTTTTTATATCTTGCCATTTATATTCTTGCATGTTGAGACTTTTTTATGTCATGCGAGTTATTGCTAAAGGAAGTGCATCCAATAGAGATATCTCAGGCTTGTCTTTGGAAAAGCTGAACAGAAAACGCAGAGGAAACCAGGACGGTAAGTCGTTTTATCACTTCATTTACCTTACAAAGATGATAATTAATTAAACTAAGTATCTTACAAGTTGTCACTACATAGAATAAAATGGTCTCAATCGAAAATCAAAAAGCACTTTCCTAACTGAACCGAGTCCAAAGTAGAGTGTAAGGCAGCTAGAGGTATAACAAAAGCCCTTTCAACACACACATCCGTACCACATTTCTTGTAGTCGTTGTTTTTGTAGCAGTACTTCGCTTTGCTACGGTGGCACATGCAATCATTTAATGGGACGTGAGGGGCCATAGAGGATTATTATATTGATAGTTCTTTGCTTTGTTAGCCAGGCTGCTTTGGGAACGCTTTCGTTGACCCGCGAAAATGAGGAACGTTGCCTAATACGAGCCCTTGTCAGCAGTGGGCCCACATATGTCCGCTAACCCAGCAGAAATTGCCTGTTGACTCTTGTGTTCCAATTCCACATTTAGGTTATAACCAAGAATGGACAAGCATAACCTGAATACATAATAAAGCAAATTTATAATAACAAAATAGTTGGCAAGATAAAGCAGCCAACATATTAAAAACAGAGGTTTGTGCTCAAAACTTTGCTGAAAGTCTTAGTTACCACCCCGATACATCATAGATGTGTGGCCGTAAAGTCAGTGGAAAGTTTTTAGACTATACGATCGCGTTGAAGCTTTGCAAACACTTAATAAAGGGTGTTTTTTTTAGGGGTATAGAACTTCGAATTGAAATAAAACACAAGAAAATCGTTTTAAGGTCCATCAATTTGGCTTTATTGGAAGGATAATTTTATGCCATTAATGTTTAAATATGATTTCGGGCATGTGGCCGCCGCGGCTGGCTCGAATAAAGCCAATTCTACAGCTCCAATTTTCAACCACTTTTTCGAGCATATGGGGCCGTATGTCGGCAATAACGCCACGAGTGTTGGCTTCCAATTCCCCTAACGTTTCTGGTTTGTTGGTGTAGACGAGCGACTTCACATATCCCCAAAGAAAATAATCCAATGGTGTCAAATCACACGACCTTGGTGGCCAATTGACAGGTCCATTCCGCGAAATTATGCGCTCATCGAATGTTTCCTTCAATAAATCGATTGTGACGTGCGCTGTGTGGCATGTAGCGCCGTCTTGTTGGAACCACAACTCATCCACATTCATGCCATCCAATTCGGGAACAAAATAGTCGGTTATCATGGCTCTATACCGGTCTCCATTAACGGTAGCTGCCTCTCCAGCATTATTGCGGAAGAAGTATGGCCCAATGACTCCACCAGCCCATAGAGCACACCAAACAGTCAGTTTTTGTGGATGTAATGGCGTTTCAAGGGTCTCATGTGGATTCTCTTCACTCCAAATGCGGCAATTTTGCTTGTTGACGTAGCCATTCAACCAAAAATGAGCCTCATCACTGAACAAAATTTTGCGATGAAAATCAGCATCGAAATCAATCTCATTTTCGGCCCATACACCAAAATCACGACGCATTGCATGGTCTCGCGGCTTTAATTCTTGCACAAGCTGGATCTTGTAAGGTCGCAAGCCAAGATCTTTGCGCAAAATCTTCCATAAAGTTGATGGACAAAGCTCCAATTGCTGTGCACGGTGGCGAATCGATTCATTCGGGTCCTCTTCAACACTTTGCTCTACAGCGGCAATTGTTTCTCCGGTGCGCACTGTTCGACGTCTCTGCGGATGCGTATTATCACATAGAGTAAACGTAGTGCGAAAACGATCCATGGTTCACCGAATTAATTGCTCTGATGGACGATTATGTCGACCATAAAATGGACGGAGCTCACGGTAAACTTCGCGAACTGAACCATTATTTTCGAAATAAATTTGCACGATTTGCAAGCGTTGTTCTTTTGTCAACCTGTTCATGATGAAATGGCAAACCAAACTGAACATAAATGACATTAGAGTTGCCAGATTTGACCACAAAATGCCAGTTTTATCTCTATTCGAAAAACAAACCTGTAAAAAAACACCCTGTAGTTATATTCATATTAAGTACCCATTACTATTGTCTCAATACTTTAAAGTTACAGCAATGTTTCCGCTTTGTGCTAGTTGGGTATCGTTAGAAAAATTAACCCAATTATAATAACTTAAAAAAGACAAATAAATAAATAAAATTCCACTGTTAACCGTAACGCAGTTGTAGGTAAAGTCAAACCAAATTGAGCTATGCACAATGAATTGCATTAACTCCGATATTCAAATAACGAAACAGAAATAAGACAAAATACCCCAAAATGTTTGTGCATAAGGAAGTCGCAGAGTCAAATTACTACGTTAAGTAAATCAGCTGTTACAACAACAACTTTGTGTAACAGAGAGTCTAAGCATGCGTAGTAAAATTGCTATTAAATATGCTGGAGAACACTGAGAGCCACAGAGAGAGAGATAGAGAGAAAGAGATTATGGTTTTGGGAGCACTTAAACTATTTTGCTTGGATATCAGCTGTTTTGGCAACCAGCACGAACTTAAATGTGGGTTAATATGTTAAAAGGGTTCACTTCTTTGCTTTTTTTACTGCTGTCTGTAACAACAAAAGCAAAAAAACAATAGACTTACAATTGTTAATTTATACCAAAAAATGTGAAGTGTGTGACGCTGACAAAAATGGTAAGCTGAAATTTATGCCAAAAAATCCTTTTTTTTTTTTGAGATTAAAATTGGGCTTCTCTTACTATTTGTGTTATGTTTCTGCTACTTTGTGCCTACAAATTGGCTTTACCCAAATGTTTTTATGCTGCCTTGGAAAGACGTCTGAAAAGCTTTTCATGGCACAATTATACACAAAAGGTTGTAGCCAACTACTAAGCGGCGAGTCCGCTTTGCAGAAATTGTCCCAGAGTATTTTTGGTGTAATGCAGACTTTTTCGTTAGCCTAGCGCACTACCAATACACCACTTCGTTCGCTTTGCAAATGCAGAAAATTTTGTTTATGTGTCTCACCTTAACTTTATCATATATTGAAAAAGTAAAAGCATTGTTCCAATAAAAAATCAAGAATGCGTAGAACTAGAACTGTTACGTTTAATTTGGGATCATAAGAAGTTTTATGATTTCCTCGTATTAAAAATATTATAAGACTTTATTGACAATACGCCCCTTCTGCTAAATGTTCTTGTTAATGCAAAGGCTAATATCGCTACATCACATCAAGTGGAACTGTCAAGCTAAGATATTAAGACAATCAGGCAATGCGATGTTTGTATCAAGAAAAAGCATTGAAGAATGAGGTTTTTAATAAATCGACTTTTTAATGCAGCACACATATATATCGACATGAGGATATTGAAATAGTTGTTTAAGTTTGTAAGAAAACCGCAAAACTAGCCATGAAATAATAGTCAGAAAGTTGGAGACCTTTAGCTTGTGACGATTACGTTACTGCCTCAAAATGTATGACTCCGGCTGCGAGGTCGTTTATGCCAGTAATCGTTACTTTGAAATTATTTAGATTTTAAATGACATTTCTACTATGGCGGTTTCTACAAGACCTGTAGAATTTGATTACTAATCAATTAGTTAGGCTGCTTTTTTAATTAGTGATGATTATTTTAATTGTTTTTCAAGGAAAGGCAATTATTAATTGATTGCGAGTAGCAAAAACCAAAAAAAAAAAAATGGTTTTGATTACTCTTGATTATTTTTGATTTTTTCTGATTTTTGATTTATTTTTTTTTTTAAATATTTTTGATTTCTTTCAGTATTGTTGATGCGTATATTTATGCCCTTCTACAACAATACTGCAAAAAAAATTTTTTTTTAATAATTCATTATATATTTATATTTACATATGTGTTTCTACAACAATGCTCAAAAAAATTAGAAATATTTCAAAAACCAAAAATAATCAAAAAAAAAATCAAAAATACTCAAAAGTAAAAAAAAAACAATTTTTTTTTTATTAATTAATAAATTTTTTTTTTTAATCGTAAAAAATCCTGATTTTTTTTTATTATATTTTTAATTTATTAATAGCAATCATTATTCAACTGTTCTGGTTTCTGCTATTCCAAGCTTAAGGTTTTAAAAACTTGCAAGTGACAAATGATGCTGGCAACGACTAACAGATGTTACTTAAATGCAACTTTAAAGTTGTAGCTACTTTTAAATAGCCGTAGTAGGTTCTTGACGGTTTGGGGTCGTGCATTGTCCGTTTATGGATTTTGGAAGTTAATAGTTAAAATATGATCTCCGTTTCCTGCAAAACAAGATCCCATTGTCAATGGCCACTGTGAAGTGGGCATCAGCTCTTAAGTTCACTAATTAATTCCTCTAGAAAACTACTAAACATGTGAAATTGTTTTTCTAATGATGGTTATAAATTTGAATGGATACGGATATATACAACTATTGAATAAAACATATGTTTATAATAACAAAATAAGTAGGCAATAAAAAAATTTAAATACAAGTTAGTACGCTTAAATTCACCGTTACCACGCTGCTACGTCATTGATACGGAACCATAGCGTCAGCGAAACGTTTTCGCATATTTAAAGGAACGTCGCTACAGCGTTGTGATTAACAACAAATTATTCACAATTTTTATGGCAAGCGCTTAAAATATATGCTCATATTACGCGCCCGATACCGGGGATTCAATACTTTAAAGTCACAACAATGATCCAATCTCCGTTTCAGCGACTAGTAGGGTCGTTTCCTATTTTAGCCTGGGTCCATTTGCTTCGGGCATCCATCTACCACCCATAACTATTTTTTAAAACAATTATATGCATTTAACTCACTCAAATTTGTCATTTCTATATATTCGCAATGAATTCCAGATAAAAAAATATACGTCAAATTAAGTTTTTGACTTTTACTTTTGCGTTTGCGCATCCTAGAGTTCTCAAATTTGTATCACACAAAATCTGATAAATAAACTGATAAACTCTCAAATATTTTTCTTCAACTGTTATTTATTTCAAATCTCATACATCTACAACGCAACGACAATAACATCTTTACAATGCTTTATCTAAAGAAGCGTAAGCTTTAAGTGAAAATATATGTATGCAAAGAGAATACAACAACAAGTATGTTGAGCAAGATGCTGGTAATAAAAAGTAGTTTGAAGTAAGAAAGCAAGCCAAAAACAAAGGATTATATTGAGCAACCAAAAGTTGTGCTAACATGATTAAGACGAAAAGACAAATAGTGACAGCAGTCAATGAAAGAAAATTAAAAAGATTCGACAACACATTGGTGTGGCTTACGTCAATTCGGACATATGCAGAAGACAAAGTGGAGCAACAAACCAAGAATGAAAATATGTATGTATTAACAATCCGAACGTTGTATGTGAATGCGCTTATGCTTGATTTACTTTGCTTCTGAGCACTTACATTGGACTGCTTCACGAAAATACTTGGTTATTTAGAAGTATTTTGGAGTAGTTTTGTTTCAATTGAATATTTTTTTCTTGCGATCTTCTGATAAGCTTTAAGTTTATTCGAACTTTTGATCAGCTTTTAAAGCTCAAACGAGCATTCTTCCAATTTGTAGGACACGGCGTATGATGAACATTTATTATACTAATGTATCCGGAGGGTTTTAATTTGTTGAATTCTGCCGATATATGTGTAAAACTCAAGCGTCGCCGCCAGCACACCGATATCTATAAATTTTCAGTATCAAAAATCCCTTGAAAACTCCTAGAGCCTAACAGTGCGCAGCTTGCTGGTGTACTACATTCTAAACATTTCTACCAAGGTGCTGCCACTCAGTATGCTTTCATAGATTTGACACATATCTAAATTTTTCCTGTAAAGAAATGAGACACGGGAACCACATGAAGAAAAATGTTAGCGCATTTCGAACAAATATATATCTCCTCAGGTTCAGCAAAATGGGTTGCCACCTAATCCGGTTTTACTAACTTTTTTGGAATATCCGCTATAATTTCGGAAACGACTAGACTATTTGGATGCAATTTTGAATGCAATTGCTACATTTCAAGCTCTCTTACTAAATTGTTGCTACTAGAAAGTCTTTACAGGGCTGCCAGATTTTTGATTTTTTTTTAACTTGAGTGAGTTATACTAATATAGGTATAAATAAATATATGTTTGACAGGGTTATCAGCTATTGTTGACACCTACTCCCATTATATACATTTTTTTGCACATCCGCTATTATTTCGAAAACGTTCTATATAAGAAAAGACTCATTGAATGTTTCCACCGAGTTGCCACCTATGCCATTGTGGGTCTAAAACGAATATTATTCGTCGCATCTCAAGAAAAATACGCCGAGGCAAGGCTACAGCCTTTTGCTTTGTATAAATATATTTTGATATATGCCATTATCTCGAAAAATAATTAAAGGAACTAACTAACATAAGTAAAACTACATACAAAAATTACCAAGAATGTCTTTACTGATAGTATCTCCAATAAACTAAATCATATCGCATCCTCGAAAAATGCTAGTAAAATAGTTATAGTAACCCTGGCGGAGTGGGGCGGTGATATATTATTTCGATCATATTCGATTTCATTCTTGCATTGTTCGCCCATGAAGTAATCTTAGACCTATTGCCACCAGATAGCCCTTTGCATGCTTACAAAAGTTCGTTGTTAGATTAAATGTCTCAGTCAAGCACCGAATTTGATAAAATTTTTGCACAGCATTTTCTATTAGTCAGCAGTTGGAGCTCTTCGAACACAAGCTTTCTGCTACTCTTTTTTCTTTTGAAAAAAGTAAAATAAAAAATGTGTGTCGGTTCTTCCTTTAACTTATACTAGCGGTCATCAATTCTTCACATAGAAAAATACAAATTTTTATCTTGAACAAATGATTACTCAACGACGATACGTTCTCTTTTCCATCTTGCAACATGGATCCTTCTATCCAAAGATTTGTTGTGAAGGTGCAACTCAAGCTCTGTACATTTATTAGATGGTAATTAGTCTGGTTGCCTCGCGGTTAGTCCATCACATCCAATTGCCTAGACTTTATGCTGTGAAGCGCTGCTTTGAGCTCTTCTCCATTTGACGGTACCATATTGTAGTCTTCTCTTGCTCCTTGTTATACCTTTCATGAACATAAAATGGTATTATAACTTTGGTCCGATGTTTGTAAGTATGAGAAGAGCGAGACATAGACCCACCATTAAGTATACCGAAATGATCAGGGCGATGAGCTGAGTCGATTCAGCCATGTCCGTCTGTCCGTCTGTCTGCTTGTACGCAAACTAGTCCCTCAGTTTTTGAGATATCCTGATGAAATGGGGCCACCATTTTGCATAAGAATAATCATTTGTCGGAATCAGCAAGATCGGAGCAATACAACGCATAGCTCCCATACAATCGATAGTTTCGATAAATGGGTTTTGGGCTATAAATTATGCAATTATAAAGCTAGGAACGTAAAATTTTACAGGTTGGGTACTTATTATATATGTACTGTGTGTAGTGAAAGTCACCCAGATCGGACCAACATAACATATAGCTCCCATACAATTGATTGTTTCGATAAATAGGGTTTGGGGTTTGCAACTTTAAATGAACAGTTTTGCGGAGTTTTTACTAAATATGGGGAAGGATCGGACATCTAAAACCGTGATGCGTATTCATGAAAGATATAAAGTCTTCGGCACAGTCAAAGACAGCCCTTTCCTTACTTGTTATTCCTGTTTTCTAATTCTTGCCGAGAAATAGACCGTGTACGATGTTTCTCATATTTTCCTAGTATTTCATTTGGTTTAGTCGATCTATATTTTTCATATCTATTCCCTTCTTCCACTGGTCTCGATTCACTTGCAGCATATGCGCTTGCTTTTACGGTTGCTTTTACGGTCAAGTCGATAGGTTTCTTCGAACCCTTGCATACCTCCGCCATTTCAAGAGCCTCAAATGCAGCCCGTATTGCTAATACTAGCATTCTGTGGCATGCTTTGCACAGCTCCATGACTTCGTTCAACCAGTGTACTTGTTTCTTGCTTGTTGCCGGCATCTGGCCAGGATCATTGACTTGTAATGTAGTTTAGTGGTGTTGCCGCCAGTAAGACCCTTTATCACTCTCTACCCAACACAGTGTGGCAAAGGGCTTTCTGGGACGAGAGTTATAACAAGGTTTGAGTATACAATAAACCGGCGTCGGTATATCGAGGTTGTGCTTATGTTCTTTATGACCATACCAAGACGGGCTGAAGTTTTTAGAACTCACTTCACCCGGGCATACCCAATGGTACTGTTCTAGTATTGATTCTGTCACATTGTCTTCCAGACTTTTGTGCTTATTTTCGAAATTCTGTATGACGTCAGTTTGGGACAGTTAGTAGTTGACGAGTATGGTTTGTGCCACAGTTACACGGAGAGTGGTATATTTATGAAAACCACAATACTATTAATTCTTAAACTGTTAACATTGAAGCTGTCTTAACAATCAATTAATTTTAGACAAAAAGTAAATTTAAAACAACTTTGTGTTTACTGTCGCTATTGTTCGATAATCTTGTTTTTTCTATACTTTTGTTGACATCTGATATAACTACCCTTCGACCGACTGATATTTATGATACCATAGTTAATGATTTTTATTACAGTATTAAGAAGCAAAGCTCCCCTAGCTATGATGATTAATACCAACTAGATTATAAATCTAACTTCGGCTGCCACATATATTCGGATTTAATTGCCAATTATACAGACCAAAAAAAAAACATGATAATAAAACATAATTAAATGAGATGGCTTGAAATATGCGAACTCAAATATGCCACGAGGTACTTCTCTTACCAAGAGAGTGTAAACATATCAATAAATAATGAATGTAGACCGTATCGAAAAAGCAGAAGTTCGCTTAACACCACATAAGGGCAACGTTTGCGAAACGAAATGTGCCTTTTTTTGTCATTTGCAAGCTCGATTTTTATATTTTTTCTCGTATATCAGTAAGAAAAAAAATTCATAATGTAAATGGACCAATCAAAATTCTCTTCTCAAAGCAAGGGTATAACGCGATAGAGTAGAACTTAAATAGCTGGAGAATACGAGTACTGAAAGTATCACTATTTTCCAACAACCATAGTACTGCAGAGGAAAAGAAGCCACTGGGCGCGAAAGGCAATATTTATTTATTTTACCCAACAAATCTTTTAGTCATGTTTTTACATGGATAAAATGCTTATATGGGGGCGCGAAATTTAATTTTGATAACAAACTGGCTGCGTTACAATTTTTATGACTTATATACTTCTTTATTTTCGATACGCTCTAATGCACATGTGCCTGTTTCATCGCGCTCATAAGGCTCTAGAGTAGAAGAAACAAAATCTTACAACGCTAATATTTAATGAGTCTATGTTAACAAGTGTGCTTGTTTTATGCGTCCTTCAGCTTTAGATAATGAAATTTTGGTATTTATTTACTTTGGAAAATCGTAGACTGTTATTTTGTCTCTGGTTTTATGGGAAAATCTTTGCAACGAACAACAAGACTTGACACAAAGCTGTATTCAATATAATAGTACTGAAATTAAAATGTATATCGCTCGACGAAATAAGAAGGAGCTCCGATTTTAATAAGTTTCATTTAAAATATAGCGAATTCCATAGCAGAAACCACATAAAAGAAATTTCAAAGTCTACACAACTTTCAGGAGAATTAATTAAACTTACAAAAATGCCCATCCAAATTTAATTTAAATTTTTCGGCAGAATTTTTAGATAACTTTTGAGTACGCAGTACAATGTGTACGTTATAGCTCCCTCAAAAATTTCTCTGAATTTTCAGAATTTTTTTCGTAAAGGGTGTTGAGTGATTTCTTCCATACAACGCATTAGGAAAAAGTAATTTTGTATGGAAAAAATACTCAACATTCTTGACAAAAGAAATTCTCAAAATTGAGGGGAAATTTTGAATTACTCATAATTTGCACATTATTACGCTAGAACTAAAT
The DNA here is from genome assembly GCA_949987695.1 of Merzomyia westermanni. Lineage (NCBI taxonomy): Eukaryota > Metazoa > Arthropoda > Insecta > Diptera > Tephritidae > Merzomyia > Merzomyia westermanni. The sequence goes on from OX465293.1 coordinate 90,274,839, forward strand.
GAGCTATAAAACTGCGTACTCAAAAATTTTCTATTAATTCTGCCAAAAAATATTGAAATTTAGATGTAAGTTTTTAAAAGTTTAATTCGCTTTCCTGAACTTTGTGTAGACTTTGACATTTGTTTTTATGTGGTTTCTGTTATGGCAATCGTTCTATTTGAAATGGAAACAAATAAGGAAAGGGCTGTCGTCGACTGTGCCGAAGACTTTATATCTTTCATGAATACGCATCACGGTTTTAGGTGTCCGCTCCTCACCTACAATTAGTACTAACTTTGCAAAACTGTTAATTTAAAGATACATACCCCTAACCCCATTTATCGAAACAATCGATTGTATGGGAGCTATGCGTTATATTGATCCGATCTTGTTGTTTCCGACAAATAATAAATGTTTTACAAAATGGCGGGCCCTTAACAAATTTCATCAAGATATCACAAAAACTGAGGGACTAGTTTGCGTTCAAACAGACAGGCGTACTGACAGACGAACATGGCTAAATCGACTCAGCTCATCGTCCGGATCATTTCGGTGTACTTATTGGGTCTATCTCTTCTTCTTCTCGTGCTTACAAAAATCGGACCAAAGTTTTAATACCATTTCATGTTTATGAAAGTTATAATTATTAAAAACGCCGCTCATTTTTATTTCTTCGAAAAATATCTAATTTAATTTCACTGCTGTTATATTGAACACAATTGTATATAAAGGGTGTTTTTTTAGGGGTATAGAACTTCAAATTGAAATAAAACACAAAAAAATTGTTTTAAGGTCCATCAATTTGGCTTTATTGGAAGGATAATTTTATGCCATTAATGTTTAAATATGATTTTGGGCATGTGGCCGCCGCGGCTGGCTCCAATAAAGCCAATTCTACAGGTCCAATTTTCAACCACTTTTTCGAACATATGGGGCCGTATGTCGGCAATAACGCCACGAATGTTGGCTTCCAATTCCCCTAACGTTTCTGGTTTGTTGGTGTAGACGAGCGACTTCACATATCCCCAAAGAAAATAATCCAATGGTGTCAAATCACACGACCTTGGTGGCCAATTGACAGGTCCATTCCGCGAAATTATGCGCTCATCGAATGTTTCCTTCAATAAATCGATTGTGACGTGCGCTGTGTGGCATGTAGCGCCGTCTTGTTGGAACCACAACTCATCCACATTCATGCCATCCAATTCGGGAACAAAATAGTCGGTTATCATGGCTCTATACCGGTTTCCATTAACGGTAGCTGCCTCTCCAGCATTATTGCGGAAGAAGTATGGCCCAATGACTCCACCAGCCCATAGAGCACACCAAACAGTCAGTTTTTGTGGATGTAATGGCGTTTCAAGGGTCTCATGTGGATTCTCTTCACTCCAAATGCGGCAATTTTGCTTGTTGACGTAGCCATTCAACCAAAAATGAGCCTCATCACTGAACAAAATTTTGCGATGAAAATCAGCATCGAAATCAATCTCATTTTCGGCCCATACACCAAAATCACGACGCATTGCATGGTCTCGCGGCTTTAATTCTTGCACAAGCTGGATCTTGTAAGGTCGCAAGCCAAGATCTTTGCGCAAAATCTTCCATAAAGTTGATGGACAAAGCTCCAATTGCTGTGCACGGTGGCGAATCGATTCATTCGGGTCCTCTTCAACACTTTGCTCTACAGCGGCAATTGTTTCTCCGGTGCGCACTGTTCGACGTCTCTGCGGATGCGTATTATCACATAGAGTAAACGTAGTGCGAAAACGATCCATGGTTAACCGAATTAATTGCTCTGATGGACGATTATGTCGACCATAAAATGGACGGAGCTCACGGTAAACTTCGCGAACTGAACCATTATTTTCGAAATAAATTTGCACGATTTGCAAGCGTTGTTCTTTTGTCAACCTGTTCATGGTGAAATGGCAAACCAAACTGAACATAAATGACATTAGAGTTGCCAGATTGGACTGTTGATGGACTGTTATCGCCAAAGTTTTTAGCGCATAATTTTAAGTGGGACAGGAAATATGAGACAAATTCGTTTTCATCGAAAACATTTTTGCATGTATGCTGAAAAACCCTTAAAAAAATGGCGAAAGGGTTAGCGGATATTTTTGGGTCGGACAGGGTATACATGAAAATTTTAAAATCAAATGAAAATTTTTTAGTAGTTCATGAAAAAAACCTTAAAAATCAAAGTCGAAAAAACTAAATTTCACAGGCTCGAAAATTATTTTTTTCGGGATGCGTAGTGGAACTTTTTTCCTGAGTCCAAAACCTATCGGAAAATCGATCGCGCGATATCGGTTAACTTTCGTCCATACAAATCCACTTTTTTGACCAAAACACTCCCCAAAATCCAAAAAATATTTTTTTTTTTCAATAAATTCTTATCGCCAACGTTTTTAGCGGACATTTTTGGGTCGGACAGGGTATACATGAAAACTTTAAAATCAAACGGAAAATTTTTTAGTAGGTCATGAAAAAAACCTTAAAAATCAAAGTCGAAAAAAGTCAAAAAGATGAAATTTCACAGGCTCGAAAATTATTTTTTTGGGTATGCGTAGTGGAACTTTTTTTCCTGAGGCCAAAACCTATCGAAAAATCGATGGCGCGATATTGATTAATAAATCGACCCAGTCTAATATATATACATATATATACACATGTAATAGTAAGTAACTCGTGAACGTTGAACCGGAGTGCGGCAAAAAATCGTGTAGTCGATTGTAGGAAATATAGGAAGCGGCGGAAGCATTGCTTGTCCCAATAGTACAGGACAATGGCATTATATTCAGTTAAATATTCTATGATAAAATCGTTTATCAAAACCCATAGCCATTTTTTCATGAGGTTGTCTCTTTTGGCGAATATAACCTCAAGTCCAATAAAATCATTACAGCAAAAGGTTTATCTAATGAATATTGCTTATAATGAACTCCGTGCAATTCCAGGCTCCATAATGAAAATCTTTTGTTATCAGAAATAAACCATAGTTCAACATTTTTCGGCGAATGCGAAAGTAAATTTTTAACACTAACATTTCCCAAGTGTTTTATTATAAAGCATGCACACACATACAGCTGAGCCGAAAATCTGGAATCCGATTTGGTAATGAAAATAGGAACCATAAACAATTTATATAGCGATGTGTTATGACAGCACCCACTACTCATTTTGTTTCTTGAGTATTCCATGGAACACCTACGGTAGAGTACTTCTAAAGTTGTTACTCCATGGAAAAATTGAAACAGTTCCTGGAAACTTCAATAAACGGTGTGGGAATTTTCAAGTTTTGAGCAAGAACCTGAAAATTATTTTTGAGTATGCAGTTTTGTAGCCTATTGAATTCTTGTCACAAAAATTGCAAGTCTCAAGACTTTTAAACATTTTGTTGATTTTTAACTATTTTTAATTATTTTTTACTTGTTTTATTATTGTTTTATTCATTCAATTATTTTGCTGTTTTTGAAATTTTTTTAAATTTCCATGAATTTTTGGGATTCCTGTATAAGCTTGAGTCTTAAGATTTTTTAATATTTGTTTCATATTAAATTGAACAACCTGATTTTAACTGAGGAAATAATGCGAAAACTATTACAAGAAGCAACAGAATCATTTGCAGTTTGCGCAACTGTTTGCATATTTATTCAAAGCCGTTCTACTATAGCGGGTTTTATAAATTTTTTTACATGAAGAACATAAACGAACCGAGGCAGCTGAAGATTTCTATGTCAAATTTCATTTTCATTGAAAGATTTGTATGAAATTACTTTTAGAAATTTTTCCAGACTATTGGAAATAGAAAAAACTAAAAATAACCACTCCCGTTTTATAGCTGTCGACAATTTGTGATGCACAAAAAAGTGGTAAAATTTAGCAGCTTTATTGCTTTGGTTTTAATTTACACGTTTTTGAAAAATTTTTAGTAAATATAAACTTTTTTTATTTTATCACATTATTGTACGCCAATCAATTATGCACAATTTTATGCAGAAGGGTATATCATGTTTGTTATAACAGAAGTTAAAATTTCTTACTCGTTTTTTTTTTACTTTCTGGAGACATACAAGACCACCGATCCTTAAAGATAATATAAATTTTTTTTTTTGGAAGTTGAAAGACAGCTGACAGCTATCGAAAATCGTACAAGAAATAAAAAAAAATTGTTGCGTGTATATTGGAGGAAATTTTTATTGCTTTTAATTCTTCAGTTCATCGTTTGAATTTTATGGATTGTTTCTTCGTCGTGAGCTAGCAAACATTCCGCTTAACTTCAAACTGTTTTTTGACACATTCGCTTGTACAACCGTTACACTGTTTTTGTTGTCATTACAGTAGCTTGATTGCATTTCACTTGAGAAAATTGTCGATCAGTGTCATTATAACTTCAAAATATACTTATGTGGAGGAACATATATACATTCAATAGCACATACGAGCGTTGATAAAAAAAAACAGCCCACGAAAAAATTGTCACCTTATATATGGCTTAGTAAGACTTAGTAAGTTTTAATTTACTTATTTGGAAAGTCAATGGAATGCAATACCGAATATAAGATAATTAATTTAACTCAAATGTTACTCTCAAGTTTTTAAGTACATATGTATAAGCATAATTAAAAACAAGTAAGGAAGTCTAAGTTCGGGTGGAACCGAGCATTATATACCTAGTAGTGATCGATTATGACATCCGAATATATGCATGTATATTTTAAAACTTTGCTGTTCGTATTATAAAGCCAGCGAATTGTTTTCAATAAAAGCACTTCTGTGATGAGTTTTGAGCGGTAAATTATTTTATTTGTATATGTATAAAAATAGCTTCCCTACCAAACACTGCTAACCACATTTTCTCAAAATACGAATACATGCACATTTTATATTTAAAAAATTTGCATTCAAATAGACACACGCACATGGCTAAATGAACTCAACTCATTGTCCTGATTATTTTCGTATACTTATAAATAAGCCCATCTCTTCTTCTTCACATACTGACAAACATTTCATGTTCATGGAAGGTATGAAAATCAAAAAAGATATATAACTTATCTATTGCAGTGGGGTATTAACTACTTGCCCGGATATTTTGATTGTGTGTTATCCGATTTGCCTAAATTTTTCAGTAGAATACTACATGCTATTGAGAAGCAGCTGACCAATTTCCAATGCAATATCTAGTTGAAACTTCAAGCAATCGCCTTTGAAAATAGCAGAATTTGTATGCTGAAAAGTGGGCGGCGCCACGCCTACTTCCCCAAAATCCATAAAATTTGTTTGCGGTCGAGTGCTGCTTTAAAAGTTAAATATCGCTTTTATACATTTTACAAACAAATTTTTCAGAACTATGTTAAAAAACTGGTCGTGGCCGTATACCAATTTCGCACGTTTTTACAACAAACAGTAACTTTTATATATTCAATATTTTTGCCAAGTATCGTTTCGATAAATGAATTTTTGCCGGAGTTATGGCATAAAAAGTTTTGTGGATTAATCCACTATAAAAAAGGCGGGACAACGCCAATTTTCGAAAACTTATATCTTTCGAATTTCTTCTTTCACGGCACTTTGAAAATGAAATAGAAATGATATAATATATTAAATATATCTATGATCCTTTTCAAAATCTTTCGTATAAAAGTGGGGGTGGATCTTAACTGATTTCGGTCATTTCTTTCCGAAACATTCCTTGTATTAATATAAATATGTGCGCTGAATTCCGTTTCGATATCTTGAATGGTTTTTGATTTATGATTAATATTATTTCTAAATTTGACTTAGTCAAAAGTGGGCGGTGCCAAGCCCATTTTAAAAAATTTCTTGAAAAATTTATTTTATGCCTCAGTCTCAATGTATCCACCAAATTTTATCCTTATAAGTGCATTATGTACTGAATAATAATTTTTTTTTTATTTTCGAAAATATTCTATATTATTAAAAATGGGCGTGGCTATTATCAGATTTCGCCCATTTTAAATAGCGATCAGAAATTAGTGACAAGGAACCTGCATGCCAAATTTCATTAAGATATTTCAAAATTAACACAAGTTATCGTGTTACCAGACGGACGGGCGGACGGACATGGCTTAATCACTTTCGTTTTTCCTCCTGAACATTCGGGGAGTGTTTTTGTCGTTACCACCACGATCCGTTTATGCCGTTACATACTACCGCTATGCGACTAAAGTTAATATACCTTGTGTGCGTAGCACTACTAGGTATAAAAAACCAAGAATTCAAAATAATAACAGCTTCTGCTATATCAATTTTCTATTATCACATGCACATTTTTTTTTGGGTGCCACAATTGAATGCCAAACCACTCAAGGCAACCGATTACAATCGACACATTCCACATTTCACACTTCGATACATATTTCTATATCCACATACATATATGTACGTTATATTTGGTATGTGCATACATACTCGTGGATACATATAGTTGGAATTGTAAGTGTGAAATAACTGCTAAAATTTGGCAATCACTTAAATGGCATCACGATTTCTTCAATGTAATTTCAATTTGCTTCCTTGAATGAAATTTCAAGTGACACTCAGTTTCTCATTTTACTCACAGCCTTTGGGGTATTTATAGTTTAACAAAAAAACATATGCACATACTTACATACAAAAGGGTATATGCGATGAAGAATATAATTGAAATTATTCTTAAAAATGTCATGGCTTGACGCGTTTGTGTTTGACATAATTGAAAATTATCTGCCTTTGCTCAGTTAGAAAACATTGTTAAATTCTTGAAAAGCTGCTCTTGACAAAAACCTTCGTCAGATATCTTGTGCTAGCTATATCAGAGACCATCACAGAAACCATATCAAAGAAGTTAACCCGAATATTGTTTAAGCACGCGTGCGTTTAGAATAGTTTGATTAAGTTCCCAGAAATAAAATCTAATTAAATTGAGTGTCAGCAATACATAAAAGAGCAGGTGGATATGAGCACATTTCCTGAAAATGTATATAAAATTAGAAGCTCATTAAGCTTTGTAAAGAAGGAAGGAATTAGACCACGCTTATTTTACTCAAATGGCAATTCTGTGTAATGTCAGTAAACTATTTCTAAACTTGTCAGAAGCAGCCACTTCAAGTAATTCGGCACAAAGACCTTCAACTTGGAGCTCTGGTGCATGACGCTTATATGATGCCTTATAGCCCACACAGGTTAATTAAAATTTAAGAAACAATTATTAGTAATCGCATTGGAAATTTAACATAATTTGTCTTAACGATGGTTCATGTTTTCACATGGTATCATATGCTATCACATAATAGCTCATGATAGACATCACATAAAATCACTATATTACAAATATCACATGATATGGCATGATTTCACATAACATAATAGCATATCTCATGACATAATTCTCTCTCTCTATGGCGCGATATACAACAGGTATATCATCATAAACCTCCTAAGAGATTTTTGCGCCAAGCTTCTCTTCCAATTTGTGGTGTGCCGATTTGAATTTTCCCTACAAATTCTTGGGACCTACAGTTTTTTGCCGACTCCGAACGGCATCTACAAAGGAGACGAATTTTTGCTGAGAAGCCTGTCATGGCAGAAATACACTCGGAGAGTTTGCCAAACCATTGCCGAGGGGCGACCCCGTTTTGAAAAACTTTTTTCAAATCACTTTTGATGTTACCTGTACCAGGGCTCGAACCATGGACCTTCGGTGTGGTAGGCCGGCAACACTACCTTCACACCACGGCGGCCGTCGTAATATATCATGTAATATTATGTAAAATCATGTGATATTTTGTAATAAAGTGGCTTGATATCCAATGATATCTTGTGATATCACATGTGATATCACATGTGATATTTTGTAATACAGCGATTTGTAACCATTGATATCACATAAAATCAAGATACTACAAAACATCACGTGCTATGGCATGGTTCTACATAATATCTCATGATATCACATAAAATCAAGGTATTACAAATTATCACATGATATAACATTGTTTCACATAATATCACATTACATCTCATCACATAAAAGCAAAATATTACAAATTACCTCATGATATGACATGTTTTTACATAATTCCCTATGCTATCGAATAAAAGCACGATATTATAAAATATAGCATGATATGGCATTATTTTGCATAATATCCCATGGTATATCGCGAAATCACATAAAATCCCGATATTACAAAATAACACATGATATGGCATGGTTTTATATAAGATCACATAATAACTCACAATATCGCATAAAAGCACGATGTCACAAAATATCACTTGCTATGACATGGTTTTACATATTATCACATGATATATGGTCATATTACATAAAGTCCCAATATTACATTGTTTGATATGTACGTGACTTTTAGAACTTGGTGATCAGTAATTTTGGTCTCAACACTGCTCACGTGATCTATCAATTCTTAAAGGAATACTGTAAAAGTTTAAGTTTAAAAACCTTGTAAATTTTAACAAAAATGGGAAAAGTTAATTTTGCATGCTAACCAAGCATTATTTTTTAAGAAAACACAACATCAGCGAAAGCAAGATAATCCTTGGTAAATACATGGGGACACTCCATTAGTTTCAATGGTCAGGAAGTAAAGACGGCGAAAACTACTTTTTCACAAAAGTAACTTCTCTTCATTAGGGCAATATTTACTTTAAATATCGGTATGATTTTTTGATGCTAGCATCCATTATGGAAACAGCAGGGTAAATTACTCTGTTAAGTCCAAGCACAAGAAATAATGAGGTTTCTAACGAAGTTACTAGACAGACATTGTATTTTGCTACTTATACGAAAATCAAAGCGATTGTGCGATGTGGGACGTAGTTCAGATGTACGGGTTAGTTGCTTTTATTAAATTTATTTACATAGGTATACCACAGAGCTGGAACAAAAATAGCAAACCTAAGGAGGCAAGTACTCATTAGAAACGTTTCATGTGCCTACGTGAGGGTGTCAAAAGAACAGCAACAGCAGCAGCACACAGCAATTGGAATTTAGCATTCAAAGCAAAACGATAGAATGTGCCACAAAACAACTTGTAAGACGAAACTGAGATGACCCAACTCCCGTTATTTTCTATATAACTTATTGTTGATACAAAACCACTTTACTTTTGTATTTCTTTTTGGTTTCGGTTTTCTTTTTCTTTATTTCGTAAGCCTTGGTTTTCAGTTTAAATAGCAAATTCCTATGTGGCAAACTCCAACCGACATCAACACACAAATATCTGCAAAAGAGAAATATATGTGACGTGTTCCACAACAAAACGACAGAAAACAAAATGTGTGGAAATTTTCGCACGTATTTATTTTATATCATATTAGGAGCCAGTAGATTCATCTGTCACGAGTAGCATAGAAACGTCGAAATTTATACTAAAAATAATATTTTTTACACAGCTGAACTAGTACAAAGAGTATTATAAATGTGGTTTGTAACGGGATAGAATAATCGAGATACATCAAATTGAATTAATTTCGCGCCGTCCGTTGATCCTTCTCTGCAAACGATAACGTGCTTGAAAATCCAAATATCGGCATAAAGCTAAGCACGCAAATTAATCCTGGGGCCAACCTACCTTGGGAAACTGAATGGGGCGAATTCGGCAGATAACCCGCCCCTTTTATCGATATCAAAAATTTCAAAAAAGGTGTTAAATGAGGTTATTCATTAAAAGAAGTTGCTACAACAGTAAAATTTCCTACTTTTATTGACCTGATCATTCTATTAAAGATTTTTACATGATTTTGAAACATTTTCGATATAGAAAGTTTCAAAAAACATATAAAATGTGATAATTCATTAATGTAAGTAGCAACAATCATGATGATCATTCTAATAGCTAATTTTAAAAAAATTTCGAAACTTTTCGAGAACCTATAGAATGAGAAAATTAAGTAAGAGAATCAGCTGCAAAGGTTAAGTTTTGCTACTTCTATTGACCTGATCATTCTATTAAAGATTTTCACAAATTTTTGGATATGGGTGTTATACCGCTCTATATTGATGAGTATATTTTCAATCTTCGACGTTTAATAACTTCAGAACTGATAACGATAGTATGTCGAAATCTGATAAATGGTAAATCAAGGACTTGTAGAGTACGATTACGAAAAATAAGCTAAATTGTGTGGCTACTACGTCCCGTTTTTTATACAAATTTTCTAAAAGAGAGATAAAAAGACAGTATGCCATATCTCCTTCACTGTAACAGATAGAATGCTCATTGTTAGCTGCATTGAACTTGTCACTCTTTTAATGATTTTTTCAACAATTTGGAAAATCGGCATGGCACCAATAGCAATGAATTTCAAACGTAATTCTTAAACCGTCTACTAGCCCTATATCCAAATGATCGATTTCTTTGACCCCATAAATTTAAGAAGCCCTCATTCCCTCATTACACTGCGTTACAAAAACGACCTTTAGTTCTGTGCTATGAACCAAATATAATTTTTCGGAAAGAAGAGAAAAAATAAAAATATACGTGTATCGGCGATTTTCATGAACATGTCAGATTTTTTTTTTTTATATATAAAATATAAAGGTCGTAGTGTCCGTCTGTCCGCCTGTGTGAAAGACTTTGGATAGATTTTAAATTCTTTTTTTTTTTTTTCGACGTGTACATGAAAATCGCCGATACACGTGTATTTTATTTTTCCTTCCCTTTCCGAAAAAGTATATTTGGTTCATAAGACAGAATGTGTGTAACGCGGTGTTATGGAATTATTGCAATTGTAAGCAATTAAATTTATTCATAAGCAAATATATCTACAAAGACTACTCACAATGCCCCTAGGCCTCATATATACACACTTCCATATAACATACATTTCTTTGCCAAGCTAAGTGTGATAGGAACTAAACAGCAAATGTCTAAGTGTTTCTATTTTTCCCATTTAGTATATTGTATTGCCGTCGCGACATCAAGTTTTTCTTTAGAATCATTGTCACCCTTGACTGCGCATGTTCAACCAATAAAATTTAATTTACTCGCATTTTTGCGCCACTCGTAGTACTAACAGCGCATATATTAGACATTTAATACAATATCTGTGACATATTTATATATACGCATGTGCATATAGAGTCATACATATGTATTTAGTGCTAGTATGTAACTTAAAGGAAGGAATGAGGCAACTTCTGGTGAGCAAACTCTAAGTCTAATCTGCATGTGTAGTAGGGATGCCAATATTAACGGATAATTTTGATAACATGATTTCGGGATACTTAGCGACATATCAAAATATTTAAAATTTACTGTGTACTGATTTTTAGAATCACATATTTACGCATATGTAATAATACATGAAAATTTTAACGAAATGTATTTTTAATTGGTATTTAAAAACCCATGTGCTTACTTTTGCAAGTAATGGGAGACTTTTTTCTTTAACGCATATATATCTGCGTTTACTTTAAAAAAAACAGCTATCGACAATTGCGTATAATCCTTAAAATTATTTGTCAGCACTGCTCCTTAAATGTCAGGCAAACAGATATTTGATATTGCAATGCTCATACATACAAAAATTTCCTCTTTGACAGTGAACAAGGTCAACGGAAATAACGTCATAAGAGCTGCCATATAAAATATACATACCAAAAAGTGTATAAAAGGAATAAGCAAATGGCACATTAGAGGAAAAATGAATCGTGACCCTACAGGGAATCATAGCTTAGTTGTTAGAGTACTCTAACAGCGGTTTTGGTGCAGACACTTGGGTTCATATCCCAGCGTCCGAGAAGAGTTTTGGTGAGAAGTTGGGCACTTCGAAACATGTCATCCCATATCAACGTTGTGCATATCGTTGTAATTTTTCCTCTAATATCAATTAACAAGTCAATTGACTTTATTTACCATCGCAAATGGAAATAACGTCAATTGAATTAGAAAATAACGTCAATTAGTATATTTCCAAAATTGTTGATGAAACAGATTGCTATAAATCATTAAAACAGAAAACTACATCATAAAACTTGAAAGCACTGATTTTGTCCGAAGTCATAGTAGCAGATAAATTACATAAAATTTACATAAAAATATTTGGCAAATATTTTGTTATAAAGTACTTTCATGATACTCACAACAATGATCTACGCAAACCAGATTATGATTGCTGGTACAAAATGCATCTGTGGAGCCCACTTGTTGTTGTTGTTGTTGTTTAGTTAGCGATGCCTAGGACTGCCTTCAAAACTCCTCTAACGGAGGCCCAGAAACCTCGCGACTACAATAGGGTTGGACCAGAGTGAAGTTAGAAAAGTCGGCTCAGTTGAGCAGATAAGTATTTGGTTTGTGGAATGGGGAGACATGCCGCATGCCGGGCAGACATTTCGCATGTCAAGGTTCAGTCTGTATAGCTAAGAATTCAATCTTTTACAATAACCAGAACGAAGTTGGGTCAGCATGACTTTCCTTAGGCAGTTTGCTTTCTTCTTCCACAACAGGTGGAGCTTGTGCCTGGATTACGGCATTCACTGAGCGAGAGCTGACAAACGAGTTTACCGACTTTGTATGGATGAGGTTGAGGGTCTGCCTAACTCGTGGGTCCCACCTCGATAAGTTTGGTGTCGTTTCAGTAGTCAACTGTCAAAGTAAAGTATAACAAACAATTCCTTACTCTCAATCTGATAGTAGAAATTTTGGGAAAATCGCAATTTATGTGATCTGAATTTACGGGATCTGAAAACCAAAGCATCTCCAACATATGTAGATAAATATAAAGTTAATATATATACGTTGTCTAACAAATTGTGCTTACAGCCATCAAAAGTGGAAGGCTGAGTTGAAATTGCTCAACGACATCAGCATTTCTATATTGCTTTCAGTTTTCTTTTTGTTTCTCATGCTGATTATTAACGAATTTTTTATTGCTTACACGTTCAACCACATGCAGCCTTCTTGATTTCAGCAATATACAGTTAAAAATCAAACTCAAATTCTCACTTTCTCCTTTTCAGCGCCAGAGAAAAAACGAAATGTTACATAGATTGACACATGTCACTAGATAGTAAGAGTTGGAGCAAAAATCCTAAAATTTAAAAATTAAATAACAGGGCAAATTGTTTTTGAAAAAAACTCCGCTTAAAATGCAACCTTATAAAAATAAAGAAGTGAAATTCAATATGTAAAGAATTTGAAAATTACTATCTTATAAATAGAAATGAATGTGTGTCTGTGTGTACTTTATAGGTGTCCAAAGTACTCAACCGATTTTTGTGAAATTTTCACAGTATATTCTTGGGATCATGGGTTAAAGCATAGGTAATAAATAGTTTTGGAAAAAAGGGAGGTACCACGCCCCCATGCTGTATAAAATTTCAATTCGTCATAGCTCTGAACTTATTTGGTCAAAATAATGATATTTGGATATACGAGGTGTGTTCAAAAAGTATCGCGAATTTTGTGTTTTTTCAAAAATTATTTATTTATTCATGAATATCTATTTTGTCCCCTTCAAAGTAATCCCCATGAGATATTATACACTTGTGATAACGGTTTTTCCAATCTTCGAAGCACTTCAAAAAATAATTTTTTTGTATCTTGTTCAGCTCCTCCTTCGATGCCGTCTTTATCTCGTCAAGAGAAGCGTAACGTCGTCCTTTCATGGGCCTCTTCAGTTAGGGAACAAGAGGGGGCCAGATCTGGAGAATACGGTGGCTGCGGCATCATTAGTGTGTTATTTTTGGCCAAAAAGTCGCGCACAAGCAACGATGCGTGAGCAGGGGCGTTATCGTGGTGCAAAAGCCAATTTTTGTTCTTCTTTGCACATCTTCTCGGCCTTCTGAGAACATTTTGTACCACCGATAAACGTTGCTTCGGTCCAAGGTAGCTTCTCCGTATGCCACAGTCAACATTCGGAATGCATCCGCGCACTTAATTTCGTTTTTCACACAAAATTTGATACAGGTTCTTTGATCCATTTTTTTGAATAGGTAAAAATCGAAGACGATCCAAAACACGTGCAAGCAAAGCAGCTGTCAACAATTAACTGAACATTCAAAATGGCCGAGCTTGTCGGCATAAGTGAGAGACATGAGTACCAACATAACGCCACAAAAAATTCGAAATTGGAATATACGTAACCAACGAAAATTCAAAATTCGCGATACGTTTTGAACACACCTCGTATATGCTCTTATGAAGTACCAATGTACTTTTGTAGGTACCAACTTACATATGCTCCACTTTAACGTAAATCTACTTCATTGTGAACAGCAAGCATGTGACAATCGAGTGGCTATTTCTGAAGTTCCCCGCAGTTTTGCATAATTTCGCTGCATGAAGTTGGACTAGCTCATAACTATCCCTAAGCTAAACTGTTTAACGACACCACCAGTTCTAGCTCCGTACCCAAGCAATGCTTTCAACTGTCCACTTTTACATGGCGATCCCATTGCTATGGCAATTGTCACCAGTGCATTACTTTGCAACTCGTTCTTAACTGGTTTCCATTCTGCGAGTTCTAAGATAGTTTGGCTTTGGCTAGTTCTTAACCTGTGTCATTTCGGTAAATTTCGGGGCAGTTTTTGTTGTGGATAAGTGAATATCGATATCCGATAATTCAAATTGTGCTTAAACTATCAATTTTGTAAACGATTTACAAAGCGAGTAGCGCAAGACTGTCTCTTTTGGAGACTGGTTCACAATTTTACTGCAGGGTTACTATACTCCGCGTAACCACGATGTTCAATGTACAGATTCAGTTGAACTATGTACTAGGTATGCCAATTTTTTGGATTTCACCAAATTCGGGATTTTCGGGGTATACTTTTTCAATCCAAGTTTAGTTTAAAGAAAGTGAAGAAAATGTTTTAAATTCTTTCCGCGAATTGTTAAGGATTATTTTTATGCAACTTTTAAAATATGATCCATTTATATATATACGAGTATATAAATGGAAAAAAAAATGTTTCTTAAAAAATTTGTTTAGCAGGCCGATACATTTAAAATCGATGAGACCAAACTTAAGTTTACTTATAGAATAAAGTTTCTTGATGATTCCCAGAAAGTTTGAGATTTTAAGTAACGCAATCAAAAAAGAAAATTTAACAAATCACTCATATCTAGTTTCCAGTCCCATACTTCCAATCCCGAAACACAAAAAAATCAAGAGATATCTCTTACCACTACTGCCTACCCATGCTACATAAAGACTAAAGTAAGCAGTACCTGGCGTGCTAAATGGAAGTGGGTTGTTTTTTATTTATCAGCTATAGAAAAAAAATATTAATTGGCGCGATATATACCTCCGAGGAGATTAAGGCCGAGCTTCTCTATCAATTTGCAGTGTGCTGCTTATAATTTTCCCTACAAATTTTCGGGATCTCCCCTTTTTTGCCTATTCCGAACAGCATCCGCAAAGCCGAAAGAAATACGATCGAAGAGTTTGCCCAACCCTGTTTTGAGAAACCTTTTTCAAACCACTTTTGATGTTACCCAACCAAGGGCTCTAACCTTGCACCTTTGGTGTGGTAGGCCAGCAACACTACAGCCACTCAACAGCGGCCGCTATGCCTACTCCTAACTGCCCGTATACTTTAAAAGTGAAATTAGGCTAAACAAAAACTCAGAAATTACTCCTACACTCAATAGCAGTATGCAGGAATGGGTCCCCGGTACATTTTCGGATGTATGAATTTCTTACCCGTTTGGAGTATCTTGCGAAAAATATTTGGGTATTTGTTTTCAGTTAATTGATTATGGCAGACGGCGGCCGCCGTGGTGTGAAGGTAGTGTTGCCGGCCTACCACACCGAAGGTCCATGGTTCGAGCCCTGGTACAGGTAACATCAAAAGTGATTTGAAAAAAGTTTTTCAAAACGGGGTCGCCCCTCGGCAGTGCTTTGGCAAACTCTCCGAGTGTATTTCTGCCATGACAGGCTTCTCAGCAAAAAATTCGTCTCCTTTGTAGATGCCGTTCGGAGTCGGCAAAAAACTGTACTTATAAAATAAAGTCGCTAAAAAGCTATGTACGGAATTGGCTTCGCACAGAATGCTCCGATTTGAAAGCGGTTTTTTGCATTTTAAAGCTTAGCTGTGTGAGATGGACTTTTTTGTATATAATGTGAAGGAATATATAAAGGGGGCGTGGCAATCTGGCAAAATGTGGTAAAAAAACATAAATTTTTGGTTTATACAGGCATACATTATAACCTAATCAACCGATTAGAATGAATCTTCCTTGAAGTTAAACTTTGAAATATTTACTTTCGTTCTGCATCAAAAAAATAGTTGATTTCTTTCTAATTTAACCAAAATTGTTTACACAAAAGCAGCACTTTTTGCAAAAAAATCTGTTTGTGTGTTTGTTCGCTGCCAACCGAATAAGTCAGGGTGCTTTAAGCGACAGCTGTGGTGAGCCATTCATTTGATGAATTCGCGAAAGAGCTCGGTAGCGTTACTTCACTTCGGACGTATGTATGTAGGTTACATAATTTCGCTTTTATTTCGGCTTCACATAATTACGCAATTCACAAATATTGCAAACAATTACTTTTGTTTCAATTAAAAAGTTGTTTTAAACATTATCAACCTGTGTGAAACAAGGTGCGGGTTGCTAGTTAAAGGTATAAAATAAAAAAAGATGTACAGCTTCCCTATTGCAGTGGGGTATTAACTACTTGCCTGGATATTTTACTTGTGTGTTATCCGATTTGCTTAACTTTTGGCATAATATCGAGAAGCACCAACTGCAATAATTAGTTGAAATTATAAGCAATCGTCTTTGAAAATAGCAGAACTTGTATGCTAAAAGTGGGCGGCGTCAGGCCTACTCCCAAAATCCCCAAAATATTTTTACCGTCGAGTTGATATGGTATTGATATGGCTTACATAGGGCGTATCCCTGAACCGATGTACAATAAACAGTAACCTAGATATATTCAACATTTTTGCCAAATTTCGTTTCGACAAATCAATTTTTACCGGATTTAAGGCATAAAGAGTTTTGCGGACTAATTCACTATAAAGGGGACGGGGCTACGATCATTTTTTTTAATTTTTTTGTCCGAATTTCTTGGTTCACGGATACTTTGAAATTGAAATAGGCATGATATAAAGCTATTTTAAGCAAAGTTATTAGCTAGTAAATATATCTATGATCCTTTTCAAAATCTTTCGTATAAAAATGGGCGTGGACCTTAACCGATTTCACCCATTTTTTCCTGCAACATTCCTTGTATTCAAGGAAATCTGTGTGCCGAATTCGTTTCGATATCTTGACGGTTTTTGACTTATGACTAATTATATTTATAAATTTGGTTTAATCAAAAGTGATCGGTACCATGCCCATTTTCAAAAATGCCTTAATTTTAATGTACACACCAAATTTAATTAAAAAGTGTATTATGTACTGAATAATCACTTTTTTTGCATTTTCGAAAATATTCTATATATTAAAGTGGGTGTGGCTATCATCCGATTTCGCCCATTTTGAATAGCGCTCGGAAATAAGTGTCAAGAAAAAAGCATACCAAGTTTCATTGAGATATCTCAAATTTACTCAAGTTATCGTGTTAACGGTCTGGCGGACGGACGGACTGACATAGGTTAATCAATTACTCTTTTCCTCCTGAACATTTTGATACATATAAGTCAATATCTATCTCGACCCGCTTATGCCGTTACACAGTACTGTTAGGCGAATGACAACACGTACATATGGGTATAGAATGCATTATTTTTATTCTCCTTACAAACGGTTTAGTGGAATTCCTCTCTTATTTTCCATACCATAAGCAGCTTTCATTGAAGCAAAGAATCACGCAAAACCAACTAGATATCTGTTACAGCTAAAATTACAAAAACACTTGATTCAAAATTGTTTCAAATGCCATCGCAAGATATTCTTAAGCCTTAAGAAGACGTATACAGTGTAAAACTCACTCCCTTCAATGTTTCAGGCCTACAAAAATTAAAGCCGTCGCTAGCTTACTACGTTTTGCTGGTAAATCCGCCACTGGCCAGCAGCACAAGAGTGTTATACTAAGCTCTCAAAACCGTGAACTAAAGAGTTAATCGTAACATAGGAACTTAATTTTCACTGCGATTTTCAATAATAAAGCAATTTTACGCTGTCATCGTTTTTTGTATGACCGTCACTTTTTTGCACAATGCAAAAAAGTTAAATTACCTTTGCAGTACGTTTACATGTACGAATAATAAAATAAGTTTGCTTTCATATATAAAATTGATGTTAACTTTTATACTTCCGGTTTTTAGGAATTTTAATATCGGTGCTTTTGTTGAGAAGATTACACAATCTCATTGTTTCAGCTGCTTTGTATATGAGCGTAAGTTACTAGTTCCACGGATTATGAAAAAGAAAAAAATTGTTTTAAATTTATTTTTCTGCTTAATTTCTCATCATTTTTTGAGCGTTTAAATTAAAAGAGTTAAGAAATTTACTTTTGCATTTTTGTAGTAAATTAATCCGTTAATACCACTATAAAGGAAGTGCTTACCTGCTGCTGTTGCTTTTATTATGAAACTTCATGGCAGGCTTTGTCATCAAACAGCAATTCTACGAGAGCTTTCCCTTAGCGCATAACGGCAAACGTTTCGATAAAATAATTCAAGGGTCATCACAACTGCGTTTGACAGGTCACAAAAGTCCGATATAAAAATCAGGATATTAATGATGAGAAACTAATATATGAAGTTAAACTTATACGAGAACGGAAACATACACTGAAGATGGCGGATCGCCGAAACTGGTTTGTAACAGAACAAAAATTTACAAGGGATGACGAAAAATTGTTCCAATATACATCTTAAACTTATAACTTTATTTGACCATAACTAAAATCGTATTAAAGTCACGAAATCTTAACTTCCGGCCTCAGACGAAACATGAAACTTTACTTTAATATAAACTCAGAGAATCACATTTGAACTGAGCGTTAAAAGCAAAAGGGCTAATTACAGTAGAATTAAGTCGGCATCATATATTAGTGAGAACGGAGAAAGCAGGTGTGCCTGAGTACTAATTCAA
The DNA here is from genome assembly GCA_949987695.1 of Merzomyia westermanni. Classification (NCBI taxonomy): domain Eukaryota; kingdom Metazoa; phylum Arthropoda; class Insecta; order Diptera; family Tephritidae; genus Merzomyia; species Merzomyia westermanni. The sequence goes on from OX465293.1 coordinate 90,293,843, forward strand.
GCACGATAAGCTGTCATTAGTAATACAGTCAAAGAATTTCTACAAAATGCGCAACCGAATGTATTTCAATTGAAATTTCAAGAGTGACAGCCTTTGTGAAATGTAGTAACATCATTCAAACATTTTCTGGGTGTGGCCACTTATCTGAGTAATAACGAGCACGTTTTCCATTTATGAATTTCCATGAGAAAATTACATGCTCACTGTTTCGCCGCTTTAAAATCAAAGTTGATACCTACTTGAAGCAAGAACTTAAGAGAAACACGATTATAACTGTGGTCTCCAGCAATAACTGCTTAAGTAGACTTAGGATGATTTCGAGTTCGGGGTGCTACAGTCTTCGCAATTCACGGCTGCTCCCTTTAACAACCCTTATATTAGTACGACTAACCTATAGTTTTCATTAACTTAGGTTTAGGCTAGGTTGAACCTTTTTTTAATTTTTTTTAAATATGAATCTTGAACTTATAACTCGATCTGTGTGAAACTAAAAGGTATGACTTAAGTGTTTATTGCAAATCTGCATAAATATATTGCGCATGACTCAAATCGCGGCAATCGCAAGCAATCGACCGATCGCAAAGATTAAAATTCCGCAAGGTGTCAAATGGGCAGATCGCCGCACTCTGCCTCTTACATATGTACATATATCGGTCAACAGCCCTTAACAGCTGTTTATTTAACCGCCTAAACGTGTTTGACGTTCCAACAAAGCGCGCCACTTGACTATATCCTTTGCCATTTGACGCCAATTAGAAACACCAAGGGATTGTAGAACTTTGTCCACTTGGTCTTTCCAACGGAGTGGCGGCCTCCATCTTCCTCTGCCTCTATTTCGCAGTACATGGCCGACCCAACGTAGCCGCTGGATTTAAATTCGTTGGACAATGTCGATGTCTGCGTAGAGCTCATACAACTCATCGTTCAATTGTAGAGGCCCATAAATTTCTGTCTCTTATAGCAGGGACACAAATTGTAGTATAATATCAATACCACGATCTATACCACATATGTATCACCTTCATACCACGATTAGTTGTAGACTGATTGTAGTGTACTTTAAACTACAGTATCGATACTGTAGTATCTATACCACATGTGTATCATGTCACGGCAAAGAGATGTGTTGCCGAATCTCACCGTAGTGCTTACGTATATGTCTCCTTATGTCTCTGGGGGGCGGGGCTACATCCAATAGATGCCGATTTGGTTGACTGTGTTTATGACAGTTCAGAAGGAACTGTCTACTCAAGAGTTCCGCGTGCTCTTGAACATTGAGCAATTTTGCCTCTTGATGGATTTGAGACTCAGATGAGATAAGAAGACATCCCGTAGCAGTTCTGATGTCGGTGCTTTGGCAGACTTGCAATTTCCTCCAATTGGTGTCAGCAAGGTTGGGCGACCATATGGGAGCGGCTTAATCAATAACCGGTCGGCCAATAACCTTATATGTAGCAAGCAATGTTTCTTTGTCTTTCCCCAAGTACTGCCGGCCAGTGACTTGAGGATCTTATTGCGGCTGTGTACCTTTGAAGCTATTGCGGTGGCATGATCAGCGAAGGTGAGGCCGTTGCCAAACGTCACACCCAAGATTTTCGGGTGGTTAACAGTAGGTAGAGGTACTCCGTCTACGTGGACACTTAACTTTTGCCCCCTCTGTGCATTCCATGTCGTAAACAGGGTCGCCGTAGATTTAGTCGGAGATAGGGTCAGATTTCGCTCAGTGAAGAAGCTATTTATTTAAATACTGGTCAAGCAGAGCGATAGCAAACTTCATACCCGTCGCAAACTATATAGAGCGATTCGAATTGGTTTTAGTAGCACGATCCCCGGCTACTAATCACTGCAGCATCTCGAACTAATCACAATTTTGTGCAGGATATATATACATATATATATGCGTTGATTTGCTAAACTTAACAGTAAGTCCTAGCAAGCATATATGTCTCTCACACCTGCATAGCTTGCATATTTTGTGGTCTAGCCAGAGTATCGGTTTTCACGCATTTACCGTTCACAAATCTGAAGCATTTCAAAACTCACATACACATACAGAGTAAATACCTAATATGTATCTAGATAGATAACCTTTTACATTTGGAATTTGAATAAGTGGTTAGTTTGAGATTTGTGGCTACTTTCTTTTTATCAGATTTCTTCGGTGCAGGGAAATGAATAACAAGTGTAATTTGTGATGAAGCGACAGTGATAAAGAAGAATTAGTGGGTACTAGGGGTGTCAATAAAAATTATATATTGCTTGAATCGAATATTTTTTAGTAGTGGTAAAACATCGATTTTTATTAAAGCGTTTAAAATATTTAATGAAAAGGATGAAAAATCAGTTTTAAATCTTATTGTTATATTAATACCGTCAAAAACCGTAAACAAAGACATGGTGTCGGTAAACATCAACTTTGAAATTTTAACCATGTCTAAGCTTTATGAAGGGCGAGTAGTTTTTTTTAAGTTATCTTTTTATTTTATTTTATTATTTATATAATATTATTGGTTTGGAGAGGAAAAGGGGGTGTGCGGAGCACATGTTTAGTATAGGGAGCCCTTTTCTTCCCCTTCTTTTCAAATTATTTTTCTATATATATATATGTTACACCTTGTATGTATTAACTGGGGGCGAGCACTGTTGGCTCTGAGGCATTGCGCGCGATTGGCTTCCTCATTTCCGTTGTGGAAAACCCCCGCTTTGGGATTACAAAACATTAACTATATCTTTGGGATATTTCATAAGCTGCTTGCGAATTACAAGAGAGTGAAGCGTAAATAAAATAGACGAAATAAATCGTTATAGCTTATGTCGCTTAAACAAACCATACCAATTGTTATCACCTAATTTTCCACCTTGTAAATATGCCATCAGCTTTCATCCGAGATCAGGATATTCTTCGGTACTTGAATTGTTGTAACTTGGCATCACTAATTCTAAGTGGCATGCATTTATTTAAATAGAATACAAAAATTCGAAACAAAATATGATTTCTGACTTTAAGTTCCGTCAACAAGATAAACAAAAAATATGTTGACTCTTGTAGAGAGATTTAGTAGCACAAATTCGAACTTAACTTGGTGTGTACGCAACACTACCTACGAAAATGTTTTAATGCCAATTAGGGGACTACTAAACCGGAGATTTTTCGGAGACGCCAGTGTTTCGAACTCTGTGTAAATAACTCGAATCTGAATTAATAAAATTTTAATATTTTCCATTTGTTTCTTTATGCTTACTATCTAAAATAAAGTTCACTTCAATTTATTGTTCATTGTAGATACATTTCTAACATGTAATAATACTTTCAGTTTAAAGTTTAATATAAGTTTACATGAGTCACTTAGTACTTGTCATTCTGATGTAAGATATCAATTGTGAATGCACTGTATGATACTTCGAATGAAAATGTCAAGACACAGGGAGGCGCGGTCACCTTGGCTGAGTTTCCTTCTTCTTTCGGCGTTAGCAGAGAGGATAAGTTGTGTGATAACCTGAGTTTAAAAATAAATCTACAATTTGTTAAAGACATTCAGCCCAGCGACAGAAAATGAAAGTAAAAAAGTGAAAAAGAAAAGAAAAAAATGCATCGTGACGCTACAAAGCAGCATAGCTTCGTGGTTAGAGTACTCTAACAGCGGCTCTGGTGCAGACATTTGTGTTCGTATCCCAGTGTCCGAGAAGAGGTCTGATGAAAAGTTGAGCACTTCGAAACATGTCAACATCGCTGTGCATATCGTTGTAATTTTTCTCTATTCTCAATCAACAAAAAAACATAAAAATTCGAGCATTGCTCCAACAACAATTACCGAGAGTATTTTTTTTTGCGATCTTATTTCAGGATCAAAATCATAGACGCAAGGAATTTTTCTGAGTTTTTTAAAAAAAGTCCGATAATAACTTAAACATCCGGTCTTTTATTTTTTCTCGCCAGCCATAAAAGTTTGATTTGGGGAGATATTTTTCGAGAACAGAATAAAAGCCCTTTTCAATAACAAACAAACGGCTACTCTAAATTAATAAAATTTGGCATCAATTAATAATTTTTATACCTAGTAGTGCTACGCACACAAGGTATATTCATTTCATTCGCCTAACGGTAGTATGTAACGGCATAAACGGATCGAGATAGATATTGACTTATGTAAAGGGTGTTTTTTTAGGGGTATAGAACTTTGAATTGAAATAAAACACAAGAAACTCGTTTTAAGGTCCATCAATTTGGCTTTATTGGAAGGATAATTTTATGCCATTAATGTTTAAATATGATTTCGGGCATGTGGCCGCCGCGGCTGGCTCGAATAAAGCCAATTCTACAGGTCCAATTTTCAACCACTTTTTCGAGCATATGGGGCCGTATGTCGGCAATAACGCCACGAATGTTGGCTTCCAATTCCCCTAACGTTTCTGGTTTGTTGGTGTAGACGAGCGACTTCACATATCCCCAAAGAAAATAATCCAATGGTGTCAAATCACACGACCTTGGTGGCCAATTGACAGGTCCATTCCGCGAAATTATGCGCTCATCGAATGTTTCCTTCAATAAATCGATTGTGACGTGCGCTGTGTGGCATGTAGCGCCGTCTTGTTGGAACCACAACTCATCCACATTCATGCCATCCAATTCGGGAACAAAATAGTCGGTTATCATGGCTCTATACCGGTCTCCATTAACGGTAGCTGCCTCTCCAGCATTATTGCGGAAGAAGTATGGCCCAATGACTCCACCAGCCCATAGAGCACACCAAACAGTCAGTTTTTGTGGATGTAATGGCGTTTCAAGGGTCTCATGTGGATTCTCTTCACTCCAAATGCGGCAATTTTGCTTGTTGACGTAGCCATTCAACCAAAAATGAGCCTCATCACTGAACAAAATTTTGCGATGAAAATCAGCATCGAAATCAATCTCATTTTCGGCCCATACACCAAAATCACGACGCATTGCATGGTCTCGCGGCTTTAATTCTTGCACAAGCTGGATCTTGTAAGGTCGCAAGCCAAGATCTTTGCGCAAAATCTTCCATAAAGTTGATGGACAAAGCTCCAATTGCTGTGCACGGTGGCGAATCGATTCATTCGGGTCCTCTTCAACACTTTGCTCTACAGCGGCAATTGTTTCTTCGGTGCGCACTGTTCGACGTCTCTGCGGATGCGTATTATCACATAGAGTAAACGTAGTGCGAAAACGATCCATGGTTAACCGAATTAATTGCTCTGATGGACGATTATGTCGACCATAAAATGGACGGAGCTCACGGTAAACTTCGCGAACTGAACCATTATTTTCGAAATAAATTTGCACGATTTGCAAGCGTTGTTCTTTTGTCAACCTGTTCATGATGAAATGGCAAACCAAACTGAACATAAATGACATTAGAGTTGCCAGATTTGACCACAAAATGCCAGTTTTATCTCTATTCGAAAAACAGACCTCTAAAAAAAACACCCTGTATAAAAATGTTCTGTAGGAAAAAAGAAAGTTATTAAGCCATGTCCGTCCGTCCATCTGTTAACAGGATAACTTTAGTAAATTTTGAGATATCTCAATAAAGTTTAGTATGCAGGTTCCATGGCACTCATCTCTAAGCGCTATTTAAAATGAGCGAAATCGTATGATAGCCACGCCCACGTTTTACATATTCAAATAACATAACAACATAATACACTTATAAGGATAAAATTTGGTGTGCACATTAACGTTAAGGCAGAAAATAAATTTTTCAAGAAATTTTTGTATATGGGCGAGGCACCGCCCACTTTTGACTAAGTAAAATTTAGAAATAATATTAATCATAAATAAAAAACCGTTCGAGATATCGAATCGACATTTAGCACATATGTTTATATTAATACATGGAATGTTCTGGAAAAAAAAAATGGGTGAAATCGGTTAAGATGCACGCCCACTTTTATGCGAAATATTTTGAAAAGGATCATAGATATATATAATAGGCAATAACTTCGCGTATCGTTCTTGCGTACCAGTTTTTAACATAGTTCTGAAAAATTTGTTTCTAAAATGTAAAACGCGAATTTCTATAACCATGCAAACTATAACAATGAGACCTTGCACACGTAATAAGCTTTTTGAGCAAAATTTTGATGAAGTAGGCGTGGCGTCGTCTAGTTATTGCATACATTTCTGCAATTTTCAAAGGCGACTTCTTGTAATTTCAGCTGAGCTGCTTCTCAATAGTATGTAGTATACTCTTACCAAAAGTTAGGCAAATCGGATAACATTCAAGCAAAATATCCAGGCAAGTAGTTAATACCCCACTGAAATAGGGAAGCTGTATATCTTTTTTGATCTTCATACCTTGCATGAACATGAAATGTTCGTAAGTAAGAGAAGAAGAAGAAATGGGCCCATCTATAAGTAAACAGAAATAATCAGGACGATAAGCTGAGTCGAATGTTGTAAGAAGCGATTAGTGGGGAAGCTGTTTATATACAAATAAATGAATTTACCCCTCAAAACTCATAACAGAAGTGTTTTTATTGAAAACAATCAGCTGGATTTATAATACGAACTGAAAAGTATTAAAATAGACCTGCGTAAATTGTTATGCCAGATCACCACGAGGTATATAATGTTCGGTTCTACCCCAACTTAGACTTCCTAACTTGTTTATCTCACCAAAGATGGCTTTTATTGTTAGCTATAAACATTTTACATTTGCTTTGTGTTTTTTGTCAATAAAATAATTGAGTTGTAATTTTTTATGTACAATTTAATGAAAAAATAGCACTGAAAAATTTAAAAGAAATTTTTGTTCTCGAATAGTTGAACCTGCAAATGATACTCGGGTTTCCTTTTGTTTGCCATGCACTGTAGCAATCGGTTGACACTCAATCATGCGATGTTTTGCGTATTTAGTGTTCGTGTAAAAAATTACGCATCATCTCCAAGCGAGGGAGAATAATTAAAAATCCTGGGAAATCTCGTTGCGCGATTATTCTTGCTAGACTTTTATTCGAACACACCTACAATTAATGCACTTGTCAATTTCCGCCTAATTAGCAGCTTTTCCAAGGCCGGTGGCAAACACTATACACACATACATTTTGAAAGAATTTTAAAAATGTTTCGCTGTAAATAGTTACTTTCGTGAACAATACCGAAAACGATGCACAAACTTACGAACAATGCAACTTTTTTAATTACCAATAAAAGGTAAATGTGTGAGTAACAGCTCGGTGAATAAAAGCGTTCATAACAAAACCACATTACAATGTATGCCTTGTTGCCTCAAAGGCTTGAGTTGGTATGTGCTACTTTGAATACGTCTCAATATGTATTTTCTACTCCTTATAATGCACCTTTTCATAGGATACTTAAATGCGTTTGTGGTGTAATTGGTTCTGATGAGCTAAAAATGTATCAGCTCTATTGTAAAGATTTTGAGTTGAGACTATCAATCGGAAGAGACATAACATATCCTAAGTATTCAAAATCAAATGAACTTCAGTTAACACATTTCTTCAATCTGATGTATTGCCCATAATCATTTCGAAAGGTAGATAACGTGGACGATAACAATATCGATCAAAGGAAAAGATGATTTGCGAAGCATGCAAATAACTTAAAAAAATATCAAAATTTTACGAACTAGACTGTGTATGTTTGTTGCTTTTAAATTTTTCCTTTCAAAAAAACAATAATAATTGAATAATAACATTGTTGTAGTTGAAAAATCTGATTTCTTGATAATAAGGATACGCTTAATCTAGTTAGCTAAAAAATAATAATTTGTTCCTTGAAAAGGACCCTTATTAAAAAAAAAAACTTGTATAATCTTTCAAATCCAGCCAGTCAAAATCCCACATAGCTTCGAATGATTTGCTTGTTTTGTTTCAAACATTTTGTTAACTCGGCAGTTAAAAATATATTTACTGATAAACAACCAAAGTGCGGTTACCACACCAGTACAAAAATCCACCAACTACTAAAAACCCCTAAATCTTAATAGCGAAACCCCGGCGGTGGCAAAAGTGGTTCAAATATACAAAAGTTGCCGACGGAACCATGAGGGAACAGCGGAAGCTTTAAACATGATATTTTTTGGTAGTCATAATTTTGGCGCGACTTTGAAGAGACGTTTGGCACTTTGTAGTAAATATTACTTTATAGTTTAAACATGAAATTTTTTGGTAGTCATAACTTTGGCACGACTTTGAAGTGACGTTATAGTGACGTTTGGCACTTTGTAGTAAATATTACTTTATAGTTTAATATTTTTCGTGATCACCAGAATCGTCTAGTTTTGATTAATTTGAAGTTGTGACTTTTGGAGAATACGAGTTCAAAGTTATTTTTCTAAGATACCCTATGTTTTGATAAATCCTACGCCACCCTTGATTAAATTTTGAACAAGTTACCACAATTCCTGCATGCTTTATAGTATATTAATGCATAATAATTGTTTGTAAGCAGCGAAGGAAAAGAGACAAGAATTTCGATACGTAGCATCTGATTGTCTTGCATGTGGCCAGTTACTAAAAAAAACAAATACTTTACTAAAGCATGCAAATGGGAATAGCGCGAAGAAAATATCGTGTATTAAGTTTCATACTAAATTTTCGTTATTTTTAGGTTTTATTAATTCGGTTAGGCAAAGAAAAATATAATAACCAAATAAATTGCAACAATCAACAAATTAAAAGGAGACGTTTGAGCTTAAAGTTCTCAGAAAGTCGCCGTTACCATGCTACTACAACATTATTACGTAACGATAACGTCAATGGAACATTGCCAGATATCTTATATGAGTTTCGCTACAACGTTGCGCTTACCAGGAAATTATTCACCACTTTGATTTCAAGCACTTAGCAGATATTTTCGTATTACCTTCCCGTTACTAGTTGCTGAACACTCTAAGGCTACAATAATGGTATCGGCTCCGTTCCAGCGACTTTTTTTGCTCGTTGGGGTTAGTTAAGCGCAGAACGAAGGGAGCTGAAAAATTCAACAAAGAAACACATTTGTCCGTAGATAATTGGGATATTAAGTATTCTTTCGAAGAGCACAAATCAGGTTATAGTAGCTTTAGTAGTGTAACAAGAATAATAGACTGAGTTGAAATATATGGAGCATAACTTAGTCACTTTATATCCTTTATAGATTATTTGTTAGTTTATCTCAATGACTCGAAAGATTAAGCTAAATAACGGCTACGAAACACAGAAAAATGCAAAAGCAAGATTAAAAAAAAATGTGTATAAAATTTTGCATAAAAACTACTCGCCATAAAAAACACAGCCCAAAAGAGCAACAACAATTTATGTTGTGTCTGGTATGAGCAGAAGCAAAAAGTGTTGCGCTCAAAAGCAACGGAAATAAAGTTGGCAACAAGGAGTGTATTGTTTTTGTCATTTCATTTTGTCACCTAAGTGAAGATAGGAATATTTCTACAACTTGAAACATGGGCTTATGAAGGAGGAAAAGTGGGCCTACTTACCTCAATCTAGTCTTAAAAAATATTTTTATTACGTTTGAAAAAATTCGTCTAGAAAAAGAGAATTTGAAAAGGAAAATGATGTTTAAATCGTCGGTGTGGTCGTAAAAGCTGCCAAGTCTCCTCGGACAGTGGGAGTGTATTCAATATTTAGATTCGTTAAAACATATTATATAGTCAAAAACTCCACTACGTTTTTTTTTTTTTTCAAAAAACAAGATTTTAGTCACGACTACGTCTATCGACCATCTTTAACTGGCCACTCTGTCTGAAAAATTTTGGACGTCTACCGGGTTAGCTAGTATAAAATAAATACGAAAAGAAATATATAGTTGTGATCCCATACAAGTCATAGGTTACTGGAACTCTATGACATACTAGGTTCTCTGACTACTGAGAGTGCAAAAAGTGTGTAAATAAGATACCACTCAGTTTGAGGTTGAAAAATGTATACTTACTCATCATCGTCTTCAGTTGTCGTGCGTGTTAAGACAAGCCAGTAATGCCTTTTTAGCAATAACTTAAGCCAATTGAAAACAATGGAGCCCAAGTCATAATCCAACTGTTCCTCCGATATCAGTTGAGGCACCCTACTTGGTTAGATGTCGAATTCTCGTGTCGACCGCATAACATGAGCCAGACAGCGAAGCCTTTGGGCTTTAATTCGCTGCACTAAAGCCATACCTGCGTAAAGTTCGTCCTTGAATTTTCTTCGATACTCGCAGCTGGTATCATGGAAAGGACCATCCATTTTCCGGATAACTTTTCTCTCGAATACTTCAAGGGCTATCTTATCTTCTTTAGAAATTGTCCGTGATTTCGAACTGTTTATTAGATAGGTATGTCAAGAAATTAACTTTTTCTCGGTTTTCTTACAAATTCGTCACATGATTAGTTTATAGGGTTTGACAAAACAAGTGCAAAAAAAGTATATCTAAAATTCATATTTTAATGTTTGAAAATACTATCATACCTTAATATTATTTTAGAAACCTTCCACAGATTTTACAACAAGGTGCTCCTAAATTATTCTGCAGAAAAATACCCAACGGTCTCTTTAGAAGTTTTGTCCAATTAATTTCTGCAGTGATCATATTGCGGAATTCCTATCTTATTTATAGTGTAGACTGCTAAAAGTTTGTGGGTGCCCCTTCTGGATCTAATTGGGAGAGGTATCTCTTGATACCGCCCAGGTAGAGGTTTGAATGTTTGTTTCTACTGGTGCTAAGGGTGCACCTATTTCTTATCTGTTTATTCCCTCATTAACTTCTGACGGTAACTGCCCCTAGCTATACGTCAATTTCGAGTTAAATACAATGCAAGAATGTTGTTTTTCTTATGATGGGTTAGCTTACACTTTTACTAACTTATGATCGCTAAGGGGACGTCCCTTCGGTTAAACTTAGTGATATTTGGTTAGGCCCCTCCCCCCATTAAGTGAGATTTACGCTAAATATGTTCGTTCGATGCTAGGATATTCGTGTTATCTGTGGTTCGAGTAGTGCAAGAAGACTGTTTCTGGAAGTGTATACCCTCCATTCAAAAGACAAAGCATTGGTTGAATCCTGATGGCAGAATTTCGTTAAAAATAATTTGGTTTCATATTGGTATTAGTTCATATTTTTTTAAATTGATGTGAGATTTTCGACTGCAACCGACGTCTTAAGTGAGGTTTGGTGAGCTTTTTTGTGGCCAACCCCCATTTTAAGCTTACGTAATTTATGGATATCCCCTAATCTGGAGTTGTGCGAGAATGTATGAATATATATTCCTATATTGCCTACGCCCCTGCAATCCATTACAAGCTGTACGTGTAGTTGTAAGATAGCCTGCGACATCGTATATATTTACGCCTACACAACGGGAGACATGTCTGCTTTTATTATAAATGTGCGCTTTGTTGTTGCTGTTGGTGGATGGTCTTGAATGAATGTGCTCATTTATTAAAAGTGTTATGCAAATATGTTTGTATGTATATGTGCTAGGACTGTGTGTTTGTTAAGTATTTCGGTTTTGACAAAGTGTCACCAAGCGCGAGTTGATGCATTCTCACTCTGAGCACCACATCGTGACAAAGGCCCTTTGGTATGACGTCAAGTGTCCATATTGTGCCCGCAATGATGCCAACGACTCTGATTTATAAAAATTACCAGACCATACACAATTGTTACATACTTACGTAGGTGATAAACAAATGAGCATACGAATGAGTTGTTTAATGCTAAAGTGGATAGAATATAAAACAAAAGGGTATACATATGTATATTTATATATATATAATGGACAACAAATATGTGTACAATAGAAGTATATGAATGAAAGCAGAAATGAGCAAGAAAGTTAATGATGCTAAATGAAGCTATAAGCACTCAGATTACGACGTTAACGGCACGCATTCATTTGGCTCCAAAGGCCTATTAAAACATTTTACAATAATTGCTAAGCGCTTCTGTGTATTACAAAAATGATATTCTAAATAAGCAGCTGGAACATCATACGTGATTGCCCCGAACAACCTCACTTAAAAAAGTGGAGTACTCTAGGAACGGATTAAAAAAAATATACGAAGTTGAAAATATAAGTAATAGGCACTTGTTCCGAAATAGTTTTAAATATATACTGTTTAACAAATTATTCGAGAAAATCGTTTCGAAAATTAAAAAATTTTTCAATAAAATTTACACTTCATTTGTTGGTTATAGTGGTGAAATAACATATTTTCAACGACATGAAAATCGTGTTGATGGGATGCAGAGAAAGCAAGTTATCATTCAAGACATGCGCTAACCTATCGAAAAGGGGTTTTTGACCCCTATATTATAAAATAGTTTGTTTCATGACTTGGAAACTTAAATATATCCAAAATTGATCTTGTATCTCTGGAAATAAAACCACTGTAGACCATTTCCATTGTTATCAGTTGGCATTAAACCTTGGGCTATTTTACAAATTGTGTAGATTCGTTCAATTTCAGTACTTTCGCCACAGTTATGCGCTATGAAAATATCAGTTGGTATGGATGATGTGCCAGTTTTTCTTTCTTATCTTCACTGATCAAAATTATTGTGTACCTTCTTGCAAAATTTTATTTCCCAGTCATAATTGCTTTTTATTGCTTAAATTTAAAAAAATTTAACCTGAGATCGTCTTAGGCGCATGTTTTTAATTAATCTCCTTTAATAAGTATATTTTTCTATCAAGCTCTGTTTAACTAACTATATCGATTAGAATTTGCGGCTTCGTTACTGTTAGGCCTGCATATACACATATTTAAATATCACATCCAATAACAATAATGGTTTTACTAAGTTGAAAATATTCAACCGAAAGCACTTCGTTAAATTGAATGAGCAAATAGACTTTCATTTGCATATGCTTTTCTTAGGAAAATTTGGCTTTATTACATTTTGGCTTGCAGATTTAAATATAGGTTAGTTTCCTTTGTTTGCTCTATGTATTTACATTCCTTCAAAACAGAAGCGCAAGAATCTTGTGTTAGTAAATTGAAATCAACAAAAATAGGAGTAAGCTAGAACTAACTAATGATTATTTAAGTAGTTAATTTGTGAAATGGTGGAAAATGTAATCCAAGGACAAGATTTTGTTGATTGCTATTTACACTTATTTACACAGAACAAAAATTCCAAGGTCATTGTCTGCCGTCGATTTGATTTCAGAACAGTAAAAAGATATACTACCCATATACATATTAAGAAACCATAATATAGTTTAAAATTTTCAGGTGAAATCCTTTTTTATGGTCAGCTAATATTTGCAATTTATGGCTGAGTATTTTAGGAATAATTATAAGAAAGTCGCTTGACATTAGATCTGTTAAATAATGATTACTAATCGTAAGATTACCGGTTTGATTAATAATTTTATTGATAATCCATTTAATGATTGATTACCCTTACTTTCAATTTTAAATAATTATATTCCAATTAATAAAAAAAATTTTTAAAATTATGATTTTTTACGATTGCTAAAAAAAAATTAAAAGTAATTCAAAAAGTTGTTTTGATTAGTTTTGACCTTTTTGATTTTTTTTTTGATTTTTTTTTGATAGTTTTTGATTTTTTCAGTATTGTTGTAAAAGCACATAAATAAACACATTAACATAACTGAAAAAAAATAAAATAAAAAAAATAAAAATAATAAAAAATGATCATAACAACTTTATTAGATTAATTTTGATTATTTTTCTTAAATTTTTTTTTTTATTTTTCAGAATTTTTTTTTTATTTTTTTTATTATTTTTGATTTTTTTGATTTTTCTAATCGTAATCAATGAATAATAGCCTTTTCTTGAAGAAAAATTAAAATAATCATTACGAATTAAAAAGGCCGTCTAATTAATTGATTACTAATTATTACTCAAACTTAACAAGTCTGCTTGAAATATAGCGAAGAGGAAAATGTAGTTTTTGTGTATGAAAAAAAAAAAATTTAATGAACAATATAGCACACACTTACCTACTGACTTGCTAACCGTCTAAACTGTTTTGGTTGTCAGTAGCTTCTACAATCTACCAACCGGAAATGGCAAGTCGGTTTCCACTTCGTCCCTCCATCGTAGTGATGGTTTTCCCCACCTTCTGCTTCCACCCGCAGTTGCTAATAAGAAAGCATTCTGGGCCGGAGTTTTTACCAGTATATGAACCGGTAACGTAAAACTGGTAACGTTACGAGAAAATGTAAAATAATGTCAAAAATTATATTTTTAGAAAAATGTTTCATTTTATTAACGATTTTCTCAAAAAATTTGTTAGCCAGTGTCTATCGACAGCTGAGTGGAAGATCGCCCTATTTCCAAATATCTTTCAGTTATGGTCTTTTTCAGAATTTTTGTTCAGTAACAGTAGTCATTTTTTGTATGACAATTGTAACGGTTATTAACAAGAAAGCGCGTAGCAACGGAAAATACTCCTGTACTGTAGAGAGACATCATATCCTTGTTGATCTTATCAGTGGCCTAGATCTTTCACAAAAGTATTGCTAACATCAAGATTAAAAGAAACATAATAAAATGTTAGAAATAGTCTTATCTTTGAAATTTTTTGCTTATCGGGTAGTGGAGATAATTCTAGCCAATGACCCAGCAGAAATCTTGTTCTTGTAGAAAGATATGTCATAACTTACTTTCAAGAGAAAAAACTATTCTCACAACTTTTCCACATAAAATTAGGACTCGTGGCGCAATGTGTTGAAGCTTTTGACCAAAGTAATTAAATTTTAAAATTCCGTTCCAAAAATGTTGTAGATTGAGGAGGGGTGTTTGGTTTATGTGATGTCACTGAGATGTCATGTGATACATAAACATCACACGTGATATTACCGAAAGTGTAATAATGCCTTAAGGACTTTATTTCACAATCATTGTGTAAATAATGCCATATTGATTAATATGTTTCGAAATAAGGCAATATGGCTATATTGTACCCCGCCTGAGATGTCACATCATACATAAATATCACATGTGATATTTCCGAAAGTGTAATAATGATATTTCGCATTTATTGTGGAAAAAAACCACACTGATTAATTTCGGCTTGTTTCTCAATATGTTGAGGAATAGGGTCATATGGCTTTATTGCACCCCGTCTACAATGGCTCATTATTGCTGCGAACCCTGAGTGACTGCCCCGCACTGATAAAATTCACACAAACAAAAAATATTTCTGTGTATAATTTCAAACGAAAAATATTAAAAGTACTTTTTTCGAGGCTCAAAGAAAATGATTAAAGTAGATTATCCTAGGAATGAGATTCCCTCATTTGCAACTATAACCGTAGATTCTATATATGCGCTCTATTGCTAACATTCGATTTCAGTGTTAGATAATGTGTAACCCACTAAAATAGTGTCCGAATCCCAACCATCCTAATCCAACACCGGCTAGCAGATATTGTACATTCAATATATTTTATTATTCAGCTTCATCAGAACTTAGATAACCACTTGTTCTGTTTTTATTGAAATTGTTTTGCTGGTGTAATAATTGCAAATATCTCCACTGAGAACCACGACAAGAGCCGTAAAATTAAATCACTACAAGAGGCAGATGTGACAATAACGTCCACAATATACACCAGGGGACAGCTTCTATTCATAGTAATGCGCACCTGCAGTTGTAGGAGTTGTGAATGGTCATGCGTGTAAAAGTAATGAGCGCAAAAACATAAGCGAAATGCGTCATTAGCAAAAACAAAAACCTGCAACATGTTGCCTAGCGCCGGGCCATAAGACTAAAAACTGGTGAACCAGAAATGAAACCGATGAAGTGATTTCGGGTTTCAGCTTTTTTGCAACGGTTTTGGTATCGTTGTTTAAACTATGAAAGGGTTTTGCAATGAAAATATGTAATTTAGATAAAAAGTGGATGAAGTAATTTATTAAAATAGAACTTGAACCACGCACTGAGAGAGTCTGTCGAATTGATAGCTAAGTAGTTTAAGCTATCAAGCTGAAAATGTGTGAAGGGAGACAAAAAAGTGGTGGTCCATTCTCTATATGTATGCTCTTCGTTTAAGTACTACTCGAGTCCACCAAACTAGACCGTGAAATAACTACTAAAATTATTTTTATTTTTTTGTACAGGATGTACATTTTTAAAACATCCCTGACTATAAATGAGCTCAAGGATAAGAATTATATTTTTTTTATTTTAAATAATTTGATTAATTATTAAATAGTTATAATTTAATGGAAAAGAAAAATTTTTGAGACCACCGCCGTAGCTTTTGTTATAGATCCATTTCGGAAGCTGCTGGACGTCTTCATAAGAGAAATTTTGGCACGCTCTGCTAACCATTAAGCGAAGAGAGCGCTGCTTTGCGGTCAGATAAACTCCTATTTCTATCCACTTTACCATATTTATAAGCAAACCTCCGCCAACTGGCAGTCAGTAATTGATCATGCTGGATTTTTGTTTTTGTGCCTGTATTTTATTTTTTATTGACAACGTTCTTCTTGAACTCAGCAGAAATAGAGCTAAAGAGATTGCTTACTTGGCTGACTCAGCAATACTATAACTGGCCTGTACCTCAAACTGTTCAATGGTTATAATACAGGGAGCACAGAGGAAGGCTGGGTGGATGCACGGAGAATACAGAGCTCAGCGTGAATCGCTTAAAGCTCAACCGGATTTAACAACATGGACGAAAATTACAAGTTTTAACTTACCCTGTATTAATAGTCAAAAGTTGCAGCTTTCCGATAGCCTGAATTAATTGGGCATCCTTTTCCGACCTAACTTATACTATAGGCTTAACATAAAGTATGAACTAAATTGCAATTCGAGTGCAAAATAACACACGCGGAGCTATTCGTGACTGGTCCTGCCTAGGAAGCAAAGGCTTGGTGGGCGGCGGCAGAGGTGAACTACTTAATCAAAATACTAGACAAAGTGCAGCGAGCTGCCCGCGGTCTTCGGTACAAACTTTCATAATGTATTTTATGCAAGAAAATTCGCTCATAATTCAGCCATATCAGTTCGTGCGTGTGGTTTTTAAAAGAATGCTACTATATTCAGAAAGCATTCAATGATAGAATCTAGAGTGGTGAATCCGTGCAGATCGTTAACTGGAACTCTGGGTGCGGTAACATTGTAATATGTTGAAAACATTGATGGATGATAATTGGGCTCCGCGTCGATCGGGTTTTATTGCCGCAGAATGGAAGGAAGCACTTGCAGTCCAATAGGCTCGTTGAGAGGTCGGGTCGGGTAGTTCTCGAGTTTCTCGAGTCGTTCCCAAAGAAATGAAGTTTATCAATATATACATTAGAACTTGCACTGAAAACCTACCAGGAATGGATAAGCTTATCATAACTTCGATAAATGAAGAAAAAAAGGGTTCGCGGAACCTCCTATACAGCGATCTCTAGAAGTATTCGTCAAGGAGTTATCTGAGCTTAGGAAGTGTTCAAGCATTATGACTGAAATTCGTCAAGGAGTTATCTGTTATTAACCTAAAACTCTAGGAAAATGGCTGATAAGGAAAAAGAGGGCTTGGCATCACCCAAACAAAAATTATTTTTCTTGATGCATATATCTAGTGTATCCGTGAGTCCGTCAAGGTGTTATCTAAGGTTAAACTCCAACAAATGTGGAAAAATGTGGATAAGGGCAAAAGAGGCGTGGCACCTCCTATGCAAAGACTATTTTTCATACTGCATGTCTCTGAAAGTAAAAATAAGTTCGTATTATCTAATGCTGACAACGCCTTAGATTTCCTGTAATCTTTCGGAGATACTTTATTCCGTTTAAAGTCAAAACTTATTAGAAAAAGTTATTCTCTTCAAGCACATTAATTTTGCTATATCAACTCAGTTGTTTACTATACACAACCAAAGAATTTTTAAAATATTTTTTTGCATATGTATATGTGTACATATATACACATTTCAAACTAGTGCCATACGCTTGTGCAAACAAAACTTTCCTTGACTTTCCCAGCTAATCTGATATTATGAAATTAACCGTTTGACGTAAAAGTTGCCAACAAACGACACATCAGCTGTTTACACATTAAACAATAAAAAAAAAATCCAGCAAGAAGATAAAATTCATTACGCTGGAGTTACTGTAATACATGCTTATGTACTTATACACCCGCACACGTGCAGATTATGCAGGCGAGCAAACCAAGCATGCGATACCTTTTGTGGCTTCTTTTGCCGACCAATGCAGTGGCCGGACAAGTGTTGTACAAACATGAACGCACAAATACATCCATACATACGGATAATGTACAATGTTATGCAGGCTGCTGCTGCTTGTTTATTTATTTATTTGAAATTTTTTTGCTTCAACAAATTTTGTTACAGATTGTTTGCTTTTAGGATTTAATTTTATATGCAAATATATATGTATATACTTTTTAAGTTTTCATTATACGAGTATAGGCAATAGGGACGCAACAAAATGCTATGTCTAAAAAAATGCTATGTATGATTCACATATAAAACACACATATTGGCCTGTAAATGAAAAGTCGTCACAAATTAAAATTAGAACATCTTTAGCTTGAAGGCTTTTGGTACCACACACTTAATAAAATAAAAAAAAAATTAGGTTATTCCGGTCTTGTTTATGAATAGTTTAGCCTACAAACCGCGTGTATTAAATAGTTGGTTAATTAGCCTTCAAGATTGTGCTAGCTCTAGCTAGAAACATATTTTTGTTGAAATACGACGTAAGTTCATATTCGTTCGTTACCTATATTGGCATATTTTATTTGAGTTTGTTTATAATTTAATATATGTGGCAACATGGTAAAAACCTCCTAAGTGGTTACGCTTATATAAGAGAGCTAAGATTGTAGGAAATAACTTGTATATGTACAAAATTTCAAAGAAATGTGTCAACACGTTTTCGAAATAAAAGCAGATATGCCTAAAAATAACTATAATAACTACATAACTAGGGGGTGCCACCTAGGAAATATTTTTGTTAAAATACGACTTGAATACCCTATGAAAAACCTCCTTATGGCAATGAGAGTTTGAAATATAGCACGCTTCCTACATACAAATGTTCATCGAACTGGGTTAAGTGCTTTTCGAGATAATAGCGGATATGACACAAAAATAAATAAAATAGAATTAGGTGGCAATCCCATAAGTCAATCGTGACTAGAAATATTTTTGTTGAAATGCTATTAACGAAACCACCATTTCAGGGACTTATACCGGGATTTTAAAATCAGATGCCGAAAATCACGGCATTGTGAAAATTAAAGAAACTGGCATCCCTTACATACACATTACACATCGATAGAAGTAAGTATGTAACTGCGCCTTTTACAACTGCAAACATATAAAACACACATCAAACCGGTTGATAGTTTGGTTGGTACTGTAGCTGTAATCACTAAAGAATTCTCTTTTTCACTTTGTACTCCGATGCTTTGGTATGCTATGCTTATTTTATATGTTGTTTAAATTAATATTTTATAAAAAGTATATTTGTCCTTTTTACCATGGATGCTTTATATTAGATTCTTTATATTTGAAATGAAACCAAGCCAAATCAAAACCACAAAAAATTTTCTCTCCAAGATAGATCAAAAAAAAATTGTATTTAAAGTCAAGTACCACGCCATAGCGTCTTAGTTTTCCAATTTCGGATTATCGTACTAACGACTTACTACATTTTGCAGCTTTTATAAATACAATTATATATGTTTGTATATTTAGTACATTTCATCACTATTACGTTCTCAGAACTTTGCTGTTAAAAGATGTGCACAAAGTTTATAAAACAGTTTTTATGACCTTTTCAAATCGATTGCTCTGAGATAAATATTGAAAGTCAAATGGTATAAAATAAATGATTAAAATTTTTCAGTTCCCGTTGTGTTATGCTTTGAAACGCACTAAGTGTAACACAAACCCTGTATCCAGTTGGCTTCTAGTCCGATTTACCAATCGTATCCAAATCTAATGGTCGTATGGTTAAAATTTATAGATCACTTATAAGAATCGACATATATCTAGAAGTATTCATGGTGGAATACTGAAGTCGGACAAAGGGTAGTAGGAGAGTGGCCAGTTTGTTTATTGCAATTATGGCTAAACTTTTAAGTTCTCAAATTAATTAGTTTTTAGGTTTTTAAGACAATGCTTTCGTTTTGTTTTAGCAATTTGTTGTAAGGCCAAGACTTGTAATTTTTTTATGAAAATTAGTTTTTAATATTTTCTATGAACTTACAAAAAGTTCTTATTTGAATATAAAAGGTAAATTTGATGATAACCGCCATTTTTTTTTACAAATCTATTTCTGGCTTATACTAATCTCTGCTAACAGTTAGGCTATCAGAACGCTGGGTGGTTGTCAGTTAAACTCCTATTTCTATTTATTTTTTTACCTTAACTTTGTAAACTTTGGAATATTTCAAACTATATATCCCCAGAATAATTATTTTAGAAAACTAAAATGCAATATGGGAGGAATTTCACGCTATTCAAAATTGTATTTAAGTTTTTTCGCGTATCTCATTCTGGTTGAATAGTTGGAGTAATACTCCTAAGATTATTGTAGGCAGCCTGGTTCTAAACGATATTCTGCTTCCTACGTTTTAATATTGCTGACTTTTTGGACTTTTATATCTAATGACCTTAGCGGTCGCAACTAGTGTGGGAGAAATATAAGAAAATGCTCGATCGAAGTTATCGCTCAGAAAGCAGGTGCAAGTGGACAAATTTTGCTAATCTGCCACGGCTATTTAAACGACATAATCTATAATTATTTTTTTCGTTTATTTTATTTGCGTTGTTGTTTTGTAATTCGCAACCAGCTTATGAAATATTTCAAAGGTATAGTTTATGCTTTGCAATCGCAAAGAGGCGTGAGGAAACCTCAGAGCCAATAGTGCTCGCCCCCAACTAATACATAAAAGGTGTAATAGGTGCCCCACACCCCCCATTTTATGCACATCAATTAATTTAACTAAATAAAATAATAAAATAAATATTACTGAAAGGGTCCTTATTAATCCTGTGCTCCGCACTACCCCCTTTCCTCTCTAAGCCAATTATATAATATATATAATAAAATATAAAAATAAAACAACTTTAAAAACTTTTCGCCCTAAGGCAAGAATTTTACCCTGTCCGTCTCAAACCACTTATCAAAAAGTGCATATTCCAGTGCAAATTCTGCACCACTCACAAACAACAAACGCGACCACAAATAATGGCAGCCTTACTTCCCGAACGATATATATTCGCTTCCCGCTTCACCACGACTGGTGTAGATTTCGCTGGCCCATGATGAAGGCATCCATGCTTCGATCTCAAAACCTCGTAAAGGGCTACATGGACGGCTTTGTGTGTTTTACCACCAAAGTGGTCAGCCTTGAATTATGCTCAGACCTCACCATCAAGGCTTTTCTTCCTGCCTTCGCCCGATTCGTAGGACGCCGAGGATATCCGAACCAGATGATGAGCGACAACGGCAGAACATTCATCGGCGCCAAGCATGCTACCGAACTGGAATTCATATCGTTCCTAAATGAAGTATCGTCGGATATTGTCCAGAAATATGCTCCCCAAAGAATCGATTGGAAGTTTATACCCGCCGGCGCACCTCACCTGGGCGGATTATGGGAATCCGCTGTCAAAAGCTCTAAAACCCGCTTTAAAAAGATACGCGAAACTCACAGCTTTACCTTCGAGGAGTTATCGACCGTATTGATACAAATAGAGGCCGTTCTCATCTCTTGTCCCATCTCCCAGCTGTATCAGGACCCGAGTGACCACACCGCCTTCACACCGAGACATTTTCTTCGAGTGGCTCCAATGCTCTCGCTTCCCGAACTTAATCACCTAAATCTCTCCATGATAAACAGGTGGGAACGACTGAAAGTTCTGCACGATCAGTTCAGCTAATGCTGGAAAACTGATTACTTAACCGACCTTCAAAGCGTTACCGTTGGAAAACCGCCCAAACCCAACCGAAAATTGGCAATCTAGTCATAATTAAAGAAGACAACTTACCTTCTACGGAGTGGCGACTAGGTCGATTGGAAAGCCTACTCCCAGGACGAGACGGATACATTCGTGTCATAGACGTTCGCACCCAGAACGGTATTCTTACCAGACCTCTTACCAAAATATGTTTCCTACCTTCATCTGAGAGTGAGGCGGGCCCTCAGTGCCCACTCCCATCTCCCGAACTTAATACAGGCCACTAAGCTCGTGCTATCGTAAAATCTCAGGCAACCACTTAGGTACTCCCTAAAATTGTGCTTCATCTCAGTCGTATAACTAATATGCTGTGGTTGCAAACAATCAATGCAAAGTCAGGTAATTTAATGGAACTTTACATTATATAACCTTATGATACACCGAACCACCTTACTAGCCGTTGAGACGACAACTCATCCTATCAAAACTATATGGTGATAACATGGGTCTGAGTCGCAACTGAATAAATTTTTTTTTGTTTTTTATTTTTTATTAAACTCAGCCACAACCAAATTTTTTTCTGAAGGACATACATATTGTGGTGATCTTACACGCGTTTTATGGTATGAGAAATATTAAATGTGTTAAGTAAAATAATGAGAATCTGCTTCGACTGATGGTTGTCTTCGTACCCGTCGTTAATATGAGTTTCTGTCAAAAATGTTGCGCTTTGGTGACAGAGTTGCCAGTAAAGTTTATTATTGGATAAAATCCAGTGCATATATGAAGGCAAAAATTCTCCTTTCTCTATGTGCTAACCGAGCTTAATGTTTCAGCACCCCTTGAGCATGTACTCACAAGTAAGGCAAACTCATTGTCGAAGGCATAAATTCTCACACTGTCCACAACAGTGACATGTGGCACTTCCGTATACACCCGTTTTCTACTCGGCGAGGCAACATTGTTTTGATTAATTGCATCAGTTTGGCGATGCTCATTTTTTACTTCAAATCTGTGGGTGGTTCTGCTTCAGTTGTTTTTCTTTTTTTCGTGTTGACTTCTCAATATACAAGGGTGTGTACAAACGCTCGCCCACTCGAGTGTGTATGATGTAAATTACTCATAATACAAATTGTAAAAGTACGCGATTTTATATACAAACGGATGAGTAAATACTAAAACCGGCGACATTCTTATGTATGAATTTGTTTGGTTTTTATTGTTTTTGCTCACGTAGTTGTGCTAAGAATCTTTCGAGGAACTTTGAAATATGACATTTGAGGCATTAAAAAGTTTTTAAATAAGAGAACAAAAAACAAGCATACGTTTAGGCGCACCTAAAAAATTAAACAAATTCCGTGCTTTAGTATTTGTGTTGTACATATATATACGCTTGCACGTTGTTAAAAGCTTACAAGTTTATCGAGCACTTGAATATGTAGCACCGTGCTGTTACTACGCAAGAATGAACAAGTGAAAAAAATTTTGAAGAGCCAAACAATATGCAACAATCACAGCAATCAAAGTAAGAGCAACTTAAATTTGTAGCTCAGCAGATCTCCCCTAAGCGGACTTGAAATTTTTGCATGTTTCCGGTTCTTCAAAAACGTTACGATAACGTGACTTACGTCAATGTATATTTCATAACGCGACACATCTGGACAATCAACAAAAAGAAACAACAATCAAGTAAAAGAAAAATGATTAAAAAGTTTTGTTCAGTTCACAGTTTTGGTATCTTATATAACAAAGCTTTAATAAGTCAAAAGAAACACTTTTCAAGTTGAAAGAAAACGACTGAGTGGAAGATGACCCTTTTTCAAAATATATTTAAAAACCGGCCTATATCTTGTTAGTTGTTTCAATAACGACCTATTTCGGAATGAGCTTCAAAAATGCGCTGACTGAACCAACATTTAATACATATTTAGCTGAGATAGGTAGTTTGGGAACAAATAGGGCGTTGCTGAAAAAAATTCTGAAGCAGAGCGTTAGATTATCTTTTACGCAGCCATCGATTTTCTATTCATTCATCCCTCCAATACGCAAACAAAAAGGAGTTTAGCTGAATAGACCCCTGCTGGTTAGCGGTTTAGAATATACCCGAGTTAGGCACACCGGTAGTAAGAGGCGACTATTATGCACAAAGGTAATGACTTCCAACTCGTTGTTGATCTACGGATATGATGCCTCTCAGCTCTCAGTACCCATCTTATCCTTCCTTACGGAAGGAGGGGTGACATGACCTAGAAGGTTTCACTGGTCATAAATCGCTAACACGACAGTCGGGAGTACCGGATCGTACCGGGTTCAAATCCGGACAAGGACTGTTAATTCGACAACACTCCCCAAAACTTTCGGGAAGTGTTTTTTTCGTTACCACAACAACAACAACAACAGCTTATCTGAACAAAAACCATCATTCTGAAAGCCTGATGGTTAACAGAACGTACCATAATATCTCTGGGGAAGGAGTCTTGCAGCTTCCGTAATGGATCTATAAGAGAAGCTATTACGGTTGTATCTAAATTTTCAATAGCTATTTAAATTAAACTTTTAACAATTAGTAAAAAATTAAAAAAAAAGACTAACAATAAAAATTTTCATAAAAATGTGTATTCTTGCCTTGCGCTAATTTATAGTCATGCATTGTTATATATTTTAGGGTCAGATAGTTTTTCAATAAATTTCTGAACTACTATAGAACTGCGAATACTCAAGTCTCGGGACTAGTCGCTGGATAGCGGCGTTGTACTAACATATCCCGAAAACCCCGTGGGTGCTAAAATCAAAAAAAAAAAGCATCCCTTTTACATACATGATTGTAGATTTATTTTTGTATAAATTGGTTTGAGTTGGAATATAATTTATGTACAATTTATAAGTTACTTTTCCTTGTATTAGCGTTGTTAATTTCTTTTTTACACGTGTTCTCATTATAATTCACTTGATTTTGCTGCTTGAAAAACTTTTTGAAATCATTTCTTTTGTTTTGGGCTCTTATTTGATGCTGCCAACTCCCAACTCGATGGGTACTTAGGGAGGCTTTTCGCATATATTCAAGTAGTAGCTGCTTAAGTATGAACATGTATTTTGGCACAGCTTAGGTTATATGCCATACATACGAATATATTGATTAGGTGAGAGTGTGTTTATCAACACTTAACCATCAGACACCCTCAAATTGACACCCCATCCGTATGTACTTGGGCATGTTCGTCACAAAATCTTTGACATTCAGAAGCTTTTTCAAAATGAATGAAGATCTTATCTTACGAGAATCATTATAAACTCGAAGGTAAATAAAGTGAATTTTAGAAAATAAATTTTTGTTTGTTTTTGGAGATAAATCATTTTGTTTTGTTGTTTGGTGGTGTGTCTATTTGCTTGTGAGTGTTTACAAATTTTCCGTATTGTATATAATTTTGTATACCTAGTTGTGCTAACGCAAGGTAACTTAACTTTATTCACCTATTGCTGATTTCTAATTTAATGAACTGACAGAGGTTCGGTTGGTTGCGTTGCCGAGTATTCGTGTAGATGGAATAACGGCGGCGTTTTTTATTACTGTAATAATCTTTCTTACTTTAATTTTCAGACTAACCACGCTCTTGAAAATTCGTCACAGAACAAGTTAGCCAAGGCTTTCTAACACAGAGGAAAATTTTAAAACTCTAACTTGAGTGAGCTCTATATTAAAATCAAGAGAACATGTCGACGCCTGAGTGTAACATCACCCCATTATAAAATATTTGTCAATAACGCTATATTCCAGAATGTTTTCCAAAAACTCCCTGTCTAAGATTTTGTTTCAATAACGCCCTAATTCGAAATTTGGTTCAAGAATGGCCGATCTCAGAATGAGTTTCAAAAACTCCCTATCTCAGTGAAAGTTTAATATATTTTCAGCTGAGGTAGGGCGTTGTTGAAACTAGTTGTGAAATAGAGCGTTATTGAAGCAAATTCCGATATAGAGCGTTTTTAAACAAATTTTTTAAGTAGGGTGATCATCCACTTAGCCGTCGATATTTGGCAACATTTTTAGAAATGTGTCAAACAACCTATTTTTTGGAAACAGAAATTCATAAGCAGCAAATTCGATATTGTCTTACTCATCCTAATGCACATTATTCTTAACAAAACTTATAGACATAATTCAAAGATAAAATCTTTATAAACAAATAAATTTACAGCACAAACAAATCTACTTGTTTGAAGGTAGGTGCAAAGTTCACAAAGTCAAATAAATATTAACTGACATTTTCCACGGAATTATCGCATTTATTATTGTTTCGCTGTGAGAAAAGAAGTCAAACAGAAGAAGTCAAAACAATAAACTGAGCATTCAGAGAAATAGTTAATCTCCAAATCCCAACGCAGCAAAGTGGTACATATAGGCCTAACTGATAAGATATGCTCCACAGAATGTAATACCTCAATAGCTACCTAACGCGATACAGACACAGAGATAAGACTTAGTCAACCATGTTATAAATGGCATATGTTAACTTTCATAGTAACCACTCACCTGCTTCATTCTGCGATTTAACAATAAGTTAAGGCACTGTTTGGATATCATATTTATTTATGAGGCTACGAATTGGCTGTGACAAGAACTACATAGCAGTAAGAGGAACGCAATTTGGTGAAATAAATTTTTTTGGTGCATGAGCATTTTAACTTAAACCTTTTTATACACGCTTAAAAACTTGAGCTTAAATTGTAAACCATTCGTCGGTTTAAGCAATTTTCAAACTTTTTTGTAATAAATTTCAAACCTTTCAATTACCTACAACAATTTTCAATTTATTGTGGTTGAGAATTAAAACTGAATTGAAAAAAATATCTAAAATTTTTAAATTTATTTTTATTTATTTCTGAAAGTTTTTTCAAGTCAATGAATTTTTCTCATTACAATTTTGTATGCGACGTAGCTCAGCGGGTAGAGCAGACGACTGTGATGCGGGGACAGTCGGTTCGAATCCTGCCAACTGATACAAATATTTTTTATATGTTTTAATTGTTAAGACATTTTAGGTTTGAAATTTAAACTCTTTTCTTCACTCTCATTTTCTCGAAAACTGGCATAGTTTAAATTCTAGCCCAACTTTGGTTTGGACATATATATATATGTATGTAGCCCAAAAAATTTTTAAATTTAGGCTCAAATTTTTAACCGTGTATTCACTTAAATGTCTCAGTATGAATGTAAGTATGTGTTTGATTGTCTTCAGGTGGATTTTCCGCTTATAAATGGATTTTATCAAAATCATGGAGCGTGCTAAAATGCAGAAGAGATCTGTTCTTCCTTGCGAATCATTAGTCGCATTAACTTAATTTCGGCCTTGATATTTTAGTAGATGAAACTCATGCCTATCCATACTAAGTGTACTTATTTCTGTCATGTGCTGTTCTCCCATGAAGCAGATCATCTCCTTAACTTCTCAATCGCACAGCCTTTTTAACAACAAACTCAACTGGTTGAAAATTTTATGAAAGCGTTTGATGAAGCTAATACATCTATATCATATAAAATTTTCAAGGAATTACTATACTGTATAAATAATATTACAATAAAACTCTAGAAAAGTTGTGTCTGCACATGAGCGACG
Organism: Merzomyia westermanni; assembly: GCA_949987695.1. Taxonomy (NCBI): domain Eukaryota; kingdom Metazoa; phylum Arthropoda; class Insecta; order Diptera; family Tephritidae; genus Merzomyia; species Merzomyia westermanni. The sequence continues at coordinate 90,321,325 of OX465293.1, forward strand.
TCGCGGACCCTGCTAGGTTTTTTTTTTTTCTTTTTAAACTTTACCACGCTGTATATATATTGCTTCTAAAGAGCACACAGTTGACTTTTATAAGAGAATTTCATTTCAAAAGAAGTGTTGCGTCCATCGAGTTTGGTACGGATTGAATGCATGGTTACTAACAGGTCAATTCTTTGGAATTCGACACTCGCAATCGAGATTTAATGTTAACGATGCCTATAACGATTTCGGCATTCACTAACCATTTTTTATCGACATTTGTTTGTTGTGTCGGTAAATAAACAACACATAATTTGAGGTTGTTAGGGAAAACTAAAATAAAATAATTATTATATTGATATTATTGTTATAAAATAAATGGAATTTGAGTACTTAGCTTACGTTTTTTCGCGAAATAAGGAGTCCTAACCCAAAATTGTTCTAGGCAAGTTAGGGAATAGCACAGTCGATAATGCAGGTGACGAAAATAGTTACTTAAAATCCCGAAATTTCGCATCGTTATAATTAGTGAATTCCACCACTGGAAGATTATCTAACCAAAAAGCGTAACCGTTGGCAATGCAGTTCATGTAACCGCGGACATGGGAACGCTTTCAAAAACAAACAATGTGCAATCGAACACAAAATGCAAACGCGAAGGAAACTTCGTTTAAAAAAATGCTAATATTGTTTATTAATTCTTGTAAACTAGTATGTGTACAAAATTTGCGGTATTTTCTGTCCACAAAAATATTTACAAAACACGTGCAATTTTTCGGGGTTACGCGAAGTTACCACCAATTTTGGTGGTTACGAAATTGAGCTGCAACTTAAGCCGCCAGAATACCAAAAGGGTATAAAAGTTTCCAAACTATTTATTTGCCGGTAAAACCAATATTCTTACGACACTAGAATTAGGACGTAAGATAAAACTTTATTATAAGTGGGCAGTGCCACGCCCCTTTATACAAATAATTCAATAAATGAAGTTTGGCTTATAAAGATGTAGTCAAATACTCTACCAGATTTTTCTGGTTGAGTGCTTTAATTCATATTTATAAGCCAAATTAAATGTTTTCCTTCAGTTTTTAGTAAATATTATTAATATTATTTTTTGCAAGGTATTCATAATTATAATTCATCAAGGCCAAGAATAATAACTATTTTAATAAAAATACTATTATTTTATTTTTTTAATAATTTTATTGATTACACTGGATCACAAATTCCAACTTTTTTTCTGCACCAGAGACGCCATAGTGAAATTCCTATGTAAAATCACCTCCTAATTCCGAAAATCAAGGTTATTTTTACTTGAATGGTACCGTTTTTGAGATATTTACGATTTACCGTTATTTCAAAAAACAAAAAAGATGGCTCCACTTAATCGTGTATATCTCAAGAACAAACTGAGCTCTTCCAAGACGGTTTGAAAAATTTGAAAGCTTATAAGATTTACTATAATCAGTACATACAACACTTTTTGCTAGGTCCTGCAGATTCAAACATATTGAACAATCATTACGGATTTTTTTAATTTTTTTTGTAAAAATATAAAAAAATTTGTACTTTGCGAGGAAGCATCTCGAAAACTTTTTGTTTTTTTGCAGATATTTTTTCCCCCCTCTAAGCTCTGTTTTATTACAAAAAAAATAAGCTATCAGTGAACAAAATCGATGAACTAATACAAAAGTTATAAGCATTCAAGTAAATATATCCATTTAATACTTAAGTACCCTACAAATAATAGCATATGTACATATGGTTCTGTCTTAACTCTATGATCTTATTTTATAATTGAAAAAGTTATGTGTCTTGTTTTGACGCTTATTTAGATTAGGATCGGTTTCTCTTATGAGAAACCAACAGTAGTCGCCCATCATAGCGACATCCCAGAATCCTTGATACCGACTTTCAATCACTTTCATTTGCTGGTGAAACCTTTCGCCATGCTCGTCACTTTCGTCGCCAAGATTTTGCGGGAAAAAATTTAAGTGGGAGTGTAAGAAATGAATTTTTAAAGACATATTTACTCCTGAAAGAAAATAAAAAAGTAAATTAGATAAATACATAAGTGACACATTAGTATATAATTTTCTTAGGCTGGATTTATCTTTCAATTCAGAACAAATTTTTTGTTTATATTTTTCCCGTTCTTGTTTGTTCGGAACTGGACGATGAATTCAGATTTATGGCTATATATTCTCATGTAAATTTATGTAATATATAATTTATTATAATATATTTTTTATTTACCCATTTCCGCATAGTTTTTGATTAAGTCGTTCACTATCATCTCGTAGTTAGGACTTTTGTGTTTGCCTAAAAAAGAAGTAACGACCTTTTCAAAAGAATCCCACGCTGCTGCCTCCACTGGTGACAATAGTTCTTTGAAATGGTTATTGGTCATCATTTTCCTTATTTGCGGTCCCACAAAAATCCCTTCCTTTATTTTTGCTTCTGAAATCTCTGGGAAGATTGTCTTCAAATGATGAAAAGCTTCGCCTTCTTTGTCCAAAGCCTTCACAAAGTTTTTGATAAGGCCGAGCTTGATGTGGAGCGGAGGTAGAATTATTTTTTCCTTCTTTATAAGTGGAGAGTATTTTATGTTATCTACCCCAACTTGAAACTCGATTCGTTCTGGCCAATCCTTTATGATGTAGTGGTCTTGACGAGCTCGGCTATCCCATTTGCATAGAAAGCAACAGTATTTTGTGTATCCACTTTGTAGACTACATAGCATTCCAACGACTTTAAGATCGGCACATATTTTCCAATCATGTTCTTCGTATTTGATTAACTTGAGCAATTTTTGCATTATCTCATATGTTTCCTTCGTATTTACTGCATGCGCGATCGGGATAGATGGCTTTTGGTTGCCAATATGCAATAATACGGCCTTTAAACTTAATTTATTGCCGTCTATGAACAATCGCCACTCTTTTGAATCATATGGTTCACCAAATTGTTTGAATAGACCAGCAATGTCTTTGCAGTAACAAACACTGTCCTCCTTCGTATAGTACTTGGAAAATTCTTCGTGACGAGTTCTATAATATGTTACCTTAACATCGGATGAAACAAATTTAAATTGTTGCATTCGAGAGGCGTGTAGTTCGGCCTTTTCCTTTGACAATTCCAAATCCCTTATCCAATCATTGAGTTGTGCTTGTGACAAAGAATTTCTTTCGTTTTCCGTTTGAAATTCAGTACAACATGATGCCGCGTAATCAGATACTACTGTTGACAATGAAACTGGAGCCGGAACTAAAGTTAAATTTGATTCTGGCAATGTCGCTTCTGTTGAAATTAGTTCTGGTAATGACACTGTAGATACGCTCGCATAGGTTACTTTTCTGGACTTTCCAACCCCAAGTACTTTTGTAGTACAAATATAGCAGTCCGTTGAATGGCAAGTTGGTTCCCTCCACTTCATTGGTGTAATAAATTTCACACGTCGCCTAAATAGATAGTTTCAGGAATTCCTAATTTTTACAACGTACCTTTTTGTTCCGGTTTCCGAAGAAATCAATTCGACTCGGCATGTGGTGCACACAGTGTTCGGTGTCCATGGTTTTTCATTGTTTTTAGGCTCAATTCCAAAACACTTATAGTATGTAACTTTCAAAGGATTTGAAAACACACGTCTCATACTTTTAACAATAAATTGACCGCAGATGAAACAGAACATATCTGGATCATTTGTACACTCAAACTCTCGCGCCCTTTTATTCATTTTTTATTTTAAGTAAATGACGGGTTATAAACTGCAATTATAAACTGAACAGTATCCGGCGAGCCTTGCAGATATTATGAAGGAACAAGGCGCATGTACTCTTATTTATACTTAGATCCAGTAAAAATTCAAGCCTACCTAAACAAAAAGGTTCCCTAGTTCTACAAAGAAAACACTACCTGCCTCAAAAATATGCTCTTGTTTAAAATGTACCCAGGTTTGAGAAAACGACACTAACAGCTTTTTGTATCTAATAACTTTTCGAAAATCTACCTGCTAACTAACTGATATACGAATACTAACACATATGTACCAGTAGGGTACTTAAGCATTAAATGGATATATTTACTTGAATGCTTATAACTTTTGTATTAGTTCATCGATTTTGTTCACTGATAGCTTATTTTTTTTTGTAATAAAACAGAGCTTAGAGGGGGGAAAAAATATCTGCAAAAAAACAAAAAGTTTTCGAGATGCTTCCTCGCAAAGTACAAATTTTTTTATATTTTTACAAAAAAAATTTAAAAAATCCGTAATGATTGTTCAATATGTTTGAATCTGCAGGACCTAGCAAAAAGTGTTGTATGTACTGATTATAGTAAATTTTATAAGCTTTCAAATTTTTCAAACCGTTTTGGAAGAGCTCAGTTTGTTCTTGAGATATACACGATTAAGTGGAGCCATCCTTTTTGTTTTTTGAAGTAACGGTAAATCGTAAATATCTCAAAAACGGTACCATTCAAGTAAAAATAACCTTGATTTTCGGAATTAGGAGGTGATTTTACATAGGAATTTCACTATGGCGTCTCTGGTGCATTTTGGCTGTAAACCAGTGTTATTAAAAGTTTTTATTTGAATAGAGAAGTAAAATTATAGAGACAACCGCTATAGCTTTCCATATAGATGAATTTCGGAAGTTGCTAGACTATTTTTATTTTTTTCTAAAGCTTTTCAACTGTAACGACTTACCTTCAAGAAAACTGTTTCCGTGGCACCCTGCCTTTCCAATTATTTAAAGATCCAACCATTAGCTCTCGGGTGCAGTTAACATATCTTTTTTAACTTCAAAACCATTCGAGAATAAAAGGAGAAATGAAGCAAACACTAATTCTTAATAAATGAACCTTTTGGACTTTCAAAATTGAAACGGTAAACACAGCAAACACATAGTTGCGAAAACTAAGTACCAAACCAAAAAGAATTTATGGTGATTGTTGTTGGAGCAAAGCTCGAATTTTTATGTTTGTTTCTTAATTGATATTAGAGGAAAAATTACAACGTTATGCACAGCGATGGTATGGGATGACATGTTTCGAAGTGCCCAGCTTCTCATCAGAAGGATTTAGTTCGGAATTGGAGTTGTCTGCAAAAGAAATATGTACTAAATCTTCTTCGCTCCCATCTGTTAACCTTCAAACTTTTAATCAGAGACTTGTAACAAAACCTTGGATAGAAACGAAACTCCGTTTCTGCCGTTATTGTTCCCAGAAACACTTAAATATAGAAACATAATTAGAAACCGAATGACTGGAACTGTTCCCAGTGAGTACCAGAAGTGTAACGAAACTCTAAGTAACAAAACTGCTAGAACCCTAAGCTGTAACGAACACTGGGCACAGAAACCTGAAACGCTACCTCTGTAACAAAACTGTAACAAAACTGTAACAAAACATATCTGTATAAAACCAAACTAGGAACTGTTTCTCGTAATCAAAACTGTATAGAAACCTAAGGTATAGAAACAATACTAATAGCGTTTCTTGCGTACCGAAACTGTAACGAAACAGAAACAAAACCATATGTGGTTTCTGCTAGTAAGTTGTTGTTTATGATTATGTATGTATACATATGCGAAGATACAACAACCTCTCAGTATGAACGACACCGCAGCGCTGCATCAGCACCCACACCTACTGCAACTACTGAGTCGAACTCTGGGACAATTTCGCAATACCAAAGCCCATTAAAGTGTTAAATGCCGCCATGGCAAAACGCACCGCTTCTCTGCATGAAGTCTGTATAAGACAATTACTGACTGACATCACTACCGCCAGAAGTTGATATACTACTTTGGTGGGAAGCTCAAAAAAATATGCACCCACAGCTGTATCAATTGGCAAAAGTTGTAAACTGAAGTTAGCATGGAACGGCTCTTCTCGGCAGTGCACTTCATATATTCATGAAATGAAGTATATTAAATGTTAAATTACTTATTAGGTGCAATGACAAATTGAAGGCAACATGCAGCAAAAATAGATCTAGAAGCTGTGAAAAACGTAAGTCTAATATTTCAATATCCAGAGAAAATGATATCAAACCCCCGAAAGCATCCTGCACTGCTTCGACGTTTCATAAAAATGAGGATCAAGACACTGCAATACAACAAAATTTTTATGAATTAACATTAGAAAAAGAAATATCTAATAATAATTATAAGTAATTATATATATATAATATGTATATGAATTAAAATTTTTATTTTCTATCACCATCGCCAGTTTCTTTATATGAATTAAACACAATTTGTACTTTTCATCCCCCTCTGCCTGACCTCTCCTCAAGTGAAAGATTTTACATGTACGGCATGTCACTCTTATTATTTGGATTTCGTTTCTGAGGTTTCGTTACAAGTTTTGTTTCTATACCTAGCGTTTCTATTACAGCCCTGTTATGGTGATCAAGTCGGTAGGTAGTTTCGGTACAGGTTTTGTTTCTGCTGGAACCGTTCCGAGAAAATTGTTCCTAGTTTTGTTACAAAGGAGTATCGTTTCTCTGAGTTTCGTTACACGTTTTGGTATAGCATGTAAAGATACAGTTTTGTTTCGTTATTTACCTGTGGAACAATAACGAAACAGAAACGCGTTACAAGTTCCTGCTTTTAATTGGTGCTATTAGCGGCAAAGTATATGTATTCTCAAATCTTTTGGCGTGTTTTTTTTCATTTAAAATAGTAATAACCGATAAGCCCAGATCACTTGAACAATTCACATAAACTCATTTGGCCGTGTTAGTCAGAGGATAAAAATTTATAAATGCGCAATTAAAGAAGTTATCTTAGCTGCTGATTAGTACATGATAAATATAACGTATCATTGTGCACGTAAGCAGTGATTAATTCCTCTGATAAAATTGAAATCTTTCATTTCCTGATGATGTACGCAGAGCAATTAACCCGGGGATATCGTGGTCTAATTTTGGAAATCATTGGTGCACTGGGATGGTTGCCCACCACTGAAAAAAATAAAAGTGGCAACGCCCACAAGAATTTTCATAAATTCGACTGTTAATAAATTTAGAACCGTTTACCATAGAATGGCGAAGCTTTGATTGTTCATAAAAGTTGACTGAAAATGAGGTTGGCACATACAAAATTTTCTTTGATATAAATTTAGTTCTGTTTATATATTATTTTCAAATTGATTTTTTCCGTTTTTTATTCGTAAATCTTAAATGTTTGCTAAAAAAATTGTAGAATTAAAAAAAAATAAAAAACAAGCGAGCAGAAGAAATTATAAACTTTTACAATTTTTTTTCGTCACTTGCAGCGACAAGTTCACATTTAGTTTTGAGAAAAATTGACCGGAAAAACTATAAAAAAAAAAAGAAAAAAAAACACTGTTATTTTATTCATAAGTCGCTAAATGCTTACGAAAAAAAATCGGCTGTTGTTAACGTCGGCAAGAAAATATATTGATTTGCTCACATATGAGTTCGTGCTAGATACTAATTTTTTATGTAAATACGTAGTATACCTCCTGCGCCACACTGCATATATTTGCAAAAAATCTAAACTAAGCGAGTTGCAATGAGGAAGCTTACAGAATGGAGGCTTGCAGTTGTTGTTGGTAAGCACAAGTTTGAAATTAAGTGCATCACTTTAAAATCCATAGCTATTTATATATAAGTTAGCTAGAGTGGCTCTGGCTACCCCAAGAGCCTTATCTAAGGAAAAGTGGGATGATCTAAAAGGTAGTAAAGCTGAGCATTGAGGCTGAGCTAGTGCACGGAAGGGGCTAGTACCCTAGCGTATCGGATTAATAACTGCAAAGGAATGTGTACCTACTTAAGCAATTAAAATTCTTCAGGAAATTTGGTTTTGTTCAAATTTCCACACAACAACAAACTATTCGTACCCTGTTCAGGCTTCGTCTTAGAGTTTTGGTGAAAAAAAATTGTGTAAGAGATGAGTCCTATGTGTCGTCCTCATGATATGAGTCATTACAATAACAATGAAATGCCCTATACTTTATTTGACGGTTAACGAATCACCCTGTAGTGAGGCAAGATAAGAGAACCAAGTTAAACGAAAATAATAAATACGCTGAATATATTCTCTTAATAAAAAATAAAATTGATTGTGACTGTATGTAATTCTATAGCGAATTGTTCTATTAGATTTAGTTAGTTTGGTAAACTTATTTGGTAGGGATATTAAGTGGGTTCAAATCTGATTAATTCTAAACGGCGTTTTGTTCGATTATTCGAGTTAAGCAGCGACAACACTTAAAGGTTAAGATAATCTTGGATATTTACATTTTAAATATAAACCTTTTGTTTACTTGTTACTTGAACGCACAGGAAATAAACAATTAAAATGTTTAAACAAAGCTGTAGATAAGCTAAACAAGATTCGCGCCATCATTTAAATGTGCAAACTGGCAATCTGAGAACTTAGTAACGACATATCAAGCGAACATGAAAGTTAAATTAATTTTATTTGCAGCCTGCATTCTGCTGTTGAGTATCTGTGTGAGTTGAAATAGTATTTTTGTGCTTTTCTAATAAATATAAATAATGAAACATTTGTAAAATTACCTGTAGGTAGCCGCACGTCTGTCCAGTAGCTCGGAAGAAAGCGTAGAAAACGAAAACGCTGCTCTCACAATAATTCCAGCAGCAGCCAGCTTATTCACAGCTATCTTGAATCCCAGCACATTTTGGCCTGGACGCAACCAACAAGAAGCCTTGCATGAACATTACTGTGAGAAAGTTCACAAATATCAATACCTCAAAGAACTTTATAGCAGTGGACGTGAAATACGTGATTCGGTGAAAATTTCCCATTTTAGTATATGGCGATACCTGAGCAAAAATGATCAAGCACAATTGCAAAAACAATTCGTACAGCACATCGAGCAATGCGGTACATTTGTGGTATTCGCGGATCTTTACGGTTGTTATGTTGAAGTGGTATGTACTAAAGCTTAGAGCCTAGTGCTTATATGAGGCTAAAAGAACAAAATTTGTTTAATTCATTACAAAACATTCTAGATTTATACGCTCTTCAAAGATATCGATCGTAGTTCAACAACAAGGCGTACTAAATATTACGTGCGCAAGGCGTTAAGAGAACTTTCAAGTGACTTGTATTCTGCTTCCATTAAACTCAACAGATGTTTAGCAGTGTTTCCAAGTGATTCTACTACTTCTTCTACAGCAAGTTCCTCATCTGCTGGACCTTCTGAGCCGATATTTACAGTTGAGCCACCCGGATTTGGAAATACTACAGCAGAGCCCATATTTACAGTTGAGCCACCCGGATTTGGAAATACTACAGTAGAGCCCATCTTTACAGTTGAGCCACCCGGATTTGGAAATACTACAGCAGAGCCCATCTTTACAGTTGAGCCACCCGGATTTGGAAATACTACAGCTGAGCCCATCTTTACAGTTGAGCCACCCGGATTTGGAAATACTACAGCAGAACCCATCTTTACAGTTGAGCCACCCGGATTTGGAAATACTACAGCAGAGCCCATCTTTACAGTTGAGCCACCCGGATTTGGAAATACTACAGCAGAACCCATCTTTACAGTTGAGCCACCCGGATTTGGAAATACTACAGCAGAGCCCATTTTTACAGTTGAGCCACCCGGATTTGGAAATACTACAGCAGAACCCATCTTTACAGTTGAGCCACCCGGATTTGGAAATACTACAGCAGAGCCCATATTTACAGTTGAGCCACCCGGATTTGGAAATACTACAGTAGAGCCCATCTTTACAGTTGCGCCACCCGGATTTGGAAATACTACAGCAGAGCCCATCTTTACAGTTGAGCCACCCGGATTTGGAAATACTACAGCAGAGCCCATTTTTACAGTTGAGCCACCCGGATTTGGAAATACTACAGCTGAGCCCATCTTTACAGTTGAGCCACCCGGATTTGGAAATACTACAGCAGAACCCATCTTTACAGTTGAGCCACCCGGATTTGGAAATACTACAGCAGAGCCCATCTTTACAGTTGAGCCACCCGGATTTGGAAATACTACAGCAGAACCCATCTTTACAGTTGAGCCACCCGGATTTGGAAATACTACAGCAGAGCCCATTTTTACAGTTGAGCCACCCGGATTTGGAAATACTACAGCAGAACCCATCTTTACAGTTGAGCCACCCGGATTTGGAAATACTACAGCAGAACCCATCTTTACAGTTGAGCCACCCGGATTTGGAAATACTACAGCAGAGCCCATAGTTACAGTTGAGCCACCCAGCTTCGGAACCACAACTCCAGGGCCCATCTTTACAGTCGAGCCACCAACATTTGGAAACGGCTCTTAGACTGTAGAAGCTAAAATCTGTAGTTTGGCCATTAATTCCAGCATATTAACTTCCATTTACCGCCCAGAGCAAGCTTTTGAAAGCTAAGAAAATTAATACGTAGTCATAATTCTATGATTAAATTCTTGTTTGCTATCAAGCTATCCAACATACAATATAAATTCAAGAAAATCTTTTTTTTCTGATAATTTTGTAAAGTGTTGTTGTTGTTGAGTCTAAAAGGTATTGCAGGTTATCGGACAGCACGGAATGCGCCACCTTCATATAGGTACTTTAAGCTTCCGCTTTAGCTGAAACAGAGACTTGTTTTTCAAATACTTTCTGAAATGTATAGAGCCAAATGCCTAGAGTTTAGGCGAGCATGTGGGGGACCACGACCACATGCCAGTTAAAGCTTGAAGTGAGAGCAGTGTCAAGACCAAGCTATTCCCTGTTCGAGAGAGAGAAATAGATAGTATGAATGAAAAATTAGTTAATATTACTTGCTACATTACTCTGTCGTTTATGAGGAAAAGCTGCATTTTTGAATGTATACATCCCAAGACCTATATACTCCTGGGGGCATGGCTATATATTCCCATTTCCGACTGGGTAGTTCTACTCTTAGGAAAATAATCATCTGCCGCCGATCTATATGAGTGCCAGCTAACCAAACGGATACAAATAATTCCATTAGGTGCTAAATAACGAATATTTATCAGATAATGTGCCTCAGAAATGAGCTCTTTTCGGAGCTTTAAATGAGCAAAAATCGATTCTGAGTCCTATTGTTTTATTCAATGAACTTTGAAGTATTTTTGAACTTTAATTAGAGCGTCTTGTTGTCGGTTTTTTGAAGCGTTTTTGGAGTCTTCTTTGACTCTGTTTGGCTACATTTCTCCGTGGATCCATTTAATGCAATCAGTTCTTTATTGAAAACAAATTTAATGTAAAAATATTTGCAAAAGTCAATGACCCGTAATCATAGTCGTTGCTTAGTAAGTGTTTTAATTAAAATCTTTCTTTAATATGACTATGATTGAATAAAATTTTAAATGTATTTTTAGGCTAAGTAAAGATTTTAATTGCTTTTTTCATACCAAAAATTTTTGTTGATTTACGGCCTGTACATTTTCAAGTATTCATGAAACGAGCTCAAGGCCAAGAATAATAATTTTTCACTTTTTGAATTTTTATGAAAATTGTTATTGTTTTTATTTTTTAGTAATCATTTTTAATTAATTACTAAAAGTTTTTTGATTGAATAGAGTAGGAAAATGTTTAGAGACAACTGCCGTAGCTTTTCTTTTAGATCCATTTCGGAAGCTGCTAGGCTTCTTTATCAGAGAAATTTTGGCACGCAGTTCTAACCATTAAGCTAACAATGCGCTGGTTTTGATGTCATCTAAGCTCCTAGTTCTATTCTTCTTTGCCATATACATGAACCACTTCCGCCATTTGACAGTTAGTAGTGTGATCATGATGGATTTTTTGGCAGATATGTTTTATCAGCAGAACTGCCTTACCGCGTGCTCTCGATAATTAATTAAAAATGATTATTAAAAAATAAAAACAATAATAATTTTCATAAAAATTCAAAAAGTGAAAAATTATAATTCGTGGCCTTGAGCTCGTTTCATGAATACTTGAAAATGTACAGGCCGTAAATCAACAAAAATTTTTGGTATGAAAAAAGCAATTAAAATCTTTACTTAGCCTAAAAATACATTTAAAATTTTATTCAATCATAGTCATATTAAAGAAAGATTTTAGTGAAAATGAAATGTAACAGGGTCCCCATATGAGAAAAAAACTTAATTGGTTGGTGGTTAGGTTTTGCAAGGTCACCCTGCGTCAACTATTCTATTCACAAACCATAGTGTACTATGGTATGGTATGGTATATGTCTACGAGTAAGCAATGCCACAAATACAACCATAGACACATACTGTGATTTTAAAATGCTAAAGTGACGTTTTCGTCATTTAAAATTAAAACTCCGTCTTAGACATAAAATATATTTTAAGTTGACTATTAGAGACATGGATTAATGTTTATTTTAGAATCATGTTTAAGTAGATAAAACTCTATTTTAATTTGACTATGACTACGGGCCAATACATGTAAGTGTAAACATTTTTTATTTGAAGCTTCTTCTACATTTATCCTTATATCCTCCTTTTTCTTTCAACTTTTGCTTTTTCCCCATCCCCATATACCATTATTCTTCTTTACCCTCTTAGTTTTCCTAACATCACCTCTGTATCTCAAATTTCTATTTCTACTCCCCTTCTTCTCCCATTTCCTCTGCTGATATGTGCATACTTTCGAAGATATATCGAATTAACTTTTTTTTGATCCTGGTACCGCTTTCTTTTTCCAAAGTTTTTTGATGTATAGAACACATCTCTATATATAAAATATAATTAACTTGAACCAAATAAATTCCGAGCTATGCCGAATTGCTACTTTAAAAGCCTGGAGGCATTGCCAAAAGCTCAATATGGAATGTGTCGTTTCACAGAGATCGACAATAAATTTTAGACATTAATGAAGCACAAACAAAACACAAAAAATTTTAACTTTTCCAAAATTATCTAAATCTTGACTAAATTACACATATATCCCAATATCATTAATTTAGCCCAAATATGGTCAGAGTTATGAGGAATTGAAATTTTATATAGCCTGTTGGAATGGCACCGCCCACTTTTTTGAAACTTACAAACAAAATGTTTTCAAACCGTTTGTTTAGGTTTCACTAATGCAGGGGGTAGGGCACTCACCACTTTGCACTCGCACTATTTCCTTTGGAAATAAGAACACGATATTGTTTAGTTTTAATATTTTAATAGTGAATTTACTCTAGGTTTAATTTAGTTATTTCAAATTTGGTTCTTTTACAATATGTATTTCACTTTTAGTTCACAATTTTAGTTTTTAGTATACACTCTAACTTTGACAATTTATGTACAGGAAGCTTTAAGTTTAATAATTTAGGAAAGAAGTCTTTATACCGCGCGCTCAACGACAACTGCTCTTAGAGGGCGCAGATGACCGCCCGCTAAGCTGTGCAGTGAGCGTACAAACATACATACATATGTGAAGGTAAGTAAATAAATAGAAAAGAGCGGTAGTTTTCCAATTTGTTTTTCAATGTTACATTAGGGTTGTTCGAATTTTATAGGTAAGTATAATTTAAGGTAAGTATAATTTAAGGCAAGTATAATATAAATGGTAAGTATCATTTAAGTTAAGTATTCAATTCAAGGTAAGTATAAATTTAACAATATATGTATGCCGGTTAGAGGTACGTATATTCATGGATAAAAGGTAAGTTTTAGAAAGTAAGTATGTATTATTCAAATTGTATCAAATTTTCATCCATGTCTTCAACATGGCGGCCGGCCTGCGGAGTTGACACATTTAAAAGCTCTTGCAGTTTTTGTAGAGTAACCTTTGCTTGGTTGACCAATTTTCTGATGTGGCGTTGGCTACCACTACGGCTCTGCAAACGAGTTACTGGCCGGTCAATTACACGCCGTCTAGTTCTAGCACGTTGTTCCTCGCGTCTTTGACGTGGTGGTGGCGGGGGCGTCGAGTGTTGGTGGCGTGACGACGTTGGAGCGGACGGGCGATGCAACAAAGTGTGATGCGATCGACCGCAGTGGCGGCAGCTGCCGGCGGAATTGCAATCACCAGTGGTATGCGACGTGGCCAAACAGTTTACGCAGTAGCGATGGGCGCGTGCTGACTCGTATCGCTCTGCGGGAGTCATAATCAAAAATGCGTGACATTGGCGCAAAGCGTGCTGGCGGCAGCATAGGCGACATTTTCCCAGTTCCATGATGATATCTGCGGAGAGAAACGTTAAAAAGGAGAAAAGGAACTCAGCATTATGGTAAATTGAGGTTGAAATGAGGATAATATAATTCTGGCTGGGAGGAAAGTTACAAGAGAATTAGGAGGGAGTCAATAAACAGATTTTGGTGATGTTTCGCGTTATTATTCCGTTTTGAGTACGGATATCGAGGACGCGAACATTTCCGTCGGGTCCTGCGTGCAGCTTTGAAACGCGCCCGAGGCGCCACTCATTGGGTGGCAACAGATCATCTTTAACAACGACTAGATCGCCTTCTTTCAGGTTTGTTTGGGGGGTTTTCCATTTTTGTCGTTTGTGCAGTTGTTGAAGATACTCGTTCTTCCAGCGGTTGCTGAATTGATGATGTAAGACTTTGAGCAATTGCCATTTACGAGTTGGGTTTAGATTTTCGGCATTTGGTTCCGGCAGGGACAGTAGGGGGGCACCACGCAGAAAATGTCCTGGTGTTAATGCGAGTAGGTCCGTAGGGTCCTCTGTCATGGGAGAGATAGGCCTGGAGTTGAGGACTCCTTCAATACGAACGATGAGGGTCGTGAACTCTTCGAAGGAGAACTTATGATTGCCGGCTACTTTTGTTAAATGGGTTTTAAAACTTTTAACTGCTGCTTCCCATAGACCACCCATGTGAGGAGCATATGGTGGTATGAATTGCCAAGAAAGGCCTAGGGGAGCATATTTTCCAGCGATGTCTTGACCTGCTTCTTTGATGAAAAGAGGGATTTCCTTTTGCATGGCTCTATGAGCGCCGATAAAGGTCTTTCCGTTGTCGGACATGATTTTGTGCGGCATTCCGCGGCGGCCAACAAAACGCGCAAAGGCTGCTCTAAATGCTTCGGTGGTCAAGTTTGAACAGACTTCAAGATGTATGGCTTTAGTTGAAAAACAAACAAAGACGCAGACATAGGCTTTGGAGTAGGAGGCGCGTCGGAGGGTTGAAGTTTTGACGAGGAATGGGCCA
Source organism: Merzomyia westermanni (assembly GCA_949987695.1). Classification (NCBI taxonomy): domain Eukaryota; kingdom Metazoa; phylum Arthropoda; class Insecta; order Diptera; family Tephritidae; genus Merzomyia; species Merzomyia westermanni. The sequence goes on from OX465293.1 coordinate 90,336,427, forward strand.
GCAAAATCGACTCCGGTCGTGTGGAATGGGACAGTATACGTTGACCTTTCGGCTGGCAGTGCGGCCATGATCTGGGAATTCATTTTCTGCTTGTGGATCGTGCACGTCTTACAGTGGAAAATACACGACTTTATCTTTTGCTTCAAGCGCGGAACATAATATTCTTGCTGTACCATCCGAAGCATGAGTTGCTTTTCTGCATGGACTAGACGATTATGAGTGAATTCGAGGAAAAGGATACAAAATTTTGAGGCTTCAGGAATGATGATCGGATGACGTTCACTATAGCTGAGTGGGGCGTGACTTAGGCGTCCATTCACGCGCAATATTTCTTTCTCGTCTAACATCGGGTTCAATGGCAAGAGCGGACTCTTCTTACTTATCGGCTTAGAGGCTTTTAATAATGATATTGTGTCGGCATAGTACATTTGTTGGGTTACGATGATAAGGCGTTCTTTGGCATGGCAAATCTCTTCTTGAGAGAGGGAATGGGTTGAAGCGATTTGTTGTTTTTTCGCTTTGTGGATGAAACGATACACATATGCAATGACCCGAAGAGCTCTGGCGAAGGAGGAAAAACGTTCCAATGGATCCAGGATATCCACCGTATGGAATGCTTCGATTCGCTTTTCTTCTGGTGGACTGATGTTTGGAGGTGGTGTATTGGGCCATGATGTGGGAGATAGAGATAGCCACTCGGGGCCTTTCCACCACAGCGAAGATTCCGCTAAATCTTGGGGTTTGCATCCACGGGTACCAAGATCTGCGGGGTTGTCCCTACTTGACACATGACGCCACGTGGCGTTGCTAACATTTTTCAGAATTTCGGCAGTCCGATTCGCTACGTAAGTCTTCCATGTGTGGGGTGGTTTTTCTAACCAGGCTAGCACGATTGAGGAATCTGACCAGAGGAACAGCTCGTGCGAGGGCAAATTTAAATGAGAGCATATCTGTCTAACTAGTTTGGAGAGTAGTACTGCTCCACATAGCTCTAGACGAGGAAGACTGACAGTCTTTAAAGGGGCGACTTTGCTTTTTGCAACCAACAGATGGGTTGTATAAGTGTTTTCAGTGGACTGTACTCTGAGATAAACGCAAGCGCAGAAGGCTTTTTCTGAGGCATCGGAAAATCCGTGCATTTGGAAAGGTTTATCAGGAGAAAAGTCGACCCATCGAGGGATTTTTATATTACTTATAGCAGAAAGATTTTCCCTAAAGACGTTCCATTTATGGAAGGAGAGGGGTTTGACGTGTTCATCCCAGTCTGTTCCTTCCAACCACAGTTGTTGGAGGAGAGCTTTGGCTAAAATCATTATTGGCGCTAGCCATCCTGCCGGGTCAAACAATTTCGCAATTGCCGACAATATTTGTCGCTTTGTGGTTGAATTAGCGGCTGGTAGGGGGTCATACGAGTACGAAAAGAGGTCAGTAAGAGCATTCCATTTTATACCCAGTGTTTTCGTCGAACTGGCATCATGGAACTTAAGAAAATCTGCGTCAAGGAGGTCAGATTTTGGAATAGACTTCAATATGTCTGGGTGATTGGCCGTCATTTTCTTCAGGGGGAAGCCGGCTGATTTTAATGCTTCGATAGCTTCATTCATGGAATTTATTGTGGACTGTAGATTGTATCCGCCCGAGAGGATGTCATCTACATAAGTCTCATGCAGAAGTACATTATGGGCGGTTGGGAATTCATCTTTGGTGTCTTTAGCTAGCTGGTGGAGGGTACGAATAGCTAGGTATGGTGCACAGTTGACACCAAACGTAACTGTTTTCAGTTTGAAATCTTCGAGCGGTGATTTTGGAGATCTGCGTACTATGATTCGCTGATAGTCCTGATCTTCAGGGTGTACGAGTATTTGGCGGTACATCTTTTCGATGTCGCCATTAAAAACGAACTTGTAGAGGCGCCATTGTAGTATTACAAGCATCAAGTCGTTCTGCAGGGTCGGACCAGTGTGTAGTACGTCGTTTAACGAACTTCCTGAATGCGAGAGTTTTGAGGCATTAAAAACGATCCGTACCTTTGTTGTTTTGCTGTCGGGCTTTATGACAGCATGATGGGGCAAATAAAATGAGTAGTATTTGCCATCCTTGATAATTTCGAGGGGTGAAGTGGGTTCCATGTGATTCAGAGTTAGATATTCTTGCAGTACTTCGGAATATTTTTCTTTTAATTCTGGTTTCTTTTCCAATGATCTTTCTATGCTAATATACTGCTGTTGAGCAGCGGGTCGTGAGTGACCGAGAGCTAATGTCTCCGGGAAATTTTGTTTGAATGGCAGTTTTACCATATATCGACCATCTTCTTGTCTAATGGTGGTCTTTTTATAGAGTTCTTCGCAGAACGTATCTTCGTCTGTTAAGGGTGTGGCGGAATTAACTTCTTCCTGCTCCCAGAAATTTTTAAGGAGTTCATTGAGGGAGTCATCAGGTCCTTCGATTATATTAGTGGAAAATGACGAAATTGTCTCAGTTATCGGGCCACTCAGTATCCATCCGAATATGGTATTTTGTGCTATGAGGCTACCAGCGACGTTGGTTTCGAGACCTTGAAGGAGGATTTGTGGAAGTATGTCACTACCAATCACCATATCTATTCTACCTGGAGCATAGAAGTTGGGGTCCGCTAGTGTAAGAGAGGAGAACTTTTGAAGCTCGTCGATCTCTACTTTAGAAGAAGGCAGGAAGTGGGTTAATTGCGGAAGAACTATCGCTTGGGTTCTGATTTGGGTTTTTAAATCCAAGGAACAAATTGTTAGAGAACAGGTTTTATTCGAGTTTTGGACTATTCGTCCGCCCATACCTAATATTTGGTAACTTATTTTCTTGGTTGGTAAACCGAGTAATTTCTGAATTTTGGAAGAAACGAAGGATTTTTGGGAACCCTGGTCTACCAACGCCCGGATTTTGAAGGTTTCTCCTCTATGGAGAACCGGAACTATCGCTGTAGGCAATAGTGTTCTCTCTTTGTTAGCAGAGAAGTGCGAAAGAACTGTGGTTTGATTGGATGAAGAAGTTTCCGCCCGCAAGTCTTGCGATTGCATTGCCTGTTTGGAAGTCGAAGGTTTTTCTTGGTCATTGTTTATTTGAGGAGTGACCTTGGTAAGATTCCTTCGATGAGAATGGCGGGCATTGTTGGAGTTGGATGGACGGTTTTGATAATGAAGCAGGGAGTGGTGTCGCTTCTGGCAATATACACATTTAAAATTGCTAGCACACTCAGACTCTATATGGGAAAAGGCCAGACAGTTTTTACAGTAGTTATTATCAGTTACAAATTTATTACGTTCTGCCACCGATAATTGCTTGAATTTTACGCAATTCATCATCGAATGGTTGGAATTGCATAACTTGCAGGACACCTGCCGCGCTTGCTCGCTATGATAAGAATGAGACTTGTTTCTAAAGGAATTATTTTGGGGTGTTGACGCTCGTTGGTTGAAGCTCGAATTTGAGTTCCGAGGCTTACTCGGTCTGTAGGTACCGAGCCGTTCTACAACTTCGTATCTGGCCGTGAGGAATTTATCCATCTCCGACCATTGGGGTAATTCTTTCCTAGACTCAAGAGATTGTTCCCATAGCGCTAGAGTTTCATCGGGAAGTTTAGATGAACATAAATATATAAGGATAGGATCTCAATTGCTAGTGGGTACATTGTTGGAGTTAAGGGTAGACAGGCAGTTATTAATTGTGGTTTGAACTTCCTGAATACTTTCCCCACTTTCATAGAATACAGGCTGAATATTGAAAAGGGTTTTTAGTTGATTGTATACGAGAATTCTACGGTTCTCGTATCTGGACTTAAGGGCCCCCCAGGCTAGTTCGAAGTTTTGGTCATTAAGAGGGTATTTTTGAATAATGAGAAGGGCTTTTCCACGGGTTTTTTGTCTCAAGTGGTATAATTTTTGTACTTCAGAGAGTTTGGGGTGATTTATGTACACTGCCGTGAACATATCTCTGAAGGATGGCCAAGTGTCGTATCCTCCGTGGAACACTTCTGTATCGCATGCGGGGACTTTGAGGTAGGATTCAGATCTCGCCGGTGCTGCTGCTACTGTCTCGTTCGTTTGCATTATGGGGCCTGGTTCCAGTATTGCGAGACGCTCATTTATTCTCGTCCTTGTGAGCATATTGTCCTCCATTACTTTGTCGTATTTTTCGGTCAGAGCTGCCAGGGACCGTTCATCCGTGAGATTCAGGTGCGCTGCTTCATATGCCCGTTCCACTGCTGCTACATGCCTGTTGAGTTCCTCCAAGTATGTCTGCAAACTTGGTTTCGTGTGGTTTGTCTCATCGGTGTTCCACCATTTTTCGCAGAGTTTTTCGAGTTTTGTTAACTCGAACAGGGATTTTTTCAAAATCTGAGAAAATTCTTCTTCTTCCGCTTGAGATTTTGACCGTGTTTTAGGTCCTTGTGGGGGTGCTGGTAGATTCAGACTTTTTTCAACTTTATCTTCAGCCATTTTTATGAGGTTATTCTATAAAAAACCGTGTCTTAGGAAATATTTTTTCTTGAAGAAGGTGTGTATTAAGGAGTACACAGAAATATTTTGGAACAAGTGTATTAGAAGTACACTGAAATATTTAAGAAGAAGTGTATAAGGAGTACACAAAAATATTTTGGAACAAGTGTATTAGAAGTACACTGAAATATTTAAGAAGAAGTGTATAAGGAGTACACAGAAATATTTTGGAACAAGTGTATTAGAAGTACACTGAAATATTTAAGAAGAAGTGTATAAGGAGTACACAAAAATATTTGAAGGAAGTGTGTTTAAGCCGTACACTAGAGGTGATAATAATGTTAATAACTAATTGTAGTGCATTTAACACTAATATGGGTAATACTAATGGAGTTTTTATTTATTTTACTCTAAATAAATAATTTGCTTCGATTTGTATGTGTTTTTTTTCCACTGTATTTTTGAGACCGTTTTTATAAGTTGCGGCCCACTGTGCCTTTTGTTAGCAGCTGCACTTATTGGAATGTACCTGTCTCAGCGCATCTGAGTACAGGTACATAGATTTATGAACAATGCAACTGTTACTTGTGGTTGGTTATTAAACAAACAAAAATGGGGTGAGAATGTGTGGGAATGAGCAAAAGTGATATTTGGCAGTGGTTTCAATGTGATTGAATTTTTGTTGTCGTCTTATAGCGGGGTTTTTATACGGCTGTGAGGTCTGTGAACTTATAGCGGGGTTTATGTGGTAAATGGATAAGGCGAAAAGGCGTGATATATATGTGTATAAATATTAAGTAAGTTTATGAGGATACATATATAATATATGAAGTATATAAATATGTATTTGATTTGTATGCATTAGCGGATTAGAGGGGTTGTGTATGTAAATCTGAGTTTTTTATGACAGCGTAAATTGAGACCATAAGAGGTTTCTCATATACTACCTTAAATATCCGTTTGTTCTGGTAACTGACTACCTGTTTTGTGCTATGGGTTTATTGCTTCTTTCCTCGATAACGGGGGTTTCTGATGCCGGCTGCTAGTTTTTGCTGTTGCGGTTGTTCTTGCTGCTGATGTGGTCAACTGTACCTGGCGATGATTTTCGATTTTTCTAATTTTTCGAATTAGACCCTTTAATTTAAATTTTTCCTTTTTTTTTTTTGGGTATATGTATATATATTTTTCCAATTTTTAAAATTAGACCCTTTTGTGTTTTTTAATTTAAAATTATTTTTTCTTTTTTAGGGTATATGTATGTATATATTTATTTTGGTTTTATTTTTTCAGGTCTTCAACTTTTCACCATTAACTCTATGTCCTTTATTTTTCCTTAATATTTCTCGAAATTTTTGTCTTTTAGGTTTTTTTTCAGAAAATATTATTCGCTTGTTTATTCAATAATTTTTTTCCTCAGCTTTTTTTTTTTTTTTCGTATTTTCTTTCTTTTTTTTCAGCTTTTTCACACACACTTTGCAAAAATATTTTTAATTTTTATTTTCAGGTTTTTTCAAGCCCTACTGTTTCACCTTTTGTCCTTTTCACCGTTTATTATATAGATTTTTTTTTTTTTTTATTTTCAGGTTTTCCGGAGCACCACTTTATAAAACTAATAATCTTTTTGTAGTATGTAATAACTTTGTTGTTTTTCAGGTTTTTTATTATTTTTTCTTTTATTTTCAGTTTTTTCGGAGCACCCACTTTTAATGTAGCAATATACCGCTTTTTATTTGCCTTTATCTAATTTTATATAAATTTTCTATTTTCAGGTTTTTTCCTGTTTTTTCCTGTTTTTTCCAAATATTTTAAACCCTTTTTTTCAGGTTTCCGGCTTCACTTTATTTTTACTTATTTTGTTTGGTTATTCAGCACAATTTGCCAGTTTTATTAATTTCTTTGTCACTTTCAAATTTGTTTCTTTGGTTTTTAGGAGCACCCTAGTGAAGCTGGCTGTGAACTGCAAGTGAGTACAGTTGAATGTGTTTAATATTTTTTGCAATATTTTGTCTTTTTTACAAGGGTAATTCTTTACAAGTTTTAATTTTTTGAAAAAAAAGCGTTTTTCACAAAAATAAATAGGTTCTTTCGCTGGTTCACTTTTTTTGCACCGAGAGGACCATGTTTAGGTTTCACTAATGCAGGGGGTAGGGCACTCACCACTTTGCACTCGCACTATTTCCTTTGGAAATAAGAACACGATATTGTTTAGTTTTAATATTTTAATAGTGAATTTACTCTAGGTTTAATTTAGTTATTTCAAATTTGGTTCTTTTACAATATGTATTTCACTTTTAGTTCACAATTTTAGTTTTTAGTATACACTCTAACTTTGACAATTTATGTACAGGAAGCTTTAAGTTTAATAATTTAGGAAAGAAGTCTTTATACCGCGCGCTCAACGACAACTGCTCTTAGAGGGCGCAGATGACCGCCCGCTAAGCTGTGCAGTGAGCGTACAAACATACATACATATGTGAAGGTAAGTAAATAAATAGAAAAGAGCGGTAGTTTTCCAATTTGTTTTTCAATGTTACATTAGGGTTGTTCGAATTTTATAGGTAAGTATAATTTAAGGTAAGTATAATTTAAGGCAAGTATAATATAAATGGTAAGTATCATTTAAGTTAAGTATTCAATTCAAGGTAAGTATAAATTTAACAATATATGTATGCCGGTTAGAGGTACGTATATTCATGGATAAAAGGTAAGTTTTAGAAAGTAAGTATGTATTATTCAAATTGTATCAAATTTTCATCCATGTCTTCAACACCGTTCAAACTTCCCAAATCGCATCACCTTTCCTTAGATACTGAAAAACAAAGAATTTCTTTGTGATCTTATAGAAAATTTCAGAGGGTCCTACAACTTTTTTTTTTGCTCAACAATTTAAAACAATTAATTTATAGTGTTAGTCGGGACAGCATATGTAGATAAAAATAAAATAGTTATTACTAACAAAAAATTATCGACGATCTTCACACAAACAAAAAGCCCCATAGAAAAACTACAACAAAACAATGTAGTATACGAAATTACATGTAAAGGCAACGAAACCGAAAACTGCAACAAAATTTATATTGGTACCACGAAGCGCAAACTAGAAGTTCGGCTAACCGAACATACAGCTGATATTAAGAAAAAGAGACTGAGCACAGCTTTATCAAAACACATAACAGAAAATGGGCATACAGCTGATTTAGCAGGTGCACGAATACTAGACAAAAACATGAAAGGAAAAACTAGATATACACTGGAAAGCCTAAGAATTCTGCAAAATAGAGGAAAAACGTTAAACAAAAAGGAAGATACCGATGACGTTGCAGCAGCTTATGCTTTATGCCTCTAGCTATTTTACTTAGTTTAGTTTGACAATGCTACCACGAAGAAATGGTACAAATTTTAAAAAAATTTTAGAATAATAATTTAATATAATTTAACGTCATATGTAAGTGTTGAAAATGTTTGTTAGTGTTTTTAATTGTTAAGCTGTTTTTCATGTCTGTGTGTTTTTTACAAAAAAATTTTATAATGTTTTTTCGTTGTTTTTAAATAAATAGATCACCCCTGAAGAAGCTAGGGAGACTAGCGAAACGTCGGGTTGAAATGACAAAATAAGAATCTTTTATTTGCATAAAAACCACAATGGTCAAAAAAGCCTAAACAAAATATAATATAGAACAAATTGACCGGAAAATCTTCACTTATTACCTCGGAAGGCCTGCCGAATTATAATTTAACAACAACAAAAAAGTTCAAAACAGTAAATAAACAAAAATGAAGGATTATTTCAAACACATGAAATATAAGTATGGCGAACATACATACATGCGATTAAAACATTATAGCAAACAATTAGAAAAACTAACTAAACTAAATGCGCGCTTGAAATTTTTATTAGAAAGCAAGAGGTACGATTTAACACCAAACCATCTCACAAATGCAGTAAAAAGCATTACAATAACAACCACATCACAAAAACTGAAACAACAACTACAAAAAACCAAACTTGAATTTTTCCGGAAAGTATTAAAAATGGAAATAACACAAACAAATTTGGATATAAAAACTACAGAAGATTACATTCTTCACACAGAAAAGGAGCTAAAAAATAAACTAAGTGAAACAGAGTACAGTGCATTTAAGAGTAAGCAACACTTCTTTAGTCAGAGAATAGGAAAAGAAACAGAAGAAATTCAGGCATCGAAAATGCACACTCTAAAAGAACAACAACTCCGGAATCTAGGAATACGGATAAATAATGATTGGTTCATAAACAAAACAGAGATAAGCTTTCCCGAAGAAGTCAAATGGATACTCTCTCTAGGGAAAAAATTTGCAATACCTACAACAAAAATTAATTTCTCACCTATACATATAATAGCCGAAATGGAACAAGCTATCCAAGCACTAAATGACGAAAAAGAAAAGGAAATGGCAAGAAACAAACTTAGCAACCGAATTGTTCAATTCAAACGAAATATAAAAAACAATGCGATGGAAAAATTTATTACGGCAGCATACAACAAAAGTAAAACCTTCCTAAACTCACACAAGAACGAAATCATCATAACGACCGCAGACAAGGGTAACAAAACAGTAGTAATGTACAAAAGAGAATACATGGAGAAAATGGACACTCTATTAGAAGACAAAAATACATACAAAAAAGTCAGAGTTGACCCAACAAACACATTACAAAAGAAAAATAATAACATAGTGGACGATCTTTATAAACAAAAATACATCAACGTGAAAGAAAAATTTAAACTACTATGCTCGGCAGCCAATGCACCCAGGCTTTATGGATTGCCAAAAATCCACAAACCCAATATGCCCCTACGTCCCATATCATCGTCCGTAAATGTACCCTGCTATGAATTGTCTAAATATATAGGAGAAAAAATTAATAATATCACTTCCGAGGAATACAATATAAAGAATGTATTCAAGCTAAAGGAAAGACTCCAAACGATGCATGTAGATGAAGATGAAGTGTTAGTGTCTTTTGATGTCGTGTCCCTGTTCACAAATATTCCCACCAATCTAGCTATTAACATTATTATGAATAAGTGGGATCAGATTAAACCAACAACAAACATACCAAAGAGCAAATTCTACGACATACTTCAATTCTGTTTATTAGAGAATAACTATTTCACACATAACAATACCAATTACACACAAACATTTGGTATGCCAATGGGCAACCCACTTTCCCCGACAATAGCTGACATAATTATGGATGATTTACTTGACAACACCCTTAAGGCGCTTAAACTAAATCTTGACATTAATATAAAGTTTCTAGTAAAATACGTGGACGACATCTTTGCAATAGTGAGGAAAAATGAAGTGGAACAGATTCTGAATACCCTCAATAGTTACCATAAAAACATACAATTTACGCATGAAATGGAGAAAGATCGGAGCATTCCCTTTCTGGACATAAAAATATTTAACAACAATGGAAATCTCGTTTTTGATTGGTATACAAAACCCTTATCATCCGGTCGTCTTATTAATTTTTACTCATCACAGCCTTTAAATTACAAAATCAATACAGCAAAAAATCTAATTAGCAAGGTGTTAACAATAAGCGACAAAAAATTCTGGGATACAAATATTAGAAAAATAACCGAAATATTTAATAATAACAATTATCCGGGCACCCTAATAAAGAGTATAATTGACCAGAAAATAATGGAAATAAACAGCAAACAAAGTAAAACAAATAAAGAAGTAGAAACAAAACAATACTTTAGCGTCACATACATACCCAAACTTACGGAGAATTTCAGCAAATCTCTTACCAACAACAAACCGAAAATATCACTTTCCTACAAATCCAATCACACATTATCGACGATCTTCACACAAACAAAAAGCCCCATAGAAAAACTACAACAAAACAATGTAGTATACGAAATTACATGTAAAGGCAACGAAACCGAAAACTGCAACAAAATTTATATTGGTACCACGAAGCGCAAACTAGAAGTTCGGCTAACCGAACACACAGCTGATATTAAGAAAAAGAGACTGAGCACAGCTTTATCAAAACACATAACAGAAAATGGGCATACAGCTGATTTAGCAGGTGCACGAATACTAGACAAAAACATGAAAGGAAAAACTAGATATACACTGGAAAGCCTAAGAATTCTGCAAAATAGAGGAAAAACGTTAAACAAAAAGGAAGATACCGATGACGTTGCAGCAGCTTATGCTTTATGCCTCTAGCTATTTTACTTAGTTTAGTTTGACAATGCTACCACGAAGAAATGGTACAAATTTTAAAAAATTTTAGAATAATAATTAAATATAATTTAACGTCATATGTAAGTGTTGAAAATGTTTGTTAGTGTTTTTAATTGTTAAGCTGTTTTTCATGTCTGTGTGTTTTTTACAAGAAAATTTTATAATGTTTTTTCGTTGTTTTTAAATAAATAGATCAAACCTGAAGAAGCTAGGGAGACTAGCGAAACGTCGGGTTGAAATGACAAAATAAGAATCTTTTATTTGCATAAAAACCACAATGGTCAAAAAAGCCTAAACAAAATATAATAAAAAAAAATAAATAGTTGGGCGACTCAAATCATAAACCTTAACATAAATTAAAAAAGTTTTGAATTAGTTTTCTAAAGCTAATTATGGGTTTATTAAAACTCAGCATTTATTAAAGTTTACAGATCAAAGTTAAAATGGTTTCTTTTTTAATAAAAGGGTTTCTTCCCAAGCAATATTTTACCAGCTTTCTGATAATTAGAAAGAGCATAAGCATCAATTTAAGCAACTTGACCGTTACCAAACGTGAATCAATTGATTTGCAGGCAAGCTTTAATCTTTCATAGAGCAGAGAGAGCTTTTCCCGTGGGCTAGGATATGATCATCTCAACTTCACACAGCTTTTGTTAAACGCTTCGAGCATTATTCCTCTCAGTCAGCTTTTCATGGAGTTACCAGTGACAACCAATGTGAAGAAAAAACTTAAATTTGCTAGGCATCATATCCGTGAATGAAACTTAAATGGTGCAATGAGAGCTCATACACATATATATATACATACTAGAGCGTCCCAAAAATGTATAGAAAAAATTAAGGTTCGAAATTTGATATGCATACCCTCTATATCGGTGCTTTTTAGGCTAAAAACCATGTGTGCGAAGTTTTATTGTTCTAGGCTAACGGCAACCCGTGCCGATTTTTAGTTAAAGTTTTTGCTAGGTGCTTGTACTAACTTTGCAAAAAAGTCCATTAAGGCTTCGAAAACTACAAACTTTTAATATGTTGCTCATATATAAAGGACTGAGTAACAAATCTCCACCTTTGAATTTTTAAAAGGACAAAAGTCCCTTAGTATATTGCGTAACAATATGTTTTCTAGCAAAAATAATTGTGTATATCTTGAAATTTTGCAATTATGGTGCCCTTTTTATAGGTCATACACGGCGTATGAGTAACATTTATATAGTTATTCAAGTAAGACAAGTTCAGGTAAATTTTATTCATCATAGATACCAAAGAGACCGTGGATCTCTTTCTGCATAAATGCCAGGCTGTTCCTAACCACGATCCTTTGGAAGCCCTTTTTAGAAGATCTGAAGGACTTATCTGAGATGAAGATTCCAAATTTGACTGCTTGTAGCATACTTCCTATTAATATTCATTAAAAGATACTTGGGCGACCTGGGTCGTAAATAAAGAAAATCAAAAGTTTTGATATGTGGAAGCTAATTTCAATTTACCATTAGTTCGGCTGCATGTAAACAAATATTTTTAGAAAAAATTATAATAATTTCCGGTGCCTAACAGGGATATCTTCTCTGTAATGTTTTGATATTGCAATCGGGATACATGTTCCTATGATCCTGTACGCAACGCAACAGGTATTGTTTTTGTTCCCCTTCTGCTATTAGTAATCCATGAAAATCCTTCTTTAATTTGACAGCCATTTCAGATGTATCATTTACTACTTTTAACATAGAAACCATCGTTTTTGCAATCAGAAATGAATTGTTACTAGCCCATAAAGAAGGATGAACGTTTAGGAAGCTATCGTCGAGCTGCAGTCGTGCAAACAAATTCTTGCTTTTGTGTGTTATGAAGTCCTCTATATTTTTTTCTGGAAAATCAATACAAAAAAATTCAATTTTTTAATACTTGGTCTCAATAATTATTTTCAACTTACGATACAATGAACCACACAGTTCTTCTTTTGTAGGTATGTAGCGTTCGGAAAGTGTGGAGGAATTTTTATTTTTCAAATTTCTTACTATTTTTGTTTTCGTAGTTAAGTCCAATTCGTCATCGAATAGAGACAATGCTGCTGCTTCATCTGTGAGGTATAACAAATGCTTTGTAAATTTTTTAAAAGCCACATTGGATATGGTTTCGTCAATCCTTTCATAAGAATTGAGTTCCTTCAGAAAGTTAAGGTCTTGTACTTGTGCCTTGTATGATATGATACACGAAATCCATGGCTTCACGTTAATTAGAATAATAAACAAACAAGCGTCAATCAATGCTGTTTTTTCGTGTCCCCGTAGTGAAGTCTGTGAAAGAAACAATGCCAGTTTAAGAGAGTAAATGGCTTTAGCCATCCAACGTGCTTGATGCATAGCACCGGGAGGTTTTATTTTAAACGTTTTTCCCTCATCTCCACCTAAAAATATTATGGCTAACTCTATAAGCTCCCTGTAGTCGCCTCTCGATATAAATTTATTAAGCTCCAAGCGGTAGCTTTTAATTAATTCTCCAATTTCTGAGACGCTGATATACAATTCCACTTGTTCTCTATAGCATTCCCTCTTTAAAGGGTCGATTTGATTCCAGCTATTTTTTAAATTTTTAAAACTTTTATATCGGAGCTATTATTCACTTGCTTCATTTTTGCCTCGAAAATGCTTTTTAGCACAAGCTCGTATACATGCTGTCGACAGCTGAATAAAAGTATTTCCCGGTCCAGTTTCTGTTCGAGTAGAACGCAAGCCCCATTAATGATCCCTGTATTTGAAGCTGTTGTATCGCAGCAAAGTATCTGTACGCTTGTTTCCATATTCCAGGCACAGATGGCTTCCCATACAGCATGTGCTTGTTCCTTGCCAGTAGAATTGTCTAATTTTGGCACAGCAAGTAGCTCCTGCTTATTGCCGTATGAAACTACTATAGGTAGGCGCTCTTCTTAGGAGTTTCGACAGTCTAGGACAGGCAACAAATTGCCATTTCAATGAATTGTTACGACATCGGGGATCTCATTTTTAAAATCAATTTGAATTGCTTGAGCACGTTCCTTTCGTTTTAGTATACGAATCCTCTGAATTGAAGATTTGCTTTTATACTCGTATAATAATCATTCACGTTTAATCCTAGCGCATCGATTGTAGCTTCAATAACATATACTGCATCTCTTATACTGAGCTGACATCTATCCAACACAGCTACAAATTTTGGAGTAAAAAGAATTTCAGATTGTACGGGGATAGTTTCCGTGCTGTTATTTTTTGGCAAAAACTCGTCTGTTTCTGAAAGTTGGCTGACCATGGACGCACACTCCGCAGATATAATGAATAGGAATCACTTTCTTCCTGTTCTAGAATATCTTTAACGTCAATTTCGCAATCCGTACTGTGAATTATACCAGGTATACCAGGTTTCCTTTGGAGTTTCAAGAATAATTTGTCGTTTTCGTTTTTTATTTTGGAAAAAACATCGGTATGTGCGATATCAAATAAATTATCCAGGTTGTGCACAAAACATTTACGCCGTTGTTTGCAAATCTTGCCTTCTTTGTATGCATTTTTGTGCAAATTTCTCCAATCTTTGTATAGCTTTACCGGCTTTTTAATGCAATTCGGTAATGATTTAGTTGGGATTCGTGCCTTTTCTCAAAATATGGCACACTCCTTAACAGCTAATTTGGCACTTTGTTTTATAGACAGCTTCACTTCCCGAATATTATAAAAAAATACCGCGAGTAGTTTTCTATTCGACGGGAGTTTCGCTCCAGTAATTTGATGCTGCACATCGCCTATCAAAGAAATGTTTTTAATAGAAGCATCCACAGTGAAAGTAGCATCAAGCTCAACCATATAGTTGCAGATATAAAAACACACAGCATAAATTCTTTGGAACCGAATAAATCAAACAAAACAACTAAAATAATTTTGTGACACAAAAATTTACGTTTAAGGATTAGATATTGATGAAAAGTTACAAAACAGTATACTAACAGGCAATATTTCTTGGTTGCTCCTGGTCCATGTTTTGGTTGATATCTCCAAAACGAATTGATACTCGTATATAGGAATAAGAACTACACTACGATCAGGCCGTCATGAATACCTTTCATTTGATACCCATATTGCAAAATCAATTTCATTTATATACATTTTCGGAACTTTTATTACAATACATTTTTTTAAAACACAAGGAGTTCTTAAATAGTTGAAGGATAGTAATTTTAAAGGGCATTACTTCCGTGTCCTTAAAAGATCATTTAAAAAAAAGTTTTATTTAGCCTATATTCCAATTATCCTTTAAATTAGTAACCACATATCCACAGTTTGTTGAAATTTTTCGGGATGCGCTACAACGTTTCGTCCTTTAAAGGATATCCTGAGCATCTGGTACGGAAAAAAGAAAATACCGATTTACTAATTATGAAGTACTAAAACGGTAAGTATACAGAAATTTGAGTAACACGAGTACATAAAACATTAAATTAGCAAAACTTGGTGGGGGAAAGTAAGATTTTACTGATAACTTAAACTGCAAGTCGGCACCGGTTGCCGTGGTCTGAATTGCATAAAACTTTGTGAGGATAGGTAACTATGCATAATGATCCAAATTAGGGGGTATGCGTTTAAATAAACCCACTTTTAACTTTTGGGACAGTCTAATATATATATACAACTGTGTAATATACTCATATTCAATTTGTTGTAGTATTCACGTATGTGAGTTATTTGCATTGACAGTTAATATATTTTATGCTTCTGCGCTTTTATTCATCTGCATTGACGCGTCTTTTGTTGCGCGTATAATTTCACGATTCGCTGAATGTCATACAGCACATTAAGTTGTTTGTTAGTCGAGTGTATCATTACTTCTGCATGGATTAAATAGTTGGCTGTATGAGGTATCTGCTTTCACTTTCGTGTTCCGTGGGAGGTGTTTCGATAGACGTCACCAGCAAAAGTTTGTTTCAAGTTCCTTTTCAGTTGAGCGGAAACGATTACAACAAATTAATGCCACTTATCACATAAATCGATACATAAGAAGATTTGGCACGAGTGTTGCAAGCTCATATAGAGTATGCACACCTGTCTTATCTGTATATGGAAAACCAATTTCAGTGAAAACTGCACACACAAATTTTAAAATGCTCACAAAAAGCAAAATGCTGAATTATGATATGTGGAATATTGTATACGTTGAATTCGTACTTTATTACACTGTACAACAAGATTTTTAGTAATTGATGAAACTAACAAAATCTGAAGCTCTATTCCTCTCGTATCAAAACCTCATACCAGGTTTTTGGGCTATAGGTCTTGTTTTTTTTTTTATTTGAGTTTAAAGTTTTTAACCCTATGTACGAGTATGTGGGGAAAACTTGATAAAACGAAGCAATTGGTTACAAAATAGTGGCTAAATTAATGTTTTTTGGGGCAAGCAATTAATTTTTGATGTTGATTTTTTCATAAAACTTACGATAGATGACGCTGTGGTACAATTTTTCAAATTTTTTAACAATTTTTCATGGAAAAATAATATTTTAATAGTTCTTAAGTAGAAATAGTAGCAATTGGTTACGAAATGTGTGTTAAAGTAATGTTTTTAGAGTCGAGGAACTCATTTTTGACATTAATCTTTTAATAAATCTTACGACAGGTGGCGCTGCGGTACAATTTTACAATTTTTTTAAACAATTTTTATGAAAAGAGAGTATTAACAGTATTAACAGTTTCTAAGTAAAAATAGTAATGTTTTATCCTGTTTTATATTAGAAGTGATCGTTGATGACACTAAAAATCAAAATTATAGTTTTAAGCTTCATTTTTACTACAAAACTTTTTACACTTTACTTTTTATCAAGACCGAACTGTCTTCTTTTTTTTAAACTGTACAAGGTGGCGCAAAAGTAAGCTTCCGATGTTCAGCATATCGGTTGTGGCACGTGCAGTGTATGCTGTTGCACCGTCTTGTTGGAACCACATGTTTTCCAATCCCAATTCATCAAGTTGCGGCAAAAAGAACTCGTTGATCATTGCTCTGCAGCGCTCACCATTCACAGTAACCGTTTGGCCCCGACCGATTATTGGTCAAATAAATAGTCAGCAATATTCCGCGTTCTGGAGCAGTGTAGCGTAACATTGTTTATTAACGTGTATTTCGCATGTGTTTACTACACAAATGGCAAAACAGAACTGACTTTAGGGGTCAATCGCAAAATTTATAGCTTTTTCTGATAGGAGGATTACTTTTTCGCCACCCTGTATAATCCTCGTTTTAGTGTCATCAACGATCAAACATCAACATCAAAAACCTGGTATAAGGTTTTGATACGAGAGGGACAGAGCTTCCAATTTTGTGGGTTTCACCAATTACTAAGAGATGAACCCTCATTTTGTTGTACAGTGTTATGGAAGTCAAGTTATAAAATTGAAATTCATACATTTATTTTTGTAGTCAATAACACATGTAAATGTAACAAGTGTGATGTGAACATCAAATGTTAGTACCTAAAATGAATGAAATACAGCTAGATATGTATCGGAGGTTACCATTGGGTGGAAGACGGTATGCGGGCATATCATTATACCTTCCTTAATTCTTTTCACTAAAGGCAGTTGTGAGGTCAAGGCGGGGGAGTCGTCTGGACCGTAGCTCTTTCGGGATGGGGTGGGTTGTTGCCTTTTCTCAACCGATGTTACATAAACTTTAATTTTAGGACTCCAGACCTGAATCTAAACTCGGGAGATTTACTCCCTTAACTCAAAAATCTCGAAATCATACTCAAAAAGGACTGCAAATGGGAAAACTAACATCACTCTATGTTGTATCTGTCATCGATTTAGGTTCCTATTGGGGCGAGGTCTGAGGTGGTAATCGACACTCGCTTTCTCTACCTTACCCTACCATGATCTTCAGAGTGAATAGGATTCGAAGGTCCCAATAAAGAAAACCTGCCTTCTATGTAATCAACAAATTGTCCTCCAGGAACATACTAAACTTCTAGAGACTCATTTTTTTCCAAATAGATACCATATCAACTTTTATTCAAACTTTTTAAACTTAACATACTAGAATAGAAAAAGCGTTCACACTTATGCTTAACAATAGATATACATAGGTCTGTATATACTTAGAAAGCTTAATCCTGAGAAAAAACTAACTAAGCCCAAGAATGGCATATGATAATTAGTAAGTTAATTGAGTGAGGATCAAATCCGATCCGATGACAAAAATCATATGTAGCTATCTATGTGATAGTTAATTTGCGGGGCTTACTAGGGTATCAGCAACGAAAAAAAAGCAAACCTAGTGAACTATTTCGTTCTTTTATTTCCTTATTTACATATATTACCGGTGTGTTTCTTTTGTTTTTGTCTTTTCCAGTAGGAAAACAAATTTATTGTCGGTACCTACATATGTACATATGTATGTCGCTCTGTATCAGAGGGGCATTCCATGATTATGTGGTTAAATCGGGCTATATTTTTTAGTTCAAGATATTAGACCAGTTCTTTAGCATCTAACAAGATATCATATATATTATTTCTGTAAGGTCTTTTTGTGATAGTTCCTAATTTTCTGCTCTCATTTGGAACCAATATTAATAAATAAGGTATCGTTTTAAAGGTGGGGGTTAGCTCTACATGCGAAACTATGTTTTAATTAGCAGAGTGATTTTGTTTAAGCGTATTTTATAAAAATGAGTTCTTTAAAATAAACGATTGTAAATGCACAAAAAAATAAATTTGTACTGCAACGCTATTGTGACTGTGACATTCACATGCCTCGCGACATCTACAATTGAATACTAAGACTGAACAGTGCTAGAATAATGAAAGGCATTGCGAATATCACAGCGCTCAACCCACTGCGAGCGCGCCATCTATACTTGAACATTGCTAAAATAAGTGCGTTCACATTGGGTCATAAACTCGAGTTAAAGGGACATTTTTTGAGTTAATTCATATTGATGTTGTCAATCAACTCAAGTTTATGGCTCAATGTGAATGTAATAAAAGTGGTGGAATTTCAAATAGCTGTTTGCGCATATTTGTATAATTTTTTGTGGTCTCACAACAAGTGTAGCTGAAAATCTTTTTTTATAATTTGAAAAAAAGATTTGAATAATCCTGGACCTGGACTAATAGAAGGTTTCAAACCATTTTTGTTTTTTTTTGCGCAAGGCGCGCACGGGTTCAGCTAGTTGTATTTTCTTTTCTCATGGAAAGTGTTTAATTATAATCAGCAAGGATGTATCGTAACGATAATATTATTCGATTTTTGGAATACGTGCGTTTGCGTAAGTTTTGCATAAAATACTAACTTTTTAATAATATAAAGAATTATATAATCTACTTATTTGCAGAATATAATGCCCATGGTAATTTTTAATGCTCAAAAAACTAGTTTATATTTGTGTCTAAGCGACATAAGCTGTAGTCATTTCTTTCATTTATATCATTTGCATTGCATGCTATTGTAATTTGCAACCATTTTATGAAATATCTCAAAGATATAGTTTATATTTTGCAATCCCAAGGCGGGGTTTTTCACAGCGAAAATGAGGAAGCCAATCCCGCGCAATGCCTCAGAGTAAATAGCGCTCGCCCCCAAATTGATACATACAAGGTGCAACAGGTGCTCCGCACCCCCCGTTCAATAAGAACAAATAACTTAAATAAAAAATCCTAATAATTTAAAATAATACCTTACTCAAAGATTTCCTCCTATGCAACATGTGCTCCGCACACCCCGTTCTACTCTCTGAACATATAATAAAATAATATACAAACTACTAAACTACTCGCCCTCCCTAAAGCTTAAACAATTTGCAGAAATTGATTTGATTTAATCGAGAGCTATGTAGCAGGTATTGCCAGCACAGTTTAATTGAGATATTTTCGTCGATTTATTTCGTTGCAACGTTATTGGTTACATTTTGATAATTTTCTTTTGTGGACTAACGAAACGAAATAGAATCGTTTCGTTCATTGAGTATCCCTGACGTGTCGATATAACAACGCAGTACCTTTCGTGTAAGCCATCTAATTATTATACAGTCGAACTTCTCTATAACGAACTCCTATATAACGAAGTGTTCTCTATTGCGAAGCAATTATAAGAACACTGTGTTTTGGGTCTACTTTGTATGTATTGTAATCTCCATATAACGAATTACGAATTTCCCTAAAGCGAATATTTCCTTATAACGAAGCATTTTTGCGACCGTAACTTAAAGATTGAAGCGTTTTCAATCTCCATATAACGATCATTCATCAGTTGAAAGTTTCCGTACCTATTTGGAAATGAAAACCAACGTACTAAATACTGTGTTTACTTCTCTAAATGTATTAGAAAATTATATTGAAGAAGAAAAGTGAAAAAATGTGCTTCAATCCAAAATAACTGACTACTACAAATAAAAAATGTTAAAAGGAACAAAATTGTTTTTCTTTTCTTTATAGCGAAGTAAATATCCAGTCCCTTGGAATTCGTTATAGAGAAGTTCGACTGTATAAATATATGGTGCACTTGTGTGTTGCGTACGCGGAGCACAAACGTTCATAAATTCAATGAATTTGGACATTGATTTCAATGAAATATTCATTAATATCCTGCCAAAGTACAAATTCATAATAATTTAATGATCGATATTCATAAACTGTAAAATTTATGAACGCAATTTATGATTATAAAAAAACTAACACACTGGTTCATAAAATGTAATGAGCTAGTTAATAAAATTCAATGAAATTTTTCAAAGATTTTATGAATTTATCTGTCGATTTGAATGAACACATTCATAGATTGCATAAATTTATTCGTAGATTTTAATGCATTTTTTCATAGATTTTAATGAAAAGGTTCATAAGTTTTATGAATTTTTACAATAGTTTCCACCCCCCAAAAAATCCAGCGAAATCCTTTTTTCGTTTATAAATTCACTTTACTACAATAGTAATTTATATGCATGTACATAGATATATATGTACATATATAGGGTACACGGTTAAAAATTTGAGCCCAAATTTTAAACTTTTTTGGACTACAAACCAAATTTGATTTCAAATTTAAGCTAGACCACTTTTGAAGAAAATTGGTTAAATAAATGGGGTTTCAATTGTAAACCAGAAATGCTTAACAATTTTTTAAAGAAAAAATAATTTTCTCTCAGCAGCATACACGACTGCTCTACCAATGAGCTACATCGCACACATAAATGTCGTGGACAAAACTCAATGACTTGAAAAAGTTTTCAAAAATAAAAGAAAACGAAAAAAAAAATTTAATTTTAAGCCAAACAGTTTTATTTTGAAACGGAAAAGTTTTAATAACAAAATAAAAATAAAAAATTTTGTGAGTTGTCAGGACTCGAGCTGAGGCGCTCCGAATCACAGCTGACTTCTCTAACGCTGAGCTATGCCGCACACAAAGTTTTTGTGGGTAAAATTCCATGAAAATAAAAATCTTTCAAAAAAAACTAAAAAACAAAAAACAAATTTTGGCTCAATTTTTTAGCCGTGTATTTAATTACGAATAAATTAAATTGAAAATGGTTTTATTCGTAACATATACAGGGTGGCTGATGAAAGCCGCTACCAAAAAAAAATTAAATAACTTTTTTTCTATTTAATGAATCTGGTTAATTTTTTTTTTATTTTGCAGATTGACTTTTACATTTAACAAAAATGGATAACTGGGACACTGAAACAAGAATTTGGATTGTCCGCCGCTATCACGCACTGGAGTCCGTAGTTTCGGTTCAAAGAGAGTATAGGCGCACGTTTGGCGGCAATCCTCCGAGCAGATGGACCATAATAAGACTTGTAAACAATTTTGCCGAGCATGGGACAGTCAACAGAAGACCTTACCATCGAAACCCTTCAGTTCGAACGGAGGAAACAATCGCTGCTGTAGCTGCTGCCATACAAAACAATCCACGTGTTTCGACAAGAAGCTTATCTGCTCAAATGGGTGTGAGCAGACAGTCATTACAGTCAATTATGCACAAAGATTTGGACTTATTCCCATATAAAATTCAAATGGCCAACAAACTGAACGCTGCAGACTTGCCGATTCGCTTGGAATTTTGCCAGAAGATGCTTCAAATGGTGGAAGAGGATGGAAACATGTTGAACTGTCTTTTCATGTCTGACGAGGCCCATTTCGATTTAAACGGCAACATAAACAAACAAAATTGTCGAATATGGAGTGCTTCCAACCCACAGATACTCCATGAGACGGAATTGCATCCACTTCGTGTCACAGTGTGGTGTGCAGTTTCATCACGCTGCATTGTCGGGCCCTACTTCTTCGAAGAAAACGGTCACACCGTTACGGTTACTGGAGACCGTTACTTGAGCATGTTGAGAGAGTTTTTCTATCCAGAATTACGCCGAATGAGAATTTCTTTCAACTCTGTGTGGTTTCAGCAAGATGGTGCAGCTCCTCATATAGCCCAACCTGTTATGACAGAATTGCGACGAAAATTTCCCAATAAGCTGATATCCAGAAACTCTACATTCCGTTGGCCACCCAGGTTGCCTGACCTTACTGCACCTGACTTTTTCTTGTGGGGTTATTGCAAACAGGAATTCTTCAAAGCAAAACCAACAAATTTGAATGAACTAAGGCAATCCATTCGAGAAACAATTGCGGCTTTTCCTGTCTCAACTCTCCAAGCAGTAATGAACAACTTTTTGGTAAGATGCCGCACATGCATCGACGAGCAGGGGGGGCATTTAAATTCCATTTTTTTTAAAACTAATTAAGCTGTATTTAATAAAATTTAATGGGCTTTAACATGAATAAAAGAAAAATTAATTCCATACACTGAAAAAAAATTATTCGAGTTTCTTAATGTAGCAAAATTCATCAGCCACCCTGTATTTAATACTTTTCATTTAAACTATAGCGAAAGCTATCACAGAAACCATATAAATTAAAGTGAAAAAGTTTGTGCAAAATTCAGGAAAATTAGTTAGTTTACAAATAAAACCATTTTCAATTTTGTACGAGTTTCGCTTGGAGCGAGTGTATAAAATATGTCTTTGTACAAAAAAAACTAAAAAATAAATAAAATAAGTCTTTTAAATATAAGTATTTTATAACTTTTTACTTCAATTTTAATAATTTGTACTTAAATTGGTAAAGCTAAATATGGCTCAAAAGGAGACTTAAAATAAATTGGATTTACTCTCCAAGCTCTTCTATCAAACTATTGATCTTGGGGGTTAATTTACCTCGTGCATTGCAATTTGATTTTATTCATAAAACAAAAGATAGAGGGCTTATGAACGCCGTTCATGAAAAATGTATGAATAATTTTTATCCGTTTATGATACCCATCTTACCAAAAAGGGGAAGAAAGTCAATATCTGTAGCTTCATCTTCGACGTGCAGCTCCCTAGAATGTTTGATTGCAAAAATTATTTGTGTCACACACTACGGGTGAACAATTGCGGACGGAAAACTAAACCAGATGAAATAACTCACGCAACACGGCTTTAGTTTTAAACGATTTAATTGTTAACGTTTTATTCAAATAAATTATAAGTATAGTTTCATAAAACTTCACGACACGACTTGTCAGGATGCGATTCGATACTATACTCTCGTTGTTCTCTTCTATGCATAGTTGTGTTAAGATGCTGGGGTAGATGATAGTGTAGTTGCCAGATCGTGTGGCATTTGTATGCTATCAAGCTCTACGCTAGCACGATGAACTGGAAAGGAAGAGATCGACAAAAAGTGTAAAGAGCCCCTTAGAAGGCGGGTGAGAGTATAAAGGGATCTATTCAAGAATCCCTTTTTGCTAATATTTTTCCTCACTTTTGTTAAAAATTTGGCCATTGAGTCCAAACGACTATAAAATGGAACTAAAGTTGATAAAGTAAGAACAAATCTGAAACTTGAAATCTTTACAACTGTAAATACTGTAGCGGTAAAATTTAACCTGGTGTAGTCCTCATAGCCTCAACGACTTTTTAAATAAGACTTGTAAAATAAATAAAATTCAAATGCCTTCTTTATCATATCGGCTTTGCCACTACGATAGTTTCAGGTAAATAGATCTTACGGTAAAACGAAAAATCCTAATTTAACTTTAGAAGTGTTATAGTGGATATTTGTGATCTTTTTTTAAACTGCTTAATATTCGAACAAGAAAATCTCTTCTCCGCGTTCAATAAGTTTCATAAGTTTTAAATTTATAAAAAACCCATAGCATGACATGCCATATTTTGTACAAAACGTTTTCTACGACAAAAGGGAAAAAGGCGAGAAACGAAAATAAAAGTGAAATAAGTTAGCGTACTCGAAGTTAATAGTTGTTGTTGTAGCGCTTGCTATAATTGATGTTGCCGCTTATGTAGGACGATTGGATTGAGGCAATGCAGCAACACACGACTGAGACGCTACGTGATAGTAGTAGTGTTTATGAGTGGAAGATTCGAGCCGTGAACATAAAATGATTTTAATTAATTATCATACATACCAAGCCAATATGTATGTGTGTGTGTGTGTTATATTATTTGCGAGCAATTCATAGTAAATCTGTCTGCAGCAGTGCTCTCTACGGCATTGATTGAGCAAATGAGCGCACGATTGCTTGCATTGCCAACACCCAAATGCCTGCCTGCCTGCCTGATTGCTAAATGTCGTGCTTGTCTTTGGGCTGTGCCACTTTTACACGGTGCACCATGGCGTATGCGTGATGTGGATGGCAATTAACTTTGGCGCTCAAAGTTGCGTGTGATAAAGTTTTTGGCAAAAAATGTGGGTTGCGGCATTGTAGAAATTGCACACATCCCTAACGGTATAAACATATACAGTTGTGTTCGTTAAAATAGTAGTGAAATTAAATTCGATATCGTTCGACGAAATAAAAAGAAGATATGCTTTTAATAATTTTCATTTAAAATATATCGAATCCCGTAGCAGAAACCACATTAAAAAAATGTCAAAGTTTACACAAAGTTCAGGAAAGTTAATTAAAATTTTAAAAATTTACATTAAAATTTCAATATTTTTGGGCAGAGTTTTAGGAAAATTTTTGAGTATGCAGTTTCATAGCTCGTTCAATTTCAGCAAAATATACAAGTTAGAAGAACCTCAAAATTTCCCATGCATTTTTAGAATTTTTTTTGTCAAACGGTGTTTTTTCCATACAAAATTAACTTTTCATCGTGCGTTGTATGGAAGAAATCACTTAACACCCTGGACGAAAAATATTCTTAAAATTCAGGGAAATTTTTTAGCGAGTTCTAACTTGCACGCTGTTGCACTAAAATTGATTGGTCTACAAAACTGTTTACTCAAAAATTTTCTAGAGATTCTTTCAAAAAATTTGAAGATTTTAAGTTCCATTTTTTAAGGTTTAGTTAACTTTCCTGAACTTTGTGTAAATTTTTTAAGCTCCTTCAGTGTGCTTTTTGTTATGGAATTTGCTATTTTTTAAATGAAAATTATTAAAAACACGGCTTCTTTTTATATTGTCGAACGATATCCAATTTAATTGCACTACTATTTTATTGAAAACAACTGTATATGCAAGTTGTTGTATATTTATTTGTAATTAGGTACGTTTGAGCACACTTTTGTGGGTGTTTTTATCTCTTCATTGGCAGTTTGTGCGCTGTGGGAAATTAGTGCGATGCTTTCACTTTTGCACAAATATCTATTGCTTGCATTCGCTTGGTAAATACATTGAGAAAAATTAAATATCGCATTGCATAGTGCTGCACGAGCATGATATATTGACTCAAACTAAATGATAGTGCGCAGAAGAGCATCAAATAAATTATAATGCATTGCTAGTTACCTCGAATTTGTTTGAAAAACGTCGAAGTAGTTGGACGAATGCGTATGGAGATTTAAATTTTTAAAAGTAGCTACTTCACTTTCTACACATGGTTTCAAAAATATTTTAGAAATAACCTCTGTTATATACCTATTATTCCAGCAATCAATTTACTTTAAATGGAATCAAAGTATTTTCTATACATAAATATCTTGACTATTTCAATCTTGTATGAACCAAATCGGCTTATAAAAAATGTTTGCCAAATATTCAGACCTCAGCGCCCCTACAGCTTCCATTTTTGTAAACATATTTATTTCTTTTTGTGCTCAATTAAATCAAATTAAATTGGCGGCCGCCGTGGTGTGAAGGTAGTGTTGCCGGCCTACCACACCGAAGGTCCATGGTTCGAGCCCTGGTACAGGTAACATCAAAAGTGATTTGAAAAAAAAGTTTTTCAAAACGGGGTCGCCCCTCGGCAGTGGTTTGGCAAACTCTCCGAGTGTATTTCTGCCATGACAGGCTTCTCAGCAAAAATTCGTCTCCTTTGTAGATGCCGTTCGGAGTCGGCAAAAAACTGTAGGTCCCACCAATTTGTAGGGAAAATTCAAATCGGCACACCACAAATTGGAAGAGAAGCTTGGCGCAAAAATCTCTTAGGAGGTTTATGATGATATACCTGTTGTATATCGCGCCATAGAGATAGAGAAATTCCGATAGGACAGAGGGCAAGATCGGGATGGTGATATTTAACTTCGTCCTCTTATGTTCATCCCAAGAAATTCGTACTCACAGAAGGTTTTTTTGCTCTATCTTTAGTGGTTTTGTACTATTAAGATGTGAATGGAGCAATCCTAAATATTTAGTATCACTAAGATACTTCTTAGTAAGTAGCAGGGGCGTGCATCTTATAGCTATCTTACCAAAAGTTATCCGTGCTGTTCCGAATCCCCCACCATCATATATCCATGCATCGCTCACACTACGACACGGACTTGACATGCCATATAATTATATTTTATTTATTTATTTATTTACATGAAATATAATTATAAATAACTATATTACATAAAAAGGCAACTAGCAACATGGGCTATCGGCCTATAATTATATTTTACTTATTTTTTTCTTCAGAGAATATAACCATTTTCCATTCTTCTAAAAATTGATTTTAATAAAATTAAAAAGTCAAGCTTTTGATGGATATAGGTTACTACCTTTGATCGGCTTTGTAGGCTAGCTGAATGGAATGTGCTCCTCGGCACTTAATAAGGAATGCCTGTGTTATCCACTGTATACACGTGCCAGAATTCTTTCTAAGTGAACCATAATTTCATTTTGAAACTTATTTAAAGAGAACACTTGACCCGATGAGTCAACTCGCAATACTAAAGACACGCTAATTTAAGATAGGCGTCCGCTGTGCTGTGGAGATAATGTGCTGGACTAGGTTCAAGTGACGGCAGAGGTAACATCAAAAAAGATGTTTAGAAAAAGATTTTGCAAGATGTTTCACTATACATGGATAACAATAATTCGGTTGCCGTAGTAAAGTGGTAAAATGGGTAGTGTATATTGGCAGCACCACTAGGTCTCAATTTCAATTTACATTAAATAAAATTTAGAAAAAGTTTTTTTTGTCAAAGTGGTCAGCGTACCCACAGAGTATGTTGCCCAGTTCGTTTTAGCTCACGGATATTGTCATTGATATACTAAAATATTTACCTCTCTAAGATTTCAACTGCCTCGTCCTTAATTGGTATCGAAACCTTTGCAGAATTAATTGTATAGATTTACAGAATAAAATACATTTAAGAATACCTGTACGGTTCAGTGAAGTAAGTCCCATTACTACTAGTGCTCCTTTATTGGTAATTACAGGCTTGGTGGCTTTATTGACCAACAATGGAACTAACTCAGTTTAAAAGATGCGATTTGTCGACATCTTGAAGAACAGGTTCTGTCTGCATCGCCGATAAC
This sequence comes from Merzomyia westermanni, assembly GCA_949987695.1. Taxonomy (NCBI): domain Eukaryota; kingdom Metazoa; phylum Arthropoda; class Insecta; order Diptera; family Tephritidae; genus Merzomyia; species Merzomyia westermanni. The sequence goes on from OX465293.1 coordinate 90,363,913, forward strand.
GCGTTGTTGGTGATTACAACGGACGACCCCTCGCTCTATTTGCGGGGAACACTAACCTCAGCGCAGGCTTGGAGATTCTTTCTTTGGCCTTCTTTCAGTTGAGCCGGTAGCTACGTTGTGCCCTGACCAGCATTGCTGATTTTCGCTCAGACCCTGCTACGAAGATTGTAGCAATAGATACTGTAGTTTTTTATTGCTGGGTGTAGTTTTAGATGAAATAAGATAAGAGTTATTGTTTAATACCTTGGCGAAGCACAAGATTAAGAGCAAGCCAACACTGTGATATAAAACAATATTCGAGGACGACTTATCATACATTGATTGAAAATATAGGTTACTATTCCAAAGTAAAAAAAAAAAGTGATGCCAAAATCACTATCGAAAGTTGTAATTAAAATAACTGCTTAAAGTATCTATGACTATAAATGAACTCAAGGCCAAGAATAATAATTTTTAAGAAAATTATTCTTGCTTTAATTTTTTAATGATTTAATTTATTAGCAATAGATTTTAACAGAATAGAAAAGGAATATCCAAGAGACAATTGCTGTATTTTCTTCATCAAAAAGGTATTTACTGCGATATTTATACCTAAGCTATCAGATAAACCTTCCCAATACTGATGTCATATTAACAAAGTTTATTATTTTCTATGAATGGTCAATGGGTACGCTGCTTCGCAATTTATTTCCTCACTTGTGTGTTAAAGAGAATGAAGAAAGGAAATTAATATAAAACTCAAAATAAATTTTTTTTATACAAAATGGACAAAATAGTAACGCAACCTGATTCTATATTTATAAACAAAGCATGCAGCTTGAGTATATGTGCCACGATAATACGAAGAATTTGAAAAGATGTGGTATAAGATTGACACTGTGCAAGTAGTGTGACACTTGCTACGCACCAAATAATATAGCGAATGCAATACTACCAATCCAAATAGTCAAGATATATGATCCAAACTAAATGTATATGTATGAATGTACACACACTAGCAAAAAGCTTAGAATAGCTCTTATTTAATTAATACACTTTTACCTTGAGGGACTTATTTGAAATGAAAAACGAACATAACGTTTTCTTTTGTAGTTAGCGTTTTTAAGTTAGCGTTTGCCACTCCTCCAGCTCTCATGTGCATATCGCTTTCATACAGTTTCCCATGTATATTGAGATAACCAAATGACAAACTGAAGCTTTATAATTATGTTGAGGAGTCTTCTTTGTCCTTTACGGCTTAATTTGCAAAATAAATAAAAAAAAAGCACGACCGAAGGGGTACCGCCTACACAAAAAAAATTGTTAGGCAAGTAGTGTGCTGAAGTGTGTGTGTAGAAGTGCCGCATTTAAGTGTCGTGAAGGGGGTTTTAATGGCATGCTCCCGAAATAGATTTTGGATTGTATGACTTTATTTTGAGCTAAATTTTAGATTCTTCCAATTTTTCATAGAGAAAAACGGAGCTGATCGTTGCATAAAGAGAAGCCAAGTCAACCTGTTCCTTATTGTTACACCTCAGTGGAAACCTTTCCGATGCTTTTCTGAGCAACTATTTTGTAGAGGCAAGCACTTTTTTGCCTAAGTGTCTTACATAAGTTGTTGTAGCAAGTATTCATGAAATGAGCTCAAGGCCAAGAATAATAATTTTTCACTTTTTGAATTTTTATAAAAATTATTATTATTTTTATTTTTTTAATAATCATTTTTAATTAATTACTAAAAGTTTTTTAATTGAATAGAGTAAGAAAAATGTTAAGAGACAACCGCCATAGCTTTTCTTATAAGTCCATTTCGTAAGCTGCTAAGCTTCTTCATCAGAGAAAATTTTAAATATTGAGTCACAATTTACAGACACGTAATAGGTAAGTATCCGCAATAGGAAATAATTTTTTAGTAAACGCAACCTTCTAGCCTAGCGATATTTCCATAAGATATACGGAAGCACTCCATTGACGTTATGGTTACGTTGCAATGTTGTAGCAGCATGGTAACTGCAACTTTCAGGGAACTTTAAGCAGAAAACTCTCTTTTTAACTTGTTGCTTGCTAAATCATGTAACTTATTTTGTTATTATATATTTGTTTCATTACGTATTTAAATGAAATCTTGTCTATTATGATTTATACAATTTTTATTGTTTATTCAGTGCACCTTCCAGACTATATACAAAGAAAGATCGGAACTCAAAGTAAAATAAATAAATATATAAATTTGTAAATCGTAAAAATCTGACTACAGTAAAAGACTTAAATGTACCTCTCGATAGGGAAAAATCAATAGTTAGACTCTTTGAGAGCTTATTTTATTCAATAAGCGCACGAAAAATTGGAACGTAGGTACTTTTTAGGCATATTAAAATAAATCTTTTCAAGTAGACCTGGACAGTACAAAGATTAGTAAGCTTACACCTAATCTGGTAAGGAGGATTTGGATCCTCACAACTATTGGTATCTAGGGAAAACCAAAAGAATTTTCCTGGGACCCTTTCAATTCTGCCAGTATACCAGCTATAAATGGAGTTCCAGACGCTGGAGGCATAGCTGCTTTCGAGCAAACTAAGGAAAAGCACAAAGCCAGCCTCTTAAAGAGATCTTTGAGGGTTTTTGCATATCGACGAAGGAAAGCCAGAATGAGTATGCCTTAGCAAAACCAAACAAATATGAATAAAAACGAAAAGTTAGTGTAGACGACAACTTCTAAATCGCCAATTTCCTTAATATGGCATAAGCTCATGAGAGCGTGATATAAGACTCAGGGGACGACTTATGGAAACATTGTTTAACATTGAAGTAGAGACTATTTGCGAGACACCAATCGACAAGTAAAGACAATTTAAGTCAGGTTGTAGCAGTGCAGTAGACCATTTATTCTCCGATAGATCTTAAGATAGTCAGCGTAGAGAAGAAAATTAGCGAACGAACCAAAATCATTTAAAAATCAACCAAGCAAAAGTGGACCAAGTATTCTACCCTAAGACACTTTCCGCATTGCTATAAACGTGTAGAACAGATAGCTTACTCTTTCCAAAACCAAGGTTATATTTGACTACTAAGATTTCAGCCGGCTTAGAAATGTTAAGTGAAAGTCAATATGCACGATTTTGTATACTAAGAGATTTGGTGAAAGACTTTATCGAAAGCCTTCGAGAAGTCGGTGTATAGGGTATCAGCCTGAAAGCTGTAGTTGAAAGCACAGATGCAGAATTCAAAGAAATGTGCCAAATTAGTGACAATAGAACGGCCAGGAACAAACCCATGCTGATGCGGCTTAACAATGCTCGTGATAACGAAAGACAGTTTTTTCTTTATGATGTTTATGATAAGCTTGAAACAAACAGTAAGTGAAGCAATTGGCCTGTAATAAACAACATAATTTTTATTTCCCGATTTGAAAACCGGATTGTTGACTAATTTCTTCCATCTGTCAATAAATATTCCAAATGATAGAAGTAAATTAAATATATGACATAGAGGAGCAGATAGCGAAATACAGCAGAGTTTGAGGACAAAATTATTTGTTCGTCAAAGATATTTTTTTAAGCCTTTCTGTAAATAAGCTGCAGTTTTTGACAAAGTCAAGAGAAATGTCTACCAGTTTTGGGTCTTTAATTGAGACAATTTTCATAAAAAAACCAAAAAAAAAAAATTTGTTCTCTATACAGAGGCCGTATTTTATTGATATTTTCGATGCTCGATAAACCTTTTTTTGCTCCCTAAAAAATTTTTAATTGAAAGCAACAAGCAGAGACTATCGTAGACGCTCGAAATTCTGCAAATATTTATTTTCGAATGTGACCAAATTTTAAATTTTGAAAAAAAGTTTACTTTTGTTTTTTTTTTTTTATTCATAAGTCGCTAAGTGCTTAGGAAAAAAAAGATTTTGACTAAAGTGGCGAAAACGGAATACATTCGATATTGGTAGAAAGAAAGGAGAACGCGCTCACTCAGTTGGCAAAAACAGTTGCAGAATGGCTTGTACTCCATTCTAATTATAAGACCACTACTGTGATGTGTGTAATAAAACAGCGAGAGTAAGTTTAGAAAATGTACATATATACATATGTTTGGTTGTTGTGTATTGTAACAGTTTTCGTTTTAAAAGCTTTGAACCATGTCAAAGTAAACAAGTTGAACAATAAACTAACCAGTCAGACAAAAACAGTCAACTACCCACAAAAGCCAGCAATTCAACACCATCTGCCAAAAAGTAATGTGGCCAATTCAGTCGATCAAGCGCGCAATCGCCTGCCCACCAAGGACAGCATGTGAACGTACCAACACACAAATCTACGTCTGTCAATATACAACCAATCGCTACAGAGTTCAATGTGAAATCAGTAGTTTCCGTTTTAGGTTTTTGACGTAAACTAAAAATTCCCTAGCCTCTCACAGAAAAGTCCATAACTAAAATCACAAACATTCATACGCAACAACAACAAAGAGATGTCACTATGTACGCAAAAGTCAATTTTATTAGCGGCATATATGTTTGGATCTTAAAAAATTGTACGAAAGCTGATTCAGTCCTCTATGAGTGTACATACATACATATGTATAATGATATTTTTTGTATACATAAGTATCGTTGTGGATGTGTGCTTGAAAAATGTGTGACATAGCAGAAGAATGTGACAGCGTTGAATGACACTCGAGTTTACTTGGAAAATAAATAGAAAAAGGAACATTGCAAAAAGCTGAGAGTGGGGGCCTCATGCAGATGTCGCTACATATCTACATACCCATTTTTGTATGTAGATATTTGAGGAATTTAGTATTTCCTCTTTTTTGCTAGAAAACGTAGAGCTCCAACATCTGTAAAGCTCTAAAACATCGGCATAACTTCGTCAATACTCGTACACATGTGTCGAGTATGTGTTGGGAAAGCAATTATTCTTATCGTTATTGCCATCGCTTGAAATTTGTACTGCGATGTAACACAATAACTACAGATCAACGATATGGAATTTAAGCAAGATGTATCCTATTTGGACTGGTCGAAAAATAAACCGATGGTCATAATTAAAACTGTTTTTTTAGCTACGTTTTTCTGTAAAGCCCGCATGAGAAGTTATAATCTTGTTCTTCTTAGCATATAATCCGCTCACTCTTAGTTGTCGCCTTATTATTTTATTACTTTATATTATAATTTATTATATATGGTTATATTATATTATCTTATTTCATTCTATTTGTAATTTTATTTTTTATTTTATTTTATTTTATTATAATTAATTTTATCTTATTTTATTTTATTTTATTTTTTTTATTTTATTTTATTTTATTTTATTTTATTTTATTTTATTATTTTGTCCTTTTTGTTTTATTTATTTTATTTTAATTTATTTTATTTTATTTTATTTTATTTTATTTTATTTTAATTTATTTTATTTTATTTTATTTTATTTTATTTTTTTTTATTTTATTTTATTTTATTTTATTTTATTTTATTTTATTTTATTTTATTTTATTTTTCTTTATTTTTTTAATTTTTTCTTTTTATTTTATGTTATTTTATTTGGTTTTATTTTATTTAATTTTTTTTTAATTAATTTTATCTTATTTTATTTTATTTTATTTTATTTTATTTTATTTTATTTTATCCTTTTTATTTTATTTTATTTTAACTTATTTTATTTTATTTTATTCTAATTAATTTTATCTTATTTTATCTTATTTTATTTTAATTTACGAATTTAGCTGGCTCGAGGTCGATTTTTCTTTTTTCTACAAATCAATAAAAACACAAACGTTTCTTTGCTTTGTCGATATGTTTCGATTACCGTCGGTAATCGTCTTCAGGCCACTAATAACAAGCATAAAGACATTAATACAATAAATAATTAATCTAATAACAATTATGCATAACCTACATTTATTTACACGTTGCACATTATCAATACGCCGACTGATAAGAGAATTAACTATACGAGGTGTGTTCAAAAAGTATCGCGAATTTTGTGTTTTTTCAAAAATTATTTATTTATTCATGAATATCTATTTTGTCCCCTTCAAAGTAATCCCCATGAGATATTATACACTTGTGCCAACGGTTTTTCCAATCTTCGAAGCACTTCAAAAAATCATTTTTTTGTATCTTGTTCAGCTCCTCCTTCGATGCCGTCTTTATCTCGTCAAGAGAAGCGTAACGTCGTCCTTTCATGGGCCTCTTCAGTTTAGGGAACAAGAAAAAGTCACAGGGGGCCAGATCTGGGGAATACGGTGGCTGCGGCATCATTAGTGTGTTGTTTTTGGCCAAAAAGTCGCGCACAAGCAACGATGCGTGAGCAGGGGCGTTATCGTGGTGCAAAAGCCAATTTTTGTTCTTCCACAAATCCGAGCGTTTCTGGCGGATTGCTTCGCGCAAATTGCGCATAACTTGCAGGTAATATTCCTTATTGACCGTTCTTCCCTGTGGCAAGAACTCATGATGCACCACGCCCCTGCAATCGAAGAAAACTGTCAGCTAAACTTTCACATTCGACCGAACTTGGCGCGCTTTTTTCGGTCTTGGTTCGTGCGGCAGCTTCCATTGAGATGATTGAGCTTTGGTTTCCACGTCATAACCATAAACCCACGATTCGTCACCAGTTATAACCCTCTGGAGCAAATTTGGGTCGTCGCGGACAGAGTTTAACATCTCATTAGCAATGTTCATGCGATGCTGTTTTTGGTCACAATTGAGTAAAAAAATAGGTAAAAATCCAAGACGATCCAAAACACGTGCAAGCAAAGCAGCTGTCAACAATTAACTGAACATTCAAAATGGCCGAGCTTGTCGGCATAAGTGAGAGACATGAGTACCAACATAACGCCACAAAAAATTCGAAATTCGAATCTACGGAACCAGCGAAAATTCAAAATTCGCGATACTTTTTGAACACACCTCGTAGATCTGATGTAGAGAGTGTAGCGTCGTCGTACCGACACCTGTTACAAAAGAATAAGCATTGTAATAATTAGTAGAACACTCCACGTTAAACATTGCGAACGTGTAAATAAATGTAGGTTATGCATAATTGTTATTCGATTAATTATTTATTGTATTAATGTGTTTATGTTTGTTATTAGTGTCCCGAAGACGATTACCGACGGTAATCGAAATATATCGACAAAGCAAAGAAACGTTTGTGTTTTTACTGATTTTTAGAAAAAAGAAAAATCGACCTCGAGCCAGCTAAATTCGTAAGTTGAAAAGAAAAGGTCGCAAAAACAACATTTTTATTTTATTTTATCCTTTTGATTTTAATTTAATTTATTTTATTTTATTTTATTTTATTTCATTTCATTTTATGGTTTGGTTTTTTTATTTTTGTTTGTTTTATTTTATTTTATCCTTTTTATTTTATTTTATTTTTATTTATTTTATTTTATTTTATTTTATTTTATTTTATTTTATTTTATTTTATTTTATTTTATTTTATTTTATTTTATTTTATTTTATTTTATTTCATTTCATTTTATGTTTTGTTTTTTTTAATTTTTTTTTTTGTTTTATTTTATTTTACTTTTTTTAAGTATTCATGAAACAAGCTCAAGGCCAAGAATAACAATTTTTCACTTTTTAATTTTTATGAAAATTATTATTGTTTTTTAGTTTTTAATAATAATTTTTCAATTAATTATTAAAAGTTGTTTAAATGAATAGAGTAGGAAAAATGTTTAGAGACAACTGCCATAGCTTTTCTTATAGATCCATTTCGGAAGCTGCTAGGCTTCTTCATCAGAAAAATTTTTGCACGCATTGCTAACCATTAAGCTAACAATACGCTGGTTTTGATGTCATCTTCACTTCTAATTTTATTCTTCTTTGCCATATACGTGAACCACTTCCGCCATTTGACAGTTAGTATTGTGATCATGATGGATTTTTACTTTTTTATTTTATCCTATTTTACTTTATTTTTTATCTACTAAAGTTAGTGGTCGAAAATTTGTTAAGAAAAAAAGCTTTTAAGAAGTTTTACTCAGATTATCTTCGCAACTGTACTTGGGATTACAATTCTGTTGTAATTGTGTCAATAATGTTAATTCTCAAAAGAGCAAGCATGTATGCGATTCGGAAATGTGAATTAATATCACTGACATTAATTCCATATATAGTATTACACGTCACGATAGAACCAATCACGAAAATAGCAAACTAATTAACCAAGAAAACAAGTGCGAATAAGCATTTCAGTATGTAAAATGATAAATAGATTTAGTGTGGCTAGGTTTTACAGAGCTCAGCAAAAGTTACTGCATTTCTCTCAAGTTCAATTGCCCATATTACAGACTAATGTCGGTTCAAAAACGGCTAATCAAAAAATTGTCAAAGCTGATAACTTCGAGGTACATAGATAATAAAACAAGTTTTTGGCAGCAATCGCTCAGAGTGTTTTATGGTTGCCTTTCTACCTGTCCCTTGCATTAAATAAAAGTAATATTCAAAGTTCACGTAAACCTTAATTTGAACTAAATTTTTAAGTGCTGTACTGAGCAATCAATCTCACATTATTTCCTTTTAATGCTGCTCATTCTGCTGAAGTAAACCAACAACAAGCATGGTTTACAATAACCGACAGAAATCCTGCTATAAACACAAAACTTGATTGCTAAGAGTAATGCATACATATATGTATTACATACAGTGTACGACAAAACTAAAGCACCCAAACTCTTTCCTGAGCCTGACTAAACAAAATTCTATGTGCAGGTTTTTAATTTTTTATTTGTTTTTATTGATGAAGGCCACATAAATATTAGTTATTTTTCTTTAGTCATATAAAAATAATATTTTATTACAGAACCGTCCAGAGCGTTGTGATCATCCGACTGGAGCCTAAACATATAGTATTTTTAGTATTAAAACACCCATCATTGCCATAGTCTCAGTTGGACCTCTTTCATTCGACTCTTTTCTCATTTCTTATTGAAATCATTTAAACTTAAATGCATCCTAGGTAACTTTTTCTACCAGTTCTATTCTTAATTTCTATGAAAGTTCGTTTAAAGTTGGGGGTTTCTGCGCCAAGCAACTATATAACTTTCCTGACAAATTAAGTAAGTAACTTTCATTTGCGCTCATCGCTAAAATGTGCCAAACAAAAGTACCAACAAACAGAAATTCTAGTTGATTGTGATTTAGTGGAATCGCGCAAAGTCGCCAGAGTTGCTAAAATGCATTTAGAGATTATAGACGATCGGGATTAAACGTTAGCGACTTGCAGAATTCCGCTTCAGTACATCACGGTACTAGAAATTCTAAGTACTAGTTTGACTATTTCGGTATCGACTTATCCATCTCCATCAATCCATCTCACCTTGCTAATTAGTTCTCGGTATTTGGTTTCCAAACTAGAAAAGCATGAGACTAGCACTTTGAAGTGAAAGTCAGTTTTACCCAGGAAAGCGGTGCCACGCCCACATTTTTTATTATTTTATATAAATTAATGATTTTTGGATATATGTATCCTTTAGTCAAGATTTACATAATTTTTAAAAAGTGGGTGGTGCCACGCCCACATATTTTATGTTTTCTTTGTGTCATTAATGTCACAGTTTATTGTCGATGTCTTCTGAAACTCTCATGAGAGGTTCAGAAGTTGGTTGGGCACGACACAGTCTGTATATAGTTTTTTGAAAAGCCCCCACGTTATATAAAGCCGCAATCGGTATAGCTAGGAATTTATTTGTTTCAAATGAATGATATTTTATAATAGATATTTGTTCTATAAATCAAAAACCTTGTTAAAAGTAAGCGTTACCAAGCCCAAGAAAAAAGTTAAACCGCTCTACAAACGAAACTGTGAACATATCAGTACCCGCAGGGGAAAAGGGAGAAGAAGGGGAGTAGAAATAGAAAATTTCAGAATAAGGGAAAAATGAAGAGGGTAAAAAAAAACTAATGGGATATGGGGGTGGGAGAAAGCAAAAGTAGAAAGAAAAATTGAGATATAGGAATAAATTACGAAGAAGCGCCAAGTGGGAAGGGAAGAGAGTAAAATTTGTTAAATGTAGGCAATTCAAATTTTAGACAGGACTACGTCTGCTGGGTCTGCTAATTTCTTATAAAGACACAAAAAAGGCCATAAAGAGGCGACTAAAATACATAAAGTCTGGATGGCACCAGAAATTCCTAGTAGCAAAACATATTGGGTTCATTCCGCAGAGAACTTCGCATTTCTGTTCAACTTCTCCAACTTCTTTGTGTGATATCAGCAAGATCCTTTTATTAATTGTGTCTTAGTATCACTTATAAATATTTAAAACAATAATAAATTATGTACATTTCGTTAGAAAAAAGTAGTCTGTAATCTATTTTTTGAATGCAACTAAACAAATTCCACTCAGTGTAAACCTACGTAGACCATGCAATAAAGCTCTGGGTAAGCGTTGAAGCTGAACAAAAACAAATGGTTAAAACTTTGGCTATTCGATTTCAACCAATAAGAGACACAGACCTCTAAACGATAATGTGCACATACATACACACACACACACACTCAAAAAACACAATACCATACTTAACTTAAAGGAAACAAAGAGAATGAGAATCAAAATGAATAATGACGAATAGAACACACATAACAAAAATTGAACAAAACTTAACAAGAACAATTACAAACGAATTAAAGTGAAATTTGTGTGAGCAAACATGGTCCGTGGCAGCGGAGTAGCGAGAAGACAAAAACAAAGAAATTGAAAATGAAAAAAAAAGACTTCAGCAATATCCTCTATGAAGTTCTTAAATACGGACAATAAGGCAGCATAGAAGATAATGGAAAAGGAACCAAAAGTATTTCAAGTGCTGCACATTGTTGAACAAATTAACTCACATCATGTGCACAATTTTAAGAAAAGAAAAAAGCGAGAGTAACTACTTACATACGATAATGGGTGTACGAATAGCGAGAAACTGATAGAGGGGCTTATCTTTCTTTTGAATAGACCACAGTTCTAGCGTCGTCACGTTGGCAATCGAATGCTGGTTTATGTGTTAAGTAGGAAGGAGGATTGGAGAGCATAAGTGATTTAACATGTCCAATTACTTGAATAAACAATTGAACGAACTAGAAATCAAATACCTTAGTAGAAAGATGAGAAAGTAAATACAATTTTTATAAAATAAATGGGAAGAAATATGTATTACCAGGCAAACCGGCCACACTTAGCTGCCTTTAAAAACTTATAATAAATTGAGTACGATATTAAATAATTTTTTGATGCAATCAAATAAACACAAGGACAGAAAAGGCTGAAAATATTTTGACTCCACGTCTATGGGAGTAAATAAAATAGTCCCCGAAAATTTTTAAACTAAGCACAAATCAACACACCCCATGCAAACTCAGAAGAAATTTCAAATAAAATGTAAATGGGGGTTTTCAGTGAACTTTTAAGGCCGCTGCTCTCATTGCCCTCTTTTTGGTATGCAATACTGGTTTTATGAATTTTCTTGATAGACAACACTGGTTTTTCCGCACCCAGCTAAGATAACATAATCTATGCTATCTAATTAAACAAAAAAATATATTATTCAGATAATGCAACTGATAAGAAATAATTGTAATCGTTCGTAACCGCGAATTTTGTACCTCGAATATTATCTCAGGGAAAGTCGTTAATGTCGGTAATGCAGATCATTCAAAAACTTTAACGCACAATTTACACCTTTTTTTAGTGTGGTAATAAAATCCTTTTTACCGGAAAATAAATAATTGGGCAACTTTTATGCCTTTCTGGTATTCTGCCGCAGCCCAGTTTCGTATCCATCAAAACAGATTATAATGCCGCAATGATAAAAAATTGCAAGGGTTTTGTAAATATATTTGTGGACAGAAAATACCGCAAATTTTATACATATACTAGTTTACAAGAATTAATAAACAATATTAGCATTTTTTTACACGAAGTTTCGTCCGCGTTTGCATTTAATTTTCTATTGCGCATTTTTGGTTTTTGGCAGCGTTTCCATGTACGCCAGCATTTCGATTTCATAAACTGCGTTACCGACGGCTACGATTTTTGCTTCGATAATCTCCCAGATACAAAATTACCAGTTACGCTCAGAATCGCCTAAAATTAAAGCGCGAACGAGACTTCATATTAAAAAGCGCTTATATTAGCCGATTTTTTTCGCAAGCACTTAGCGACTTATGAATAAAATAACAACGAATTTTTTTTTTTTCAAAAATTTGAAATTTGTTTTGAAAGTTAAATATGAACTTGTCGCTTGCGTGATAGCAACCTGCACTTATAACTGTTTCTGCTGGCTTATATTTTTGTTGCTTTCAATACAAACATTTTTTTATGGGCCAAAAGAAATTTTAGCTAGCATCGAAAACACGAAAAAAATGATTATTATTTCTTCTTGTTAGTTCAACATAAGCTACAGCCACATAAACTTTAAGAGTAGATAGCTTAAAATAGTGAGATTACGCTGCTAGGATATTTGACCGCAGTTAGAAACCATCTGCATGCTCAACTCAACCTTATCCGCTCTTCAGATACTCCCAAGGCGTGTTTTATCGATTTAGCTCTGATAAGTCAACCGAAGTATGTGATTTTTTTGTTACCTAAAACACAACGGGGTATATACTGCGGTCTCAGGCTTTTTTCTTTTCTGTTGTATTTATCGTCAACGCAACTGTATCGCAATTCCGCTTTGTAAGTATTCGAATCTATGTTCAAATAGCGCGAATTGCAGTGAATTGTTTAAACTAAAACTAAATAAAGCTGGCAACTTCAAATGAAAAACAAAGCCGCACGTATTTTTTTTTTCACTTTTTAATAAACAGAAACATAGCAGTTTTCCGCTAAAAAATAGAAAGCTTTGTTCTTTTCAGACTGAATGTCAATGTCGTTGTAAAAACAAAACCTTACAAAATTATCAAATATAGATCCAAATGCAAGTATCGAAGTTGAAAGTACATTAGCAATGGCTAAAATTGACCGGACTGGTCACAGAGGGCAAAAATTGTTGCAGCAAAGGCTGGAAAAGTGGTTGATTGAACTTTTCATGCTGATAACAGGTGCGTGAGCAGCATATTCCCATGAGGTTCAAATTAAGGAAGGACTTTAGGTTAGTAATGCCAAGAAGAATATGGCCAGCAAATCGAGAGATCAAAAATGCTCGCCTAAAGCTAAGATCTCGAATTGCTTTTGATAAAATTTGCTTTTGATAAAAAATTCGTTGATTTATTGCGGCTATAATATTTCCAAAGAAAGTGAGTTCGTCTCGCATTCTCGTTATATCACTTGTGATTCTAAGGTTTACTTGATTTGTTTTTGTAAACGTTGTAGAGAAATGAATGAAGCTAAGTATTTGCTTATGTTTTGTATAGCTGCCTTACTGCTTCCGTGCGCTCAGTGAGTGCCTGTCTCACGAAGGCTATCAGCGCTAAGTACGATAACATCCACTTAAGCAAGCATGTCTACTCAAACCACAGCGGCGCTGAGGATGAATCAGTGTGTCTTAATACGGGTGGCTGATGAATTTTGCTACATTAAGAAACTCAAATAATTTTTTTTTCAGTGTATGGAACTCATTTTTCTTTTATTCATGTTAATGTTGATTAAATTTTACTAAATATAGCTTAATTAGTTTTAAAAATAATGGAATTTAAATGCCCCCCCTGCTCGTCGATGCATGTGCGGCATCTTACCAAAAAGTTGTTCATTACTGCTTGGAGAGTTGAGACAGGAATAGCCGCAATTGTTTCTGGAATGGATTGCCTTAGTTCATTCAAATTTGTTGGTTTTGCTTTGAAGACTTCCTGTTTGCAATAACCCCACAAGAAAAAGTCAGGTGCAGTAAGGTCAGGCGACCTGGGTGGCCAACGGAATGTGGAGTTTCTGGATATCAGCTTATTGGGAAATTTTCGTCGCAATTCTGTCATAACAGGTTGGGCTATATGAGGAGCTGCACCATCTTGCTGAAACCACACAGAGTTGAAAGAAATTCTCATTCGGCGTAATTCTGGATAGAAAAACTCTCTCAACATGCTCAAGTAACGGTCTCCAGTAACCGTAACGGTGTGACCGTTTTCTTCGAAGGAGTAGGGCCCGACAATGCAGCGTGATGAAACTGCACACCACACTGTGACACGAAGTGGATGCAATTCCGTCTCATGGAGTATCTGTGGGTTGGAAGCACTCCATATTCGGCAACTTTGTTTGTTTATGTTGCCGTTTAAATCGAAATGGGCCTCGTCAGACATGAAAAGACAGTTCAACATGTTTCCATCCTCTTCCACCATTTGAAGCATCTTCTGGCAAAATTCCAAGCGAATCGGCAAGTCTGCAGCGTTCAGTTTGTTGGCCATTTGAATTTTATATGGGAATAAGTCCAAATCTTTGTGCATAATTGACTGTAATGACTGTCTGCTTACACCCATTTGAGCAGATAAGCTTCTTGTCGAAACACGTGGATTGTTTTGTATGGCAGCAGCTACAGCAGCGATTGTTTCCTCCGTTCGAACTGAAGGGTTTCGATGGTAAGGTCTGCTATTGACTGTCCCATGCTCGGCAAAATTGTTTGCAAGTCTTATTATGGTCCATCTGCTCGGAGGATTGCCGCCAAACGTGCGCCTATACTCTCTTTGAACCGAAACTACGGACTCCAGTGCGTGATAGCGGCGGACAATCCAAATTCTTGTTTCAGTGTCCCAGTTATCCATTTTTGTTAAATGTAAAAGTCAATCTGCAAAATAAAAAAAAATTAACCAGATTCATTAAATAGAAAAAAAGTTATTTAATTTTTTTTTGGTAGCGGCTTTCATTAGCCACCCTGTACGTAAAAAATGGAGCAGCTCATTCGATAAATGCTGTTAATTCTCTTAGAGAATCAGCAAAATTATAGAAGTATGGTTGGGTGTAACTTTGAAAAGCAATTTTTCTGTAAAAAAAAACATGTGTACCTCGTTTTCTTTCATTTATCTCATATATGTCTTTCCCAAGAATGTTCAAAATGTTCCTATTATTTCCATGGATTTTTAAATGCTCAATTTGGTATATTATTTTCTCGTCAAGCAAAAAATATGTGAAAATTTGCTGAAAAAAAGATATTGTTCACTACAATTTTTTGTTACAAACTAGAGGTTTGAAATGTTTTACACCCACGTACATTCATTAAGTAGTATGTACGAAAACTCTACACACAGTATGTTTGCTCGCCTATTTGCATTCATCTAAATTTGCTCTTGTGCAATGCAAGTAACAGTAAAAATTTTATGACTGTACCCACATAAAGGGTGTTTTTTTAGGGGTATAGAACTTCGAATTGAAATAAAACACAAGAAAATCGTTTTAAGGTCCATCAATTTGGCTTTATTGGAAGGATAATTTTATGCCATTAATGTTTAAATATGATTTCGGGCATGTGGCCGCCGCGGCTGGCTCGAATAAAGCCAATTCTACAGGTCCAATTTTCAACCACTTTTTCGAGCATATGGCGCCGTATGTCGGCAATAACGCCACGAATGTTGGCTTCCAATTCCCCTAACGTTTCTGGTTTGTTGGTGTAGACGAGCGACTTCACATATCCCCAAAGAAAATAATCCAATGGTGTCAAATCACACGACCTTGGTGGCCAATTGAAAGGTCCATTCCGCGAAATTATGCGCTCATCGAATGTTTCCTTCAATAAATCGATTGTGACGTGCGCTGTGTGGCATGTAGCGCCGTCTTGTTGGAACCACAACTCATCCACATTCATGCCATCCAATTCGGGAACAAAATAGTCGGTTATCATGGCTCTATACCGGTCTCCATTAACGGTAGCTGCCTCTCCAGCATTATTACGGAAGAAGTATGGCCCAATGACTCCACCAGCCCATAGAGCACACCAAACAGTCAGTTTTTGTGGATGTAATGGCGTTTCAAGGGTCTCATGTGGATTCTCTTCACTCCAAATGCGGCAATTTTGCTTGTTGACGTAGCCATTCAACCAAAAATGAGCCTCATCACTGAACAAAATTTTGCGATGAAAATCAGCATCGAAATCAATCTCATTTTCGGCCCATACACCAAAATCACGACGCATTGCATGGTCTCGCGGCTTTAATTCTTGCACAAGCTGGATCTTGTAAGGTCGCAAGCCAAGATCTTTGCGCAAAATCTTCCATAAAGTTGATGGACAAAGCTCCAATTGCTGTGCACGGTGGCGAATCGATTCATTCGGGTCCTCTTCAACACTTTGCTCTACAGCGGCAATTGTTTCTTCGGTGCGCACTGTTCGACGTCTCTGCGGATGCGTATTATCACATAGAGTAAACGTAGTGCGAAAACGATCCATGGTTAACCGAATTAATTGCTCTGATGGACGATTATGTCGACCATAAAATGGACGGAGCTCACGGTAAACTTCGCGAACTGAACCATTATTTTCGAAATAAATTTGCACGATTTGCAAGCGTTGTTCTTTTGTCAACCTGTTCATGATGAAATGGCAAACCAAACTGAACATAAATGACATTAGAGTTGCAAGATTTGACCACAAAATGCCAGTTTTATCTCTATTCGAAAAACAAACCTGTAAAAAAAACACCCTGTACAAGCATATACTCGTACATATAGTTATGTATTATGATTTTGAAAAAAAAAAAAAAATACTTTGCGCATTTGGAGCGGAAAACAAATTCGTCTGCGTAGTTAGTTTGTTTCGGCCATGGGATTTGAAACTGTAAACTTCTGAAATACGAGTAGTAGGCTGAGTGGAAACAATATAACTAGCTGCGCACAATTGCGCTTATTCCATTGCTCATACGTTGCTCTACTGCTGTGTATTAATCGATTTTCAAAAGCGATGCTGGTCAACAAACATTGCACTCGTACCACAACTGTGTAACGAGTTTTCCGTTTTGTTCACTTTCCTGCATACGCGCTTGTCCGGCTGGAATACATACTCAAGATATAAAAGCCTACAAAAAATAACCATAAACCTTTCGATCGAGTAGTGAACAATGAAAACCAAGCACGCATAGTTATAGAGTTGGAAAAGAACTAAACCCGACCTATTCGTGTGAGTCATTGGTACCAGCTAAATACGGTTGGTCAAAAGGATCTGCCTACATAAAGTATCCTGCTCAGCTGACCCATTTTCTTAACAACAATGATCTGTTGGTCAAACCGCAAAATTCGTGGAACAATAGAAACCGAAAATCTTGAAAGAAGTCCATTTTAACCAGTCTCTAAATCAAGATGAACTACTTTGCGATTTCTTCCTCGTTACTATGTAGTGACGATAACAAGAGCATGATTAGTAGGCTTACAAAATCTAGTCTAATAATAGACCTGTTGTTTTTTTTAATGCATATACATCCATGTTTGCTATTAAAAAAACAGGCATCGGCAACTACAAATAATCCGTAGAACTATTTGTCAGCACTGCTCCTCAAATGTAAGAAAAACAGTTATTTGTTTGCGAAGTGGAGCAACGCGCAAGCAAACATGTGTACTTACATTTCCTCTGTTGAAATTTTGTTACTATTAAGGTATAATAAGACAGTGTTCTAAAGGTCGGTAAAGCAGTGCCCAAACTGTAGAGAATCGGCATCTTACAACTTACAAATACTGATTTTATCCGTCACTATTTCATATCAGAAAAAGTTTCCCCTAAGAAGTTTTTGTATTGAAGAGCTTATGTGAGACTTACTTTACAAGATCCATTAGCTATACATATGAAACTCTGCCTCAGAGTCACATTGGTATATCGTAATCATGCTTATTACGGTAACCGATGGACTCCACTCCAACGAACGCTTCGCACTGCACTCGCTTGACGAGGTTTACGCTATTACCCAAACCGTTGGATAACTGCTTTACCGACTCACCCAGCAGATTTTGTCAAAAGATTTTTTACATTTGAATGCATTATTAAATATGATTAATTTATGTTTGGGTAAAAAAAAAGTTAAATAAATGCATGGCGCGATATACAACAGGTATATCATCATTGACCTCAGAGGAGAATTTTGCAATGAACTTTTCCTGCAATTTGTGGTGCCCTGTTTCGATTTATCTTCCCACAAATTAGCGGGACGTACAGTTTTTTGGCGACTCGGAACGGCATCTGCAAAGCAACCGAATTTTTGCTGAGAAATACTCTCAGAGAGTTTGCCAAACCACTGCCAAGGGGCGAACCCGCTTTGAAAAACTTTAACAAACTACTTTTAATGTTACCTATCCCGGGACCCGAACGGTGGACGTTCGGTGTGGTAGGCCAGTAACATTTCGGCCACACCACGATGGCCGTCTTGGAAAAAATAAACTTGAAGTGAAATGGACTTAACTACTTCTTATTTTAACTTTAATGAACCTCAGGATATTTGAGAGGAATAAAATTCCGAGCTGCCCGATGTAGAGGAAGTGGAATGAATAACAAAGTAACGATACAAATGCATAGTTTGTGGTACCACTTCTATTAAAAACTGTTAAAAGCGCATATATTTATACTCAAAAATAGCTAACAAATAGTTTCCCTATTATTAAATTAAATTTTAATCTAATTTTGTTTTAATTTTTTGAAACAAATCACAATTAGAACAGCCGACAGCTTTGCATTTCGATTACGGCTGTAGGAGTGCAGTGTATCCACGAACTGCTTTATCTACACATTTTTATTTGCGAACTGCTATGCCGATCGATTATGAAAATACCAGATCTTCTCAGTTCGGTCCGCATTCCTTGTAAAAGGCATTCGTCGGTAACCGTAGGCAGATAAATTTCTGCTGTAAAGCGTTGTCATGGCAAAAATGCACACCAAGTTTCGCCGCTTTGAAAAACTCTTTCTTAACTAACATTCGAGCCAACCCCCTTCTTTTCTAACTGGAACCTGTAACTCTTATGTATAGGTAAGCCAGCACACTACCACTATATCTTCCTTTTTATTATTATTGCTGTTTCCGAAAGGGTAGAAATATGAATTTTTCTGGAACGATTTTCCGTCATACCTTGTCAAGTTTGGTTTTGTGACAAACCGGTTTCGGCGTTGTGCCATCTTCAGTGTATTTCTTCGTTCTCGAAAAATTCGTACCACTATATCTTGGCTGGCGCATACAACTCATGTCCCTTGATAACGTCAGGCTTCAAGCTATAAGCCTTTAAATCAAATAAAATAAACCTTTTGTAAGGTTTGGATATTTTGGTGGGCGTGCAAGGGCTCTAGTTTTCTATAGGGAATTGTGCTAGAAAATTAAACAACAAAGTTGATGCACAACACAAGTTCAATGGAGTACGAATTTTGCATTTTTTTTCTTGCTTTTATTTCTGAACAAAACACAATTCGTGTCGAATGCATTAAATACTGGAAACTGCATGTTTACACTATCGTTTTTTGATGGATTAAAATGTTTAAGGGCTGTAGGAATTTGAAGGGTAGGAATTTTAAATGTTGAGGTAGAGGTTTAATGGTTTAAATTTGCAATGATAGTTATGTACACACACTTTCCTTGATTCCCTTCAGTGAATAAAATCGTATATGGGTGGTTCCAGACTCGAAATTCGGTTAAAGAACTAAGATCCAATTAGTGCAGCAGGTTAAATTCTATATTGCCTTGACTGCACCCGTAAAATATTAGATCAATGGTCTGCGAGTGGAGAATGACCGAATGACACCAATCATTTAATCCAACTATCTTTATGATACAAAATTGTGGAAACACCCTTTTAGCCTGGCCTGCCTTGGATATTGCGCGACAGCGAGAATAGCTATATTTAGAGCTGATATGGCCAGTGTCGCAGGTACAGTGACAGGTGGTATACCGCAAACTATTCCCGATTTCCCAACCGAGACAGCAGCTTTGAGAGCAAATGTGATAAAGTGTGATACTTAAGCACAGGCAAACCCCAAAGATAGGTCTTCCAAGGGAAATCACACGTTGAATCGACCAACACAAACGTACTTATTGGGGAGAGCACCGAAGCACACCTGAGAAAAAATAACAAAAAAGCAATTGTCGCTCACCATAAAGCTTTTGAT
Organism: Merzomyia westermanni; assembly: GCA_949987695.1. Lineage (NCBI taxonomy): Eukaryota > Metazoa > Arthropoda > Insecta > Diptera > Tephritidae > Merzomyia > Merzomyia westermanni. The sequence continues at coordinate 90,383,870 of OX465293.1, forward strand.
GCCCTCCACACCTTGTCGAATAGGCTATAGGGGAACGAGAAATCAGTAATATTATGGATTCAGCTTAGACCCGCTTTATATCGCCTGGTAGAATACTGGAAATTCTTATGTACCAGATATAGTCCTAAAGTAGTATTTTCTCAACAACACAGAACAGCTCTTACTCTTACTCATAGCTTATTTTAGGTTTTACTTAATACCAAGTATTTTCCTCATTGAGTTCATACATTGGGGTCTATCTGCAAATCCTACTGAACACTTGACAGCTAAAATACGAATTCCATTTTGCCAACAGCTAGCCGACAAGTGTCCGTCAAGTTTGCCGTTTTTAATTCCTTCCCACTCTCCGTCTCAATTCTTAACGTATTTGACAAACCTCTTTTACAAGCCCTCCCTCTCACTTACACTACTTCTCACTCGTTGCACTCTCACTATCTATTTCACCTATCTCAACCTCTCACTCTCAAGCTCGTTCTCACTCTATCTTCCTCTGCTTCTTCCTCTTCGCCTGTCTGATAATCTCCACACTTGAGTCGATATCTCGCAACCGGGTTACCATATGGGACTAAGAACCACTCCTTAAAACCGTTATCGACACCACGACGACTCTACAGTGGTTGGGTAATCTACTGAATTCGCCACACAACATAACATTCACCCATCACACTTTCAACCCTATACAAACAAGTTCACCAGATCTCTACTCCACATAAGTTCAACTTCATTTAAGCACATTTTTAATTTTTGGAGAACTTTACCTAGACATGGGTTTTTAACTTCGTTCATCTATCACCTTCTACACTTCATGTAAACAATTTTGATGCCTTGATGCACAAAGTTTAATTGTTCTTCACATTGTCGGTCATTTAACCCAAAGATAGCGATGGCCTAAGGACGAAGCGCAGAGCATTTTTTATTGATGGACCGGCATTAAACAACTGCCCCCACACACTACGCAGACTGCAGTTAAGTTCATTTTATAAAAATAAGTTGTTGGCAACACTTGCACAGCCGGAACATTCATTTTTAATGATAAACGCAAATGATCAAAAGCGTAAGCAAATTGGCCGCGCGTGTTTCCGTTATGGTAAAGTTCTGAGCAAAATGTGTTTTTTTTTGTGTTTGGGAAAAGCACCAAATAGCGGCATCTTTCAGAACTCGAAGAAGAGGAAGCATAAAAAGCCAATGTTGTAATTAAAAAATCTAACATCGGCATGCTTAATACAACTCGCTTGAGACCTCACAAATTAGTGGACGCTACATCAGCTGTGGCGTAAAATAAAAAAATTTTGAAAAAGGTCATTGAGTTCGAAAAATTCACGCAGCCAAAGTCAGGTCATAAAGCGATATCGCGCGTAGCCTTATTGCGCTGTATAAAAATTTGGCAGCTGTAGCATGTAAGCTTTTATGGTGCGAATATTTGGTTTTAAATTTTGAAGGAATTTCGAGTTTTGGGTAGCGCGTTGCTTTGCCGCTTCAACCCTCTCATTCACATATTTAGTTTTACACGTTACGTGTTATGAAGCCAGACAATTTTGGTTGCTTCAAAACCTTTTAATTTATATTTTGGCTTCTGTAACATTTTTGCGTTGTTGTGGTGAGCGTTAGATTTATTCGTACATGAGGGTATGTGTGCTGAAGTGTGGGGTGAATAGTGACTTGCCGGATATTTAATTTTCTGGACATTTACAAATTCATTTGTACGTTATATTCGAGACTAGAAGAGTAACCGACGTCGTTTGTGTTTTGAACTTTAGTTGTTCGGTATATAAAACTTACGTCGGAAGACCACCAAAAATTATGAAGCTTTACCAGAAAAGTAGCGTTGCTCAAATCGTCCAAAGATTGATTAGCGATTATCCCGTTTTTCCCCAACTCCTAAAAATCTACCCGCCCTAATATTCATGCTTTCACTTCCACATGCATATTGTACATGTTTTTTACACGCATATACATCTTAGTTAGCGATTAAAAAACGGTTCTTGCCGATTTTCTCCATTGACCTTTGTACGCTAACTCCAGTGTGGCAACAAAATTCTTTTTACCCACAAATTCACAACCACCAAAATAGGTCGTAGCTTGGCCTAACCCAAAAAAGTTGCAAGTGCATTGTTGCGTTCTCATTTTATTCTCGATTGCATTTTTCGTTTTTGGCAGAATCGCGATACCGTTAACTGCATTACCGACGATTTTGATTTTTCCACTTTCAAGTACAAAATTACTGTTCGCGCTCAGAATTGGCTGGTTGGTTTATTATTAAGGGATAATAAAAGAGATTTACTAAACGTCGGTAAAACAGTTGGAAACTACATCATAAACTTGGAAGTACTGATTTTACCCGTCGCTTTTTAAAGGCTATTAACACTTTTATTTAATATTCTTATATTAAAATAATAACATTCACAAAACATATGTTTATGTTTTTAGGAACTGAACCGCACCTACTCAAACTGCTTTCTTCTCAACTTAATTCAACTTTACCATGTATCCCTTCTTTGAATATGGTTTCAGGGAATTTAGGGATATAACAATACCTCTTCTGGTACCAATTATCACAAATTTGATAATTCCTCGACAACTTACTCTCTGGCGCGTTATGTAAAAATTCGCAACATCCCAATTCGCTATGTTGTATACCTCAAAAAAAAACATGACGGTGTAGGTTAAGTCCATGAGAAAAGCAAATAACACATAAATTAATGAAACATGTAAGCAAAAAATTGTTCGTGTGATTTATTTGATTTCGTGTTAAATTACTTGCAAAAAACAAACATTTTGAAGGCAATGTCAAAAACAAAGAGGGTTCTGGAATTTATTATTTACCTTTATTTCATGGAGTTATAATTGCGGCTTTTTTTTTAATTGAAGCTTAACTTTAAACGTGGATGACATTGAGCAACAACAGCAAGGAGAATCATGTACAGTAATTTTTATTTTTAACCAAATCAAGAAAGTTTGTGGAACAGATGTTCCGTCTTTTTGAAAACTGTCTACATTTAGATACCGTCAACCAGATTTATTTCTGTTTGGTTTTTCTAACGCATTTTGTATATGATGCTAGGGTTGTGAGGAATATTTTCTGGAACTTAGCGTTAAATATATTTATGGAATGATAAGCGCACAACTTTACGAGTATCTGCTACTGTGTAGATGCGGAGGATCAACTCAGTGCTGCCAAGTTTAATGATGCAGTTTTCTGTACAATTTGGAAACTGTTTTACCGACCGTTAACTATTTGCTCTATAAACCCTTAACAATAAACGAAGTATCAGTAGATGAGATATACGAATTCTGTTTGTCTGACATTTGAGGAACAGTGCTGACCATAAAGATTAAACGCAATTGTCGATGGCGGTTTTTAATCGCAAACGCAATAAGCCATGATCCTAATTGAGGAACCTTTGTGCATAGGTCATACACGATTAATTAATAAGCGTAATCAGATATACTTGAAAAAGTATATATGGCCTTGTTGTTGTTCTTCCTTATAACGGCAAAAATACACCCCCAAGTTTTGTGAAAGTGTTTCAAAGTGTTCAAAAAGGCGACTTCTATCTTCTACTGGCGATAACTTTCTCTGCGTGAGTGTTAAATATTTATATATCCGCTACTTCACAGCTGAGCTAAAATGCTAGTTCCGTGGGTTTTTACGCTGTCCTTGGAATGCAAATATTCAACGCCAAAATTATTGTTTTTGTTTTACCAAAAGAATTTTTGCAAATAAAAAGTGAATACATGTTCTGCAGTAAGAACAATAACAGCAACTATTAAGTTTTGGAAATTTTAGTAGAATTTAGAATTTATTAAAAAAAATTTAAATATGAAATAATATAAAAAGGAAAATAATCATTTAAATGAAAACCACGTTGAGGCTATGCCAAAAACTCGGCTGGCAATAAAGCAGCGACAAGCGAATTTTTTACATGGCAAATATATGCAATACCGCAGCGATGACCGTGATTAGTATTTTTGGGACTGAATTCTTGAGTGTGATATGTATGCGTGAACGAAATTGAAGGTTATATTTTACAAATATATACTACATTAGCCTGGACAAAAAAAAAAAAACATTTTAAATTATATTCCAAAATTGCAAACAAAAACTATTGTTAAAGTATAAAACAGTATTATAAACTTTCAGAGGTATTTCGTTGTTAACCTAGATTTTTTGCGGCCGATCGCATTTTTTGTGTGAGGAGAGTAAATTGTATCGTCCAAAAGAAGTTTAAGTAAAGGGTGTTTTTTTTAGGGGTATAGAACTTCAAATTGAAATAAAACAAGAGAAAATCGTTTTAAGGTCCATCAATTTGGCTTTATTGGAAGGATAATTTTATGCCATTAATGTTTAAATATGATTTCGGGCATGTGGCCGCCGCGGCTGGCTCGAATAAAGCCAATTCTACAGGTCTAATTTTCAACCACTTTTTCGAGCATATGGGGCCGTATGTCGGCAATAACGCCACGAATGTTGGCTTCCAATTCCCCTAACGTTTCTGGTTTGTTGGTGTAGACGAGCGACTTCACATATCCCCAAAGAAAATAATCCAATGGTGTCAAATCACACGACCTTGGTGGCCAATTGACAGGTCCATTCCGCGAAATTATGCGCTCATCGAATGTTTCCTTCAATAAATCGATTGTGACGTGCGCTGTGTGGCATGTAGCGCCGTCTTGTTGGAACCACAACTCATCCACATTCATGCCATCCAATTCGGGAACAAAATAGTCGGTTATCATGGCTCTATACCGGTCTCCATTAACGGTAGCTGCCTCTCCAGCATTATTGCGGAAGAAGTATGGCCCAATGACTCCACCAGCCCATAGAGCACACCAAACAGTCAGTTTTTGTGGATGTAATGGCGTTTCAAGGGTCTCATGTGGATTCTCTTCACTCCAAATGCGGCAATTTTGCTTGTTGACGTAGCCATTCAACCAAAAATGAGCCTCATCACTGAACAAAATTTTGCGATGAAAATCAGCATCGAAATCAATCTCATTTTCGGCCCATACACCAAAATCACGACGCATTGCATGGTCTCGCGGCTTTAATTCTTGCACAAGCTGGATCTTGTAAGGTCGCAAGCCAAGATCTTTGCGCAAAATCTTCCATAAAGTTGATGGACAAAGCTCCAATTGCTGTGCACGGTGGCGAATCGATTCATTCGGGTCCTCTTCAACACTTTGCTCTACAGCGGCAATTGTTTCTTCGGTGCGCACTGTTCGACGTCTCTGCGGATGCGTATTATCACATAGAGTAAACGTAGTGCGAAAACGATCCATGGTTAACCGAATTAATTGCTCTGATGGACGATTATGTCGACCATAAAATGGACGGAGCTCACGGTAAACTTCGCGAACTGAACCATTATTTTCGAAATAAATTTGCACGATTTGCAAGCGTTGTTCTTTTGTCAACCTGTTCATGATAAAATGGCAAACCAAACTGAACATAAATGACATTAGAGTTGCCAGATTTGACCACAAAATGCCAGTTTTATCTCTATTCGAAAAACAAACCTGTTAAATAAACACCCTGTACAATTTTTGATACAGTTACTTTTCAAAATGTATTAATTTATTTACTGTTCTACCCGAAAACTTTTGTATCCACTTTTGGAAATTGGTCAACCTCTTTTTCCTCCTCCTCATTCTCAGCTTCTTCAACTCTCTCGTCTACCTCCATAACGAAAAGATGGCATGCTCGTATTTGAAAAATTTTGTTCCTTACCTCCACATATCTTCCTTATTCCTTTTAATTTTTTTCAACTTCTTCTTCGCTCGATCGGTTGATTCGTTCCCAAGTGATGGGGTAAACAAAAAAAAGGTTTGGATTTCATAATGTCTTCCCAATGTGCCAATTTGAGGCCCTTAGTATAAAGCATTTTCTATACACCTGGTCCAATATTTTGGCCCTTTTCTTATCATTTTCCTTTGCCTACATTTTCCGTTTCAGTTTTCCTATGCCTCTAAATCTATCTCCACTTATACCTCTACCCACCTTTACCCCCTCCTTCTACCTCTATTAATTATTACCCACGTCGATACCTCTACTTCTCCCTCTACACCTAAATCTATAACTTTTGCCTCAATCTCGACGTCTATCTCTGCCTACACATTACCTCAGCCTCAACCTCTAGACACCTTTCTCAACATCCGCTTTGATTTGATGCACGTTATGTAGAAACACATTCGGCATCTCAAAACCTGCGTGATTTTCTTAGTTTTTCCTTCACTAGAATATTCTCCTGACAATGACAAACACAAAAAAATAATTAGGGAAATCGGTATTTCCGGAATTTTGGAAAGTGTGGCTGGTCTATATATATATAAAAATAAATCGTAGTTTCTTCGTCCGACTAAACCAAATTGAATTTTTCCTTTTGGGGGTTTGATTGTAATTAATACGTACAAGTTAAGGAAAAAAAGAAGAAAATATTAGGGGGCATGGCACCTCCCATACAAGCTCTGCTTTTCAGGCTGAATATCTCTAAAAGGGTGCGTGGTGGTGCCATGAAATTTGGTATGGAGATATACGATATCAATTCCATACCCACAAGAAAACAAATGGGAGTTATGGGAAAAGGTTCGTAGCACCTCCCATATAAACTTGAATTTACAGGCGTAATATCTCCAAAAGCGCTTATGGTAGGGTACTGAAAACTTGTATAGAGATTTTTGAAGCAGTATCAAAAAAATACTTGATAGTAATATTTTTTTCTTGACAATTTATTAATATTGACAATTTATCAAAAACACAGAATCGAAGGTTTAATCTATACACAATTGAAATTGTGAACAATGAAAAATGCATGTGTAATCGAGAATTGAATTTGAAATGAACTCAATATAAAAATCTGTATTGGGCACAACAAGGTTTGCTGGGTCAGCTAGTTTTTTATGTTAATAAATTAAATTTAACAAAAAAATTTCAATATTTTGATAGTGTGATCTGAACTAGCAATGATTGATTACTAAAAATTTATTTTGAAGTCTGGAGCTTTTACAGCATTTTTTTTTTTTTTCATTCTGAAAAATAACGTTAATACATTTGAAAAAAATAATTGTTGTGTTTTGACCGTCTAATGATTAGTATGTTTCTCCTCGGACCCTGATGAGGTTATAATTTTTGGCTCACTCTCTGCAGTATTGTTTTGACGTTTTTCATATGCTTTTTGCCACTCTCTTTAATATTCTAGTATAACCTCTTGCTTTACTTTGTGGTAAATGAGCGGAATATGCGCATGTTTAATTAAGGTCAGAAATGTATTTTTGATTGGCGATGGTAGGGCGCATCGCCAGAATATAGACACGAACATGTATGTATGTATGTGTGTTTGTATGTAAATAGGTATGTTTGTGTGTGCATACAAAGGGCAATTTTTTTAATTGACGTGGTCAAAGTTAACTGCGTGATTTCTTCCATAAGGTTAACTAGCTCTTTCGTGTTGTTGGCAGCAATGAAGGAAAGACAACATAAATTGATAGCCGAAAATGAAGAAAGAGATATCGCAATGTTATGCTGCAGCATACGGCGTTTTTAAACAAACCGAAATCGTACACTCACTTCTCCGAGAACGGATCAAACTCTAATGATGCTCAACATCAAATAGACAAACTTGTCAGCGGGTACAAACGAAACAGCGAGGGAAATATGGTGTTGAAAGCGGGTGTTTTGTTGTGATACTATGGCGTGACATTATTGCGGTTATCGATGATTGTTTATGAACTACCGATAGTATTCACGAAAGCGTCAGAAGTGCGTAGGAAGCTGCTAACTCCATTCAGCGAAATTTTTCAGTAGAACGAAGAAACCATTTAAGTTAGATCTATGCAAAATTTTTTGAAAATTAAAGTTGTATTGAAAGTTTGAAATTGATCGAGCTAGAGATTCTGAACATTGAACAAATCATAATTTTTTCACTTCCCAGCGCTGAAATCGCGTAAAAAACAAGTAGGTTAACCGTTGATATAATAACCCGACTGTTACCGCGTACGAATTAAATTTACACGACACATCTTCTAGGTTAGTCCGATCCTTGTCACCTGCTTCTCAAAGAAGTTGGGTGCCACAAAAGATTCTGTTTAATACTTAAACTCGGTAAGACCTTGCGACTGTGGCTTTTAAAAATAAGGTTTCACTACTAAAGTGACGGTGAACTTATTTTAGATCTCGTATTAGTTGAAGCTTGTAGTAAGCAAGTAAGAAAATATAAGTTTGAAAAAACAACCTCTAAAAGAGCACCCTCAACTATCCCTAGCACGAGAAGAAGAGCTATACAACTTAACTCAGGCCATTGAGCGGCTTAGCGTACACAAACAAATTAATTGAAAAGTACAAAAAGTACTAAATAAAAAAGGGAAACAGAAAAAAGGAAGTGAGGCAACGAATTGCTCAAAAATTAATTAATGCAAAAGCAGCCGCAATCAGCTTTAGAAAAATCACTAATTGTGGAGCGCAGCGCGATTACGTGAATGGATATGGCAAATTGCTTTTGAAAGGGTATTTAGCTTGTGCTCTTTATAAGCAAAATAGCACAGTAAAACTTTACTACGCCAACAACTCTCTTAAGTTAAAAATGACTGACAGACAGGCGCGATTTGCCTCATTCTCCGACTAGATGTTCCATTGAAAAAGGATTCGACCTACATATATAATTTTGGAAATGCAGTATTACTTGGCTATAGCTGAGTGTTGGGAAATTTAAATAAATTTCCTAAATTAAACAAAGCTGAAGTTAAGTCAATACAATTAAGATAATGTTTAAAATGTGTTGCGATTAAGCATACTAACATTTGTGCCTGCTTGAAAAGGAGTGCGTGCAGTCACAACAAAAACAATTAAACGAAAAAAGAATATTATTTCCTTGATACCGCGGTAAAAGCTGCCAAGTACACTTCTAGCTCAAAACTAATTTTTGATATTAGGCCTGTTTTTTTGTACGCATATAAATCTTCGCTTGCGAATAAAAAATGTTATCGGTAATTGCGTATAATATAATAAAATTAATTGTCAGCACTGCTCCTCAAATGTCACTCAAACAGATGCTTGTTTACTAAGTAGAACAACGCACGGACATGCCTACGCACATTTCCTTAGTTGACATTTTGTTTTATATTAAGGTATGATAAAACATGTCGCTATATGTCGGTAAAACAGTTTTGTGCAAGTAGAGCACACAACATCAGAAAACTTGGCACTACTTATTTATCCAGGGTTGTGAAGGAAAATATTTGGCTTAATTTACAAAAGCGCTAAAGAGGGAGAAAACCCTACCAACCATGGCTATCTACTTTTTATCAATTTTTTATCGATTTTCAAAACCATCTCTATTTATTTCTCCTTCATACCAACACCAACGCATAATTTTGGGATATTTATTCGAAACAAAAATCGTTCTAATTTTTCACTATTACCATCAATATGAGTGTGAATGAAGCAGCAGGATTTTAATAATTGAAAACAAAATCAAAAAAAAAAAAACCAAATTAAAACGCTGTTTACAGAAATTCAATCTTCTGTCATCTGAAAATTTTTTCGGTTTTGTTAAGAAAACGTTTATTTTGCTGAAAACGGACTATTATATAAAATAATATATGATAATATTATTATTAATAATAAGTTTTATGTTTCAGGTCATAAAAGACCAAGGAATATATATTCTCAAAGAAAAGGAAATAGTTTACATTAGCTGGATTGCTACAATAAAAATGAACGCACCGTTAACTACGATATGGAAACTTATATGTGCTGATCACTCGATGGCTCCTTCATACACAGCCTGCCACTAAGCCTGGATGACTGCTGCCTCAATCCGATAGCGGTGGCTCAGATAAGAATAACTTTTGCGAACAAAATCTATGACATTAGGACTGCGACTGAGTGGTACAATCTGAAATGACCGAATAGTTTTAGAAGAAAGATTTTCACCGGATAGAAGAACGCTTGCATCTACTAATTGTGTTATGATATAGAATTTGCTTTCGGAACACTGAAGTGATGTACGAGTTCCTCGTTGCACTTATTTAAATCTAAGCTGGTGTGATGGAAAGCAAGAGAGGTGGGCTATATGGATGCCAGCCTGCGAAAATCTTGCGTTTTGAAGGTACTAAATAATGTTAACTTCCTATGTATACAGCTGCTTTCGTTGTATAGTTCGTAGAGTGCTAGCATACTATAGCAAAAGTTCACAGTTCAAGTTCAGGGACAGGTAACTTAAGAAAATGTGGTCGTTCCTAGGCAAAGGCCAGCAAACACACCGAGTGAATTTATTCTAATAAAACATATCAAATGTCTTTTTTTATTATTTTAATTATCTGCTGTTTTATTTAATATTTGTAATAATATTTTAGCTTAGTACAGTGTATTTAAACTATTTTTCCTTAGATTTATTCATTTATTTTAATTTTATTTCATTCCACTTCATTTAACTTAATTATTTTATTTTATTTCACCCTATTTTATTTATCAAATCTCGTTTTATGTTATTTTGTTTAGATGACTACATATTTATTTACTAGATAAAAAAAAATTATTTTTTCTTGTGAATAAATAAAAATATAAAAAGAAAAAGTTCTTGGACATAGTTTGGGTATTTTAAAAAGTTGTATTGAGATAAATGAACAGGATGGCAACCCAGGCAACGCCTGAAAGTATGCAGTCTTTGACTTTCTGTCAGGTTTGTTGTGGGATATTTTTTAGTTAGAGAAGTGCAGATATATAATTTCTTTATGGCGTTTCTGGATGAGTGCGAGCGTGATGCAAGGTCACACGTACACGACATGTACATGGGAAAAGTGGATAACATCTTCACGCCGCCCATACAAAACTATCAACTTTTTTATCGTCATTTGTGGATAGCGTCGCCTATGTTTTATCCACTTTTTGTATTTGTGTATGGTTGGTAGGGAATGGTTTGAAATATTATTTTTCTATAGGGTTAAGAAAAGTGTGCGTGGGCTGATTTTCGTAATTTTTACAAACTAGTGATTACTATTTGATATTAGATGGACCCTATCGCATGTTGCGAAAAAAAACATAGCTGCAGATGACCTTAAACCATGTATACAGAATAAAGATTAGAGATGATCATCCATACCGTGCTATAAGATTATCTACGGTATTTATTTTTTCTATATACTCGTACATTAGTAACTCATATATAAATCACCATACTATGCCATAACCGTCCCAATACCATATCTTTGCCATAACTCTCTTAATTTAGCAAACCCTATCGGTCTGGTAACATCTAAAGTCCAGCTGATTACAATTGGTGTTCAAAAGCAAACAAAAGATATCGCGAGAGTTTGTAGTTGCATACTTTTAGGCGCCGAACTTTCTATTTATGTTCAAAATGGCGTAGTTATACAAATGGATTTGTTTGTGCGTTCACAGTCGTTTATTTTTAACAAATAATTTTTATAAAATAAGATTAACCAAAAGCGCTACGCCAAATTATACATGTTTTAGCATGTAGAGCTAATCTCTACTTCTAAGAGGATACCTTATTAAATAATATTGATTCCGAATGTGTCAGGATATTGAGAAGCGAACACAAGAAACAATAATATATTAGATTGATTGTGTGTACCAAATACGTCAACTCCTCTGCAAGTGATATCTCCTGAAACATAATAATAGATTTATTTTTGCAACTACACTTTGTTCATACACCAGAGTTGATACAAAATGTTTTTTCGAGCAGTTATTCCCTTTTAAAAATATTCTTCTTTTACCCTTTTTAAATTACTTATAAAGAAAGGGTAGCAGCGCTAAGCCGATTTCGTTAATTTTCCTTCAACACATTTTTTAGAATAAATTTATTATGTGTGAAACAATTTCTGATTTATGTTTAGAAAATATTTCAGATTAGCTGAATCAAAATGGGCGGCTGTGTGAGCTATGCTCCGTTGAGTATTGAATTCACTAGCAATAGGAGTAAAAACTGAAATAAAACAAGTTTCTTTTTGGTTTTCAATTAAAGTTGAGTTCATTTTAGTAATGATTAATGCCCTGTTAAATCACTTAAATGAAGCACTAAGCAATAGTTTTTAGTTCAGCAGTTCACTTAATGTGATGAGCTAAGCTGGAAAAGTTGTTGGCCAAGCTAGCCAGTGTATTTTGAAAAAAAAAATGTATCTTTCTTAAATAAATATGCTAGGGCAGTTTGAAACTCGGGAGAATGACATTCTTCATAAATACCATGAGAACTCTTCTCTATCAGTTTTGATAGTTAAAAAGTGTTTAACTGAGATCCGCTCTTGCCGTTAGCGCAAGTGATGCGAAATGTTCAGAACACAAAACCAGTAGTCATGCCAGAAATGGTAGATAAAATCCTTGAAGAGAATTACACTGTGGAACAAATTCAGGTTAGCAAAAGTTAGGTCGATTCTGAGAGTAAGGGGTGAAAATAGAGGCTAAAGTAGAAGACCCTTGCGGCGTTTGTTTATGTTAGTTCGAATTTTTTTTTAATCGCCCTTCGCACTTTGCAGTCAAATGCAATAAATTTCTTCCCCTTCTTCCTCTTTTTCCTCGTCTTCCTCTTTTTTGTTTCCAACCACCACACAGGTAGCGATTTTTATTTATTTCGTACAAGCGAACAAATATCAATAATAAAGATTCAGTTAAGACTCGAAACTCAGCCGAAGCTGATGTCTTTTATTTTTCGCTCTCTCTCTCTATGGCGCGATATACAACAGGTATATCATCATAAACCTCCTAAGAGATTTTTGCGCCAAGCTTCTCTTCCAATTTGTGGTGTGCCGATTTGAATTTTCCCTACAAATTGGTGGGACCTACAGTTTTTTGCCGACTCCGAACGGCATCTACAAAGGAGACGAATTTTTGCTGAGAAGCCTGTCATGGCAGAAATACACTCGGAGAGTTTGCCAAACCACTGCCGAGGGGCGACCCCGTTTTGAAAAACTTTTTTCAATTCACTTTTGATGTTACCTGTACCAGGGCTCGAACCATGGACCTTCGGTGTGGTAGGCCGGCAACACTACCTTCACACCACAGCGGCCGCCGGTCGTGATAAAATTCGCGATTAATTTTTTTGGAACTTATTTTATTTTGCGAGTGATTTTAGTTAAGTGCATCGGTTTCATAAAAATAATAAAAACAACATTGTATAATAATATATATTGTATTAAAAATGTCGGAACCAAAATGTAAAATGGACCATTTTTGTAATGTTTGTGGACGTTTCATAGCAAGCGATGAAAAATGTGGCAATGCGAGTGATTGTTTTTTGGAAGCCTATAAACAATATTTCTCGCAAGAGTCTATCACTGACGTAAACTATGCTCCTAAAAAAGTTTGCTTTAATTGCTCCAATTACCATTACCGCACTCCGAATTCGTTCCAGTACCAACATACCGAAGTATTAATCTTCAAACAAATATCAGTACTACAACTGCCGCTGCTATACGAGTATATCAAAGGACCCAATCCTATTCACACAAAAGCAATTGGATGCATTGTTGCAATTTTTTTTTTTTTTTTTTGAAATGTATTGCAAAAAGACCAGCAGTATTCAGCCGCTTAAAAGACATTTTCCCATGACAAAGTAACGCCAAAATTCAGGAAGGGGTTGTTAATGAGTCGTCAAGATTTTTACCAAGTTCTGACGGGCCGAGAATTAAATGCATGGCTCGCATTGAAAGCAGTCATTAAAGGACTTTTGGGTAAAGAACGTATAGGCAACTACAGGGAATCTGTTGCAAACATGTTGGCAGCTTTGGATGAAGTTGGCGTTAATATGTCGTACAAATTGCATCTCTTGTATCAGGATCTTGATCAACGCGCTCAACAGTTGCCAACTGAATCTGATGAGCAAGGCAAACGTTATCACCAAACTGCGCTTCTATTTGAAATAAGGTAACTAGATTTTTCTAATATCTTTGTCGGAGTGTACAATTTAAACATGTTAACGAAACTATTTTCGTTTCAGGTACAGAGGAAATAAATCTCCAGATACAATACTCGCTGAATTTTATTGGTGGTATAAAAACACCTTTGAAGAGGAAGACGAGGAAAAAGAGGAAGAAGGGGAAGACAAAGATGAAATTCCAGAATACCTTCTTCTTCTTTAAATGGTCATCTAACCGCCTGGGCGATTTTGACCGTCCAACATAGCTCGCCAGTCGTTTCTTCGTTGCGCCAACTGGCGCCAATTGGAAACACCGCGGGATCGCAAATCGGTCTCCACTTGGTCCTTCCATCGGAGTGGTGGTCTCCCTTTTCCTCTGCTTCCACCGGCGGGTGCCGATAAGAATACCTTCTGGGCTGGAGCATCTTCGCTCATTCGCAAGGCGTGAATGCGCTGACTCTTTGCATGATGACAGAAGGTACTTCGTTTTGCCCTCGTTCACCACCAATCCCATTTTCTCCGCTTCTTTTTCTAATTTGGAGTAAGCAGAAGTTACGGCGCGGTTGTTAAGGCCAATGATATCAATATCGTCAGCATATGCCAACAGTTGCACGCTTTTATAAAATATTGTTCCAGCGCGGTTAAGTTCTGCAGCTTGTATTATTTTCTCCAGCATTAAATTAAAGAAATCGCACGATAGGAGGTCACCCTGTCTGAAACCTCGTTTAGTTTCGAATGGCTCGGAGAGGTACTTCCCAATTCTGACCGAGCTGGCGGTGTTGCTCAAGGTCATTTTGCATAGCCGTATAAGTTTTGCGGGGAAACCAAATTCAGACATAGCGGCATATAGGCAGCTCCTTTTCGTGCTATCGAAAGCGGCTTTAAAATCAACAAAGAGATGATGTGTGTCGATTCTCTTTTCACGGGTTTTTTCCAAGATTTGGCGTATTGTAAAAATTTGGTCGATGGTAGATTTACCAGGTCTAAAGCCACACTGATAAGGTCCAATCAGTCTGTTCACATCAGGCTTCAGTCTTTCGCACAATACGATTGATAGGACCTTATATGCGATATTCAAAAGGCTGATTCCGCGATAGTTGGCGCAGTTTGCAGGATCGCCCTTCTTGTGGAGTGGGCAGAGAACACTTAGATTCAAATCTTCAGGCATGCATTCATCCGACTATATTCTGCATAGAAGCTGATGCATGCGCCTTACCAGCTCCTCGCCTCCGTGTTTGAATAGCTCAGCAGGCAAACCATCAGCGCCAGCTGCTTTATTGTTTTTCAATCGGGATATTGCTATTCGCACCTCATTGTAGTCATGTTGTGGAACGTCAATTCCATCATCTTCGATTGTGGGCTCGGGTTCGGCATCTTCTCTGGTTTCTTGCTCAGTTTCTCCATTTAAAAGGGCAGAGAAGTGATCCCTCCATATTCTGAGTTCTCTCTGAACATCGGCCACCAGGTCGCCGTTCTCATTCTTGCAGGAGTTTGCCCCGGGCTTAAAACCTTCTGTCATTCGCCGAATTTTTTGATAGAATTTTCGGGCATTATTCCCGTTGGCCAGCATCTTAAGCTCCTTTATTTCACGCTTTTCTGCCTCTCTTTTTTTCGCCCGGAAAAGCCGCCTTGCTTCCGTCTTCAACTCGCGGTAGTGTTCACACACACTCCTCGTTGCATTCGATCTCAGCGTTGCCTTGTAGGCTTCGTCCTTTCTTTTCGTTGCAGCGCGGCACTCTTCATCATCATACCAGCTGTTTCTTCGCGTTCGCCGGAATCCAATTACTTCTTCGGCTGCGGTACGGAGTGCTCCTGAGATATGATCCCACTGCTCATGCATTCCACTAGGTTGAATTGTGCTCTCGGAGAGCAGGTGTGAGAAGCGGTCTGCGAAATAATTGGCGGTCTGTTGCGATTGCAGCTTTTCGACGTCCAGCTATCCCTGCGTTTTTGTTGCACCTGTTTTGTCGTACAGAGGCGGGTACGAATCTTGGCTGCTACTAGGTAGTGATCAGAGTCGATGTTAGGTCCTCGTATTGTACGAACATCTAAAACGCTGGAAGCATGCCGTCCGTCTATCACAACGTGGTCGATCTGGTTGCGTGTTTTTCGATCGGGGGACAGCCATGTAGCTTGATGGCTGTCCCCCGATCGAATTCCAGAATACCAGTTGGACGAATTTATCGACCTTTCTGATGATGATGACGATGACCAAGATATTAGAGAGAGCAGTGATGTTGATCCACAGCCGCCTGCTAAACGGCAACTGGCCAAATCATTAATTTAATTTATTTAATTTTTTTACTCAAAACTTTTCATAACTAACATTTCAAAATTATATTTTTTTTCCGTA
The DNA here is from genome assembly GCA_949987695.1 of Merzomyia westermanni. Lineage (NCBI taxonomy): Eukaryota > Metazoa > Arthropoda > Insecta > Diptera > Tephritidae > Merzomyia > Merzomyia westermanni. Next base: position 90,400,094 of record OX465293.1, read on the forward strand.
TTTTTATAACTTCTTTTTCAATGTTTCTTCAAAACCAACTCAAAATCAATTTTTTTTTTAATTTCAATTGTTGCACATGTCTCTAGCAATAATAAGTCGATGAGTTATAGCCAAAAAACCATACAAAAAATATGCTGAAAATCGGCATTTGACTGCAAAGTTCGAAGGTCGATTAGAAAAAAATTCGAACTAACATAAACAAACGCCGCGATACGGGTCTTCTAATTTAACTTCTATTTTCACCCCTTACTTTCAGAATCGACCTAACTTTTGCAAACCTGAATTTGTTCCACAGTGTTATTTGTATTTCAAAACTAGTTGGAGTAGGACCAACATTTCTTTGACGGCTCAGTATAAGATCACGCTATTTCAAAATATTTCTCAAAAGCAGCCTCTCTCGAAATTTTTTTTTAAAATAGTCTCAAAATTTTAGTCAGTGACATGCTATCGCCGAATTCGGTCCTAGAATGATTCTATAAAAAAAGATTAATGGACAAAATTCTGAAATAAGACATTTTTTAAAAATATATAAAACTAGTAAGCCCGGCCCGCTTCACATTGTCTCAGAACTAATAATAGACTCTCTCCGATTTTAATCATTATATCCCATACCAGCTAAGATATGGAACTTAATTACATCGCTTATTGCAGCACTCATTGTCACCTTTCTTTTGATACCCATATTGTACTTAACACATTATGGGTCACCTTGGTCCACACATCGGTCGATATTTCGAAAACTGGTCAAGCTATCGGAACAAATGATATCTATAATTTTAAGTTAAGCGTCTAATAATGCAACTGTAAAATTTCTATTCAATGTCTATGAGCAGTTTTTGAGTGATGCGCGACCAAACATTTAGACAGACAGACAAAAATTCTAAAAACTGTTGATTTGGCTTCTATTGGCTTAATAATGTCCCTCCTGTCGATTTTTCTTAAATATCTGCAATGTACAGACATCGACTTGTTAATATTTTATTATATGTAGAGATATTCAGAACTTACACTCCGCCGTCGAAATTTTCTAATGCGACACAGAAGTTCCAAGCTGGTGTTCACAATCATAGTCAAACGAAATCCAAACCAATATTTCTTTTCCTTTAAAAACGTCTTGTCTATAGTTTATTGAAGACTGGTTATGGGCGTCAATCTGGCTAATAAAACTTCAGCAGAGAGCTGATGCGGTTGTTTTAAGGAAAATTACCAAATACCACAACCAGAGATAAGTCAAAAGAGCAGCCGAACTGGCTGGTTAACTGCTTAATACAATCAAAGCTGTCATTGTTTTATCTGGAGTATAAACAAAACTCAATAAACCAACCGCGATTTTGGCGATAAATGTCCACAGAAGAGAGCAATAAAAGCATACATACATATAGTCAGAGATACCCTGCAGGAAAGTGGGTAATTGTAGTTGAAGTTTGATAAAAGTATAAACAGTTCGGCTTGCTCTTGTCTTAGACCAGGTTTGTTTAGATCTCTTTAATAGAGAATAGGGCAAGTAGGTATTAACTTTATCAGTAAAGCATTCCTTTATTTATTACTTTTCCTTGCCGTCTCTTAGGTCAGCATGTTAAGAAAGATTATCTAACTGAAAATCATAACAGTCGGTAATACAGTGCATGTCATAACAGATGCGTTTTTTTTTTAGATATATCTTCAATTATTTTCCGTAGCATTTTAAAGTAGTTCCTATCAACTGTGCATAGAATCTAATATCTAAATCATGGTATTTAAAAATTAGTACTAAGTTGTCAGAATGTTAAATTCATCAATTGAGTGTTTTCAAATGCATTTCTGAAGAACTAAAGATTTTTCCTGCATGGTCCATTTATGCAAATGCAAAGATAGAGGATACTAACCCAACATGATAAACACTGAAATACGATGTTGAAGAATGACATGAAATCGCATAAATTATCCCTAGCAATTAACGTTACGCTCATTATGCATTTAATTGTAATGTAAATCACATAAATTACAGACGCTAAAGTCTGCAAGATGGATTTTCAATGCTTAACACAAGCAGATAATTTGCGGATTTTTTAGGATTAGTACGAGACGAAGGAATGAAATGATTTCATAGCTGTTGTTTGGGTTTTTAGCAGATTTTCAACAGAAAAATTTAGCTTGGCTTAATTTATTTGCATACAAAGTTTTTTATCGTTTGCTTTATTGAAAGTATGTGAGGTAGTTAAGATATTTTCTTAATTATAATTACTCCAGATTTCTAAAGAGATTACTGAAGTTAAAGTTGTGAAAAGTAATAAAAAATTTTTTTAGTTGGTGTTTAACCGACATAAGCTGTAGTTATTTTATTCGTTTATTTCATTTACATTGCATGCAATTCGAAATCAGCTTATGAAATATTCCCAAGATATAGTTTATATTTTGCAATCCCAAATCAGGCTTTTTCACAAAGAAAATAAGGAGGCCAATCCCGCGCAAAGCCTCAGAGCCACCCCCGTTCTATATAGAAATCAAAATACGAATAATTCAAAATAATACATTTCTCAAAGGTTGCCCCCTATGCAACATTTGTTCCGCTGCCCCCGGTCTACTCTCTGAAGAAATAATAAAATAATATACAAACAGTAACTTAAAAAAAACGACTCGCCCTCCATAAAGCTTAGACAGTTGGGCTGCGAACAAATAATAGATTTTTACTTTTAACGATTTTTAATATCGATTTTAGTAATGGTAAACATCGAATACTAATAAATTCGTTTTAAGAGATAAGTAAATAGTGAGATCTGTGCCACGGATTAAAAAAGCGTAAAACTGTGTTCACAATACAGCTGAAAACACATAGCTTCGCATAAATCACTGCTAGTTAATATTGATTCTAGTCAATTGTGAGGTAATACTCGAAATTTTTGGTAATTATTTCTTTTACGATTACTATTGAAACTCAAAGCTTAATACATATATTATTCACACCCATACTCAATAATTTCTCTGTGTCAGTTTTTTCTCAATTTCATATAACTTCTGAACATTTTGATTGTCTCTTTTTAGCTTAAAAACTAAGAGGTCGCCATTTGATATGTTTTAAAAATCATCACCTAATTTTATGCTTAATTTGGGTAAGTTTTAAATTGTTTAATTATAATTAGTGTTTTAATTTTGAGACCAAAAAATTGCATATTTTTGTCTTATTATTTGGTGTTATTTTTTTGCAATAAAATATTTAAGAGCATTGAAAATTTGCGAAAAATTCCAACATGACTTGATAAGATCTAAAAATCGCCCATTTGTTTATTTTTAATTTAATTAATTGTTTATACTTTATTTTTACTAATAGGTAGAAGAGAACTTTTTAGTATAGAAATTTATATTTATGAAGAAAATCGATGAGTTTCTTCAAAACCCGATTTCTCACAAATCGCTGCATTCCTAGTGGGTATAGTCAGTAGGCGATTTACTCATTTCCGATAAGTTAATCATTCTTGAAGTAAGCGCTGTCGTTACTTTGTGTGTGTGCATAAATGTCTAATAATTTCTAATTTCTCATAATCTGACTGTTTATATTTACATAAGTTTTTTTATATGTATGTATACACTATTCCGCCTTTTCAAAGCCTTATTTTCTCAATAATTCAAAATAAATTAACTTTACTGCCACCTTAACTCAATACTAAAGAAGTTGGGCTCAAAGTCATTAACGTGCGGCATAAATGAAAAATTGGAAAAATGCCTTCAAATGCGTAAAAGGGTGATTTGTTTGCTTACCGGAGTAGAGGCTGACTGTTAATTAATTAATTATTCAGTTTATTTAGTTATACTCCCACACTAGGTTTTTGTTATTCTTCGGTTGCTTAAATGCAAAATGAATGTTAAAGGTTTATTTCATTAAACACTGTCTGTAATAAATTGACAACAAAAATCGTCCACGACGCTTGGATTTTGTAATGAGACAGCTTACGGCTTGCAAATCTACTTCGAAAGTTATTGAGTAATGAGCTGAGAAGGCATTAACCCTCTAACAGGCCAATTTTTTTTGTTCTAGTGCGATAAACTCGAATTTTAAGTAATTTATCTAAAAGGGCTCATAATTTTCTTCCGAGGCTGAACCCCCCCCCCCCCCCCCCCCTGCCCACTCCGCCTTTAGGTGGGAAATGATTTTTGGCCAATAATTCAATTATAAATCCACATTCTCATCATAATTCTTAATCCTTAAAAATTATTTCACTTAGTAACAATTTCGTTTTTTACTATAGAAATCCTTTTTATCACTTTTTTGTAGTTACCAAAAACACTTCTCTCAAAACGAATTTTTTTTACAAACTGCACTCAATTTTTCACCGATAATGATTATAACGGAACTCTACCATCACTTAAAACTATAAAATAAAGGCGGTCCTGCCCGTTAGAGGGTTAATCTTTACTGTTTCTCTCTTTCCATTTGCACTTTAATCATACTAGCGCTGTCAAGTGGTTCAAATTCAGACACAATATTTTCACTTTAAACCCTCATATTCAACCGTCGCACCAAAAAATCTGTTCCTTCCTTTCCTTTCCTTTCGTTGCTTTGACCATCCTTTACCTGCCTTTAGTTTCCGTTCCATTCCTTGCTTTACTATTTAATAATATCTGCAGTTTCTTTTTACTCTATTTTTCTCTTCTTTTTTCAATTTATCTTAATTCAATTAATTTTATCATTAGTCATTTTATTTTATTTTATTTCATTTTATTTTATTTTATTTTATTTTATTTTATTTTATTTTATTTTATTTTATTTCATTTCATTTCATTTTATTTTGTTTTAATTTTTTTTACTTTACTTTATTTTTGTTTTATCTTATTTTATTTTATTTTATTTCATTTTATTTTATTTTATTTTATTTCATTTCATTTTATTTTGTTTTCATTTGTTTTATTTTATTTTATTTTTGTTTTATTTTATTTTATTTTATTTTATTTTATTTTATTTTATTTCAGTTTATTTTATTTTATTTTATTTTATTTTATTTTATTTTATTTTATTTTACTTTATTTCATTTTATTTTATTTTGTTTTCACATGTTTTATTTTATTTTATTTTATTTTATTTTATTTTATTTTATTTTATTTTATTTTATTTTATTTTATTTTATCTTATTTTACTTCATTTTATTTTATTTTATTTTATTTTATTTTATTTTATTTCATTTTCTTTTCTTTTCTTTTCTTTTCTTTTCTTTTCTTTTCTTTTCTTTTCTTTTCTTTTCTTTTCTTTTCTTTTCTTTTCTTTTCTTTTCTTTTCTTTTCTTTTCTTTTCTTTTCTTTTCTTTTCTTTTCTTTTCTTTTCTTTTCTTTTCTTTTCTTTTCTTTTCTTTTCTTTTCTTTTCTTTCTTTTATTTTCTTTTTTTTCTTTTCTTTTCTTTTCTCTTCTCTTCTTTTCTTTTCTTTTCTTCTCTTTTCTTTTCTTTTCTTTTCTTTTCTTTTCTTTTCTTTTCTTTTCTTTTCTTTTCTTTTCTTTTCTTTTCTTTTCTTTTCTTTTCTTTTCTTTTCTTTTCTTTTGTTTTATTTTATTTTATTTTATTTTATTTTATTTCATTTTATTTTATTTTATTTCATTTCATTTTATTTTGTTTTCATTTGTTTTATTTTATTTTATTTTTGTTTTATTTTATTTTATTTTATTTTATTTTATTTTATTTCATTTTATTTTATTTTATTTTATTTTATTTTATTTTATTTTATTTTATTTTATTTTCCTTTATTTCATTTTATTTTATTTTGTTTTCATATATTTTATTTTATGTTATTTTATTTTATTTTATTTTATTTTATTTTATTTTATTTTCTTTTATTTTATTTTATTTTATCTTATTTTACTTCATTTTATTTTATTTTATTTCATTTTATATTCTTTTATTTTATTTTATTTCATTTTATTTTCTTTTATTTTATTTTATTTCATTTTATTTTATTTTATTTTATTTTATTTTACTTTATTTCATTTTATTTTATTTTGTTTTCATATGTTTTATTTTATGTTATTTTATCTTATTTTATTTTATTTTATTTTATTTTATTTTATTTGATTTTATTTTATCTTATTTTACTTCATTTTATTTTCTTTTCTTTTATTTTATTTTATCTTATTTTACTTCATTTTATTTTATTTTATTTCATTTTATTTTCTTTTATTTTATTTTATTTTATTTTATTTTATTTTATTTTATTTTATTTTATTTTATTTTATTTTATTTTATTTTATTTTATTTTATTTTATTTTATTTTATTTTATTGTATTCATGAAATGAACTCAAGGCCAAAAATAATAATTTTTCACTTTTTGAACTTATATGAAAATTATTATTGTTTTTATGTTCTAATAATCATTTTTAGTTAATTAATAAAAGTTTTTTGATTGAATAGAGTAGGAAAAATGTTTACAGACAACCGCCATAGCTTTTCTTATAGATCCATTTCGGAAGCTGCTAAGCTTCTTCATCAGAGAAATTTTTGCAAGCATTGCCAACCATTAAGCTAACAATACGCTGGTTTTGATGTCATCTAACCTCCTAGTTCTATTCTTCTTTACCATATGCATGAACCACTTCCGCCATCTGACAGTTAGTAGTGTGATCAGATGGATTTTTTTTTGACAGATCTGTTTTATCAGCAGAGCTGCCTTACCGCGGGCTTTTATTTTATTTTATTTTTTTTATTTTATTTTACTTTATTCCATTTTATTTTATTTCATCTTCATTGGTTTTATTTTGTTTTATTTTACTTTATTTTATTTTATTTTATTTAAGTTTATTTTATTTTGCGTTATTTTGTTCTATTTTATTTTATTTTATTTTAGTTTAATTTATTTTATTTTATTTTATTTTAGTTTAATTTATTTTATTTCATTTTACTTTATTTTATTTTATTTTATTTTATTTTATTTTATTTTATTTTATTTTATTTTTACTTTATTTTATCTTATTTTATTTGATTTTATTTTATTTATTTTATTTTATTTTACCTTACTTTATTCCCTTTTATTTTATTTTTATTTGTTGTATTTTATTATTAAATTTAATTTTATTTATTTTATTTTATTTATTTTAGTTTATTTTATTTTATTTTACTTTATTCAATGTTATTTAACTTTATTTCATTTTTATTTTATTATTAATTTATTAAATTTAATTTGGTTTTGTTTTATTTTATTTTATTTTTTATTTATTTTTTAATTTTATTTATTTTTTAATTTAATTTAATAAAATTTTTTATTTTTTTTTGGAACTTTTATTCCCGTGACTATGGACTAATTTGGTTGCACAAAGCCAACGTGGACCAGCTGGAGTAATAAAATAAGCAAGAACAAGACTATTTATCACACGCATGTAAGTCAAATTATGTCTACAATTACAACAACAAAGTAATTGTTTATGCAAAAAAATAACTCATTCACACTTAATGTCCGTGTCATAAAATTACACGCATGTGGCAAATTTACGCATGGAAATAAATATTACTTGATTCCTTAATAAACAGATATGCATATCGTCGGTGACACTGCAAAACCGTGTAAGGCACAAATGCAAAACCATATAAACTACATTTGTGTCAAAAACATTCATAGTCCCTAACTAAGATTTTTTTATTTAGTCTCAACTATATGTTGGTTTGGAAAATAAGTAAAATAAGTAAAATAATTCATTTTGGTGGGAACTTTTTCATAAAGTGATTATTCGTCTCAAATATCACTTACGCGGTTTTGCATTTGTGCGTTACGCGGTTTTACAGTATCATCGACGGTATGCATGTATAATATATATATGTATGTAGAAGACTACGTATATACATTTTTATGAGAAATATCAAAAAGGATGAAATCTTGCATTTTGTGGAATATATCTTTAGAAGTAAAAACTTTAGTAGCCGCCCTCGTTTAAGAAAAGCTCGCCTTTTTCACACTCTCTCTTTAGGTACACATGACTTGTTTTGTGCGTTTACGCATAATTTATGCTCTAAATGAGTTTTTCATATGTTGAACATGCAAAGATGGCAAATCATCAAATCTTTGACTGACATGGGTAGACATAAATTTTTCTGCATACCCAATTCACTCAAAAAAAAAAAGGATTAAGTTGACAAGATGTCCTTTGTAGGAGTTTTCTTCGCTTTGCCCAAAAAATTGTCAAACTGTAGTAAATATTTTTAATAAAAAACATTGCTCTGTTCTGTATTTTGTTGTAATTGGAAGGACGACTGAAATTTCAATTACGACGAACATTTCGTCATTCGTGTTCAGTCGGTTCCAAGAATAATTTGTTATGAAAAGATTTTTTACACTTTCCGCAACTATGGAAAAAGGAATAGCTGCTCATATAGTCTCATATTCAATACCAATATATTCTAGCAACTAATATTAATATTGAGCTTTATACCTACGCGTAATTTGGTATGTTGGGTACTGCATAATGTATATGTTATTTGTTGCGTATCAAATTTATTTATGACTCCTCCGCAGTAGGAAAGTCATTTGTGTGCATTTAAGTGGAAGTTATTCTCACAAAAAAAATCATTTCTGTGCCAGCTAGATACGACCAGAGCAGGGGTATATCCTCTACAAATTGGTGGACGAACTTACATATGCGTAGTCAAAATAAATTTTCTTTGAGTTTTAGACGACTTTTAAGCGACTACACTAACATACAAAGAAATCTTTTCCCCTCAGACATGTTATGTAAAGCTTTTGTTTTAAATTTCAAGCACTTTACTCGCTCACTTTTTCATGCGGTTATGATCATAGTTGCCACACCAAATTTTTTTACGTGACAAAGAATGCTTTATGAAAAGGCAATATTCAATAGAAACTATATGCGAAGCAAATTACAAACCCACATGCATATATTTGCAATGTATTTTGTTCTGTAATTCGAAAGTTTAATGTCAAAATCGTAATGCGACGAAAGTTGTAGTGTTCCAGTAAAAGTAGCTATCAGCTGATTCCACCTTGTACTGTATTCGCCATGCTAGTTACTATCAAAATTAATCAACAGTTTTTTCTAAACTCGTTAGCTTCTCACATTATCTACTGCGGAACGGACAGTTGTAGAGGTTACAACTATAGCATCGGTCTTTCGCTATTTCGCCAGTAATTTTTCCCAGAGAAGCTACACTGCAAAAAATTGTGCGAGTCATTTCTAAAGATAGTTGTCTGCGATTGATACCTTTCGTCCACAGCAGATTATAATTCAATCAGACCTATTAAAATTGATTAGTAATTAATAATCTATTAATTATACGGCTTTTTTAAATTATTAGTGATTATTTTCATTGTTTTTTAAGGCAAGGCAATTATTAATTGATTACGATGAGAAAAAAACGAAAAATATCAAAAAAAATCAAAATTAATCAAAGCAACTTCAATCGTGATTCTTTTTGATTATTTTGTGATTAATTGAAAAATAATCCTTAAAAATTTTAAGTAATTGGTAATCAACCATTAAATGCATTCTCCAGAAAATAATTAAGCAAACTGGTAATCATTAAGATTAGTAATCATTATTTAAGAGGTCTGGGTTCAATTAACGTAAGTTAACTTTTATTTGTGTAGCATACTCATAGGGGTGTAATTCAGTTTTAGTTTTATTAGCATAGTCACAGGAGTTAAAAGTACACGTTTGGGTAGGAAGTGGATTAGTCATTTCGTACCAGTTCGGGTATAAATGGGTGCACTTGGTCTCTGAATACGACATGCTCAAATAAATGTGAACAGTTCAGCCTATACAAAGTGATCAGAGCACGCATTAGTCGCATCCTCCTTTGCTCATCTCGGCCACATCTTAGGCTAATCGCATATTTTGCATGGTAGGCTACATGGTCTTGCTTTTAAGTTTATCATCCAAATAGTACACTGCAGTCTACTGCAATTTTTGGTCGAGCATAATTTCTCTCGGTCTATCCCGAAAACATATATTAAACCCAGTTTTGTAAGAGAGAGAGGCAAGGTTAGCCAAAGAAAACGAAACTGAATGGTATAGTACATACATATATGTATTTCACAGCTTTAGTTAGCTGCTAATTTTTCCCGCTATCTTTAGTCATTTACCGCCAAAATGTACCAAAGTGGCAACTATGGCTGCGATATTGAACTTTCCTAAATATGTAAATTGTGTTTCATTGTGTGAAAATGAATTTATATTAAGTAGTAGGCAAAATTTAAAAAAAAAAAATTGACAAACTTTTGAAAGCTTTAAGCATACGAGCTTATCAAGTGCTTGGCTTGTCACAGTCTGCTGTATGCAGATTAATGTGGTTTGACACTCTAAGCCATAAATAATAATAAAATTAGAATTTTGGGTGAGTGTAACACTGATTTTTTGTAGGCCGAACTTCACCAATTTGTTGTGTGCTATATTTAATTTTTACTACTAGGTGAGTCCAATTGTTTTTTGTCAACTCCGAGAGGCTACCTCGCTAAGAAGAAAAATATCCTTGCTTGTAGTGGAGTAATCTTCTTTGTACATATGTGTGGTCTTAAGTTTGTTTGAATCAACTTGCAGTCTTAATTTCAAGATAGAATTAAATGAAATTTTTAACAGCATATACAGGACTCACGTTATCACGAGAAATAGAGAAATAAAGTTACGGAGAGAAAAATTTGGGAAAATGCGAGTAAGGAATAGACAAAGCGTAAATAGCCTGCGAAGAAAGAGATGATAAGAGAAACGAACAGAGTGCGTGGGGTCGAGTACGATGCATCGAAAATTAAAAACACGAAAATAAAAATGTCGAAGAAAAATTCTAAAAAAAAAACTAAGAATACACATATTTATATTTTGCACTAGGGTCTTTCCATGTCAAATCGTCACATAGTGGAAATCCGCCCCTTTCGATATGAATGAAATTTGGTAAAGAGTTTCATTTTATCATAAAACGAAGTTCTGCCAAAGAAAACAAATTAAAAAGTTTATTTTTCAAAAGTTATTCAAATTCAAATAGAACAATTGAAATTTTTTTATTTTTGGTTTCGTAAAGTTAATTTTTTCAATATTTCGAAAACTATTACGAATGGCGATTGTCTCTAAAATTTTCCAAATACATATATTCTAATAAAAACTTGTTATAATTAATTAAAAGAGAAAAAAATTATTTAAAAAAAAAATTTTAAACAACAATAACTTTCATAAAAAAACGGTTATTATTATTGGCCCATTTATAGTCATGGAAACAGTTATGGTTAAAAAAAACCTTCTAAATAGAAAAATTAAAACTCATTCATGGAAATGTCATTTTAGGCTTTACAATTTTTTTTTTAATTTTTATGAGTTTTGAGTTGAAAATCCAAAAATCTAATTAAGTTCCCACATTAATTTTAATATGCAATTTACAGGCAACAGACTCTTTCAATTTCATTAGAGGTAAGGATAGAAATTAAACAATCAAATATCAATCCGATTTTTAATTACGATCACTTTTAAACTAAGTAAAATACTTTTATTTCTTCATATCGCATTGAGCTACTCAACACAAGTTTAAACGACAAAATGCATAGACTCATATATTACCAGGAACCTTTGCATCTTATTTGAAATCACATAAATTTTAGCTGATAATACGCATTTTTATCACTTTACTTTTCCACCTACCTAATTTAGCAAACTATGCGGTGTCATGAACTAAGAATAAAAAAGTAAAAAAACAAAGGTAAAAACTAAAATTTAACGCGATTAAAAGTATAGAAGTTTGTTTCGACGCGGTAAAAGCTAAGGGCACTTTTTGATACCGAGGGAAAATGAAGCGATTTCTTCAAATGTTGGTCAGAAATAGGGTTGCGCTTAATTTTCAGAATGGCTTAACGATACTAAGCATAAAACTAAAAAATATGTGAAGAGCTGCAAACTGCATTATTATTACTGTTATTATTATTATTATTATTATTATTATTATTATTAATTAAAATAAATGGCGGACATGTAAGACTTTAAGTCTTTTATAATACATCAATAGGTGGAAAATACAAAATCAAAAGTTTATTTTAAACTAATACAAACTTAAATTTAAAAATAAACAGTTACAATAACACAATTACAATAATAGTTTAAAGTTTTGCATAAAGACGGAATCAAAATGAACGCAAAGTATAAGAGATGTGAGTTTAATTGCAATTACATTGTACTTACCGAGTTAAAATTATCGGAAGTTACTTTCTTGTAGTTACCCCCTAACATAGCAGTTTTGACAGATCTTGGAATGGAATTGAAACTTTTGAAAATTGGATGTAACTTTCACTTAATTGAGTTTTTTCTGTTTTTTTGTGTTTTTCAATTTAGTCCTTACTTGAAAATTTTTTCTCAAAGGAGCTTTTACCACGGTGATGATATTTTGCAAAACGGCCAAATCAACCCGCTATCAGTAAAAAAAAAATGTAAACGTCACTGGGGATTGGAGAAAAAAACTTTAAAATTTATATGCAAGTTAATACGATGCTGATTTATTAGGGTGTCCTGTCTCATGTTTTTGCTGACAACTCCAAAATTTCCAGTCTGCAGAAAGAGAAAATATTCAATCGAAGATTTAAGAGATTTTTCACTAAATGGTAACTGATGCTAATAAGAGCCACCAATGAATTTTCAATGAATCTCTGTCATTTTCTTGCCTTACTTTGCTGCGTCAAGCTACAGCCGCACTAAAATGGACCACCCTAAGGTTCATGGGGTTAAGCAAGTCGCTTCTTTGGCAGCCTTCCTATTGCCGTGCTCATATCCGTAAACTCCAGTATGCAAGATCGAAGTGTTCAACCATCGGCTAGTGTTTCTGCGGTAACAAAGATGACCAAAAGAGCCTTTACGAAATTTCTTTGTCCAATCAGGTCATACTACCTTAAGCGCCTAAATAATTGTATATATTTTTCAAAAAATTCGAGGCTACACACTCAGAAGTGTTTAAGTTAAGACTTCTTAGTTATTCTAAAAAAAAATGTAAGTGTTAAGTGAGGACCCGTAGCAGTTTTGCTTAAAACTTTTAATGTGATAATGAAGAAATATATAAAACTGGCTTATACCCGTGGGTTCCACCCCCCCCATTCCTATAAAAAAATGCAGGTGTTAGGGATGGACCTCATATAACCCCTTACCAAATTTCACTTTTCTAGTCCAAATACTTCCAGAGATATGGACTATGAAAAATACCAGTTGTATGGGAGGTGCCACGCCCCCTTTTTCGTTATCCGCAGTTTTTCTGGAGGTGGTAGGGATTAGTTTCATATAACCCCTTCCCAAATTTCATTGGTCTAGCCTAAATACTTCCAGAGATATGGACTATAAAAAATTCCAATTGTATGGGAGGTGCCACGCCCACTTTTTCGTTATCCACCGTTTTTCTGGATGTGGTAGGGATTAATGTCATATAACCCCTTACCAAATTTCAGTAGTCTAACGTAAATACTTCCAGAAATACAGACTGTTAAAAATTCCATTTGCTTGGAAGGTGCCACGCCCCCTATATATATCAAAATATTTTTTAGCCCATGACCATCCCGGTAAGGTATCCAGTTTGTGTTTCAAATTTGGTTACGATCGGCTTATACGTTTTGGACGCAAGTCGATCTATAGATACATACATACATAATTTGAATTTTATATACGAGTATATAGAGATTTAGAAATATACGACAATTTTTCTTAATTTGGTTCATGTCTCTTCACCTATGGAGGTTTCTAATGTCTTCGCAGACTTCTTCAAGTCCGATTTTCCTACTAAGTTTTACACTTGTGCGGAGCAATCCTCAAATTTTAGGATCTCATATCAACTTTGGAGCGCTCACTCTATCTCTGGACTGTTTACAGAATTCGTAAAAGTAGCATATCTAGATATATTTTTCCAGTTTAAGGTGTTATCCCTTTAAGAATTGTAATGGTATATACTGGCTTTTCTCAAGCTTTAGACTAGGTTTGTTATCAGTTTTTAATTTCTAAACTAGCTTGAGCTTCCCCTTTTGTATTAAGTCTTACCACCTGATCGTGCCTCTCCTCCAGTCGTACTCGCAAGAATTTTATTAAAACTCTGCTTAAACTCTTTCGGTATCTTTTCAATGGATAAGTTGTTTCCAAAGCCGCGACAGAGCAAGTGTACTTTCAGTGGTGTTCAAGCTCGCCAGTCAGCTGAGTGTAGTGTCAGTTTGGTTCCACAAAAATCTTTCCATTTGCAATAGAGTCAGCGGTTATGAGTGTCGCACCACTGACTGGTGCATAAATGAAATCCAACCAATAATTACAGACACCCTAATGTAAAGCATTAGCTAAAGCAGTGCTATCGCAGACAAACTTTTCCCCTTATTAATGGCATCAAAGTTTTAAATTTCGCAGAGTTTTAACGATTTTTCTTACGATTCGCAAGCCAATGAAGCATTGCATGTGGTGCTTTGATGCTTTGGCAGTTCACCGGCCGGCTTTCGGTTTTGCTAGTTGCTTGCACCTTTGTGGTCTCTGTATGGTCGCTTTCATTATTTGAGGCAACAACAACTACTGATAATACCGACAGTTCTTGTTGCTTTTGTTGTCATAGTGCAGTAATGCCGCAGGGACGTACAACTTCCTTTTGCTAATTACTTCGCTTAATTCAATTTTATGGCATTAGTACTTTTAAGTTGAGCGAATTACCAACCTTTGCTAGTCCTATACAAGTCGGCTTTTACATGAGCCGATTTCTCTATTAAGTTTTACGTTTGTGGCATTACTATTCGGTCAATGGAAATAGCTAATGAACCGCACATTAGTGCAAGGTAGTATAGTGTTGTAATGCAACAACAATACTAACGCCAACTTAATGCTGGGAGAGTCCATATAAGACGAATAAGTTCATTGCTAACTCACAGGCACGTCAAGTCAGTTGTTTTTGCTTCTTCAGCTATTTGGAATTTTCGGTTCTCATTTTTAATATGAAGTCATGCACTCGAAGGACAAATAAATTAATGAATTCACTTATGCTTGTGTATTTATATGAAGGAAGATTGGAACATTCTAAAAAAATTTTAAATAACATTTTTTATACCGAAAATTCAATTAACGACATTTTAGTGTATTCAAAGAGAACAGTCAGAGTGTTAATAACAGACAAAAAAAATAAAAACAATCATAAGAACTGGTAAATGCGTCGGGCTGTTTTGCGCAATGTTATGCTAAAACTAACAGAAATGGGAGTTTAGCTAACAAAAAACATGGGTTGTAATAGCTTAGTGGTTGCCTCTAAAATTTTTTCTCAGTTCTAATATTCTAATTTATAATTTTTTTTTATTTATATTATTTTATTTTATTTTGTTTTATTTTATTTTATTTTATTTTACTCTGTTTTATTTTATTTTATTTCCTTTTATTTTATTTTATTTTATTTTATTTTATTTTATTTTATTTTTTTTTTTATTTTTTTTTTAATTTTATTTACTTTTTGTTATATTTTATTTTTTTATTTTATTTTTTTTAATTTTATTTTATTCTATTTTATTTTATTTTATTTTATTTATTTTTTTCTTATTTTATTTTATTTTATTTTTATTTTTTTTATTTTTATTTATTTTATTTATTTTTTTTTTTTTTATTTTATTTTATTTTATTTTATTATTCCGCTGTTTAGCAGAGAGTGTCGAAATTACTCTGGTGGAGAACTTTAGCATCTTCCGAAAAGGGATCTATAAAAAAGCTATGGTTGCTATATGCTTCTCTAAATAGACATTTCCTGTTATTCTGCCGAAATTAATAAATTCTGAACAGGAGCATACTCATTCACTCACAAAACATGACCACGCCAAAGAAGCTACTGGCCCATACAGCTCGTCAATAAATCTTTTAAAAAGCCTTTCTCGCGAATACTCCAAGAGCCGCTTCATCAGATGTTGTCAATATCCAAGCTTCTGCCACATAAACCAGGACGGGTACGATAAGTGACTTCTATAAGGCTATTTTCGTTTATCGGGAGAAGACTTTACTCATCAAATGCCTAGTCCTTCCTGAGCAGTGTTTGTTTGCAAAAGTGACTCTTCATTGGACTAGGTCGGCTACGAAATTAGGGAAAGGTAAACCAATTATTCCATTAGTTCAAATTCCTGTCCGATGATATGCTTTACTTTAAAATCAAATTTTTTCATTGGTTTTTTTTTCCGAATTTTCGATTTTTTGGCTATATAACCTTTAAGGTGGGGTTTCGTCTCCGCCTTCCGTTTTAGTTCCCGATCCGAGCATGCTTTACGATCTGATATCACAATCACTTGCGATTGCGACTTCGATCCCGGTTACCTCTTCGTTTTCAATTTACCTCTTGTTTCTTGTTGTAGTTTCGGTTTCGATTTTTCTTTCGTTCTGTTACCGTTTAGATGCTGGTTTTGATTCCGAATTATGATACTCTCTTCGGCTCCCTGATTATTCTAGTTCTAAATTTTTTTACGCGGGCTTAACCTGATTTGTTTTCAATGATTAATGTTAGTTAGTGGTTCTATTATCGCTTCAGATTATGATCTTGTTTGTTCGAATTTGGCTACTTGTATCTATTATGCTTCTGGTTCCGTTTGCATTTGGAGCGTTGGTTCCGCTTTCGGTTCCGGTTTCAGAAATTTTGGTCAAGATACATAAGCTAATTTTGTTTAAAATTCTTTAAATTTTACTTAGGTTAAATCAGGCTGGGTCAGCTAATTCTAGGACTGTCAGTTCACTTGGATGTGTATTCTGTAACTCATGACTCAGTTTTCTACTATAACACTGACTTCCGACCAGATAAATGTTATGCTCTGTACGAAGCTGACTTCGACTATAGTTATTTCTAAATCCTTCTAAGGTTCGCCTATAGTAATTGTTCATTATAGATAAATTTGTATCAGGAAATCTCTATTAGTTTAGTCCAAATTCTTGGCAAAAGAAGTTTGATAGGGAAGCCCGTTAACTCTACTAAAGGTGGTGTCAGCTAAGCGCTTATCCACTGCCGCTTAATACACTGCTAACGCCCAGCAAAATTCGAAAGTTGAGTGTCACTGTTTTCCTTAGAGATAGTCTGGACGTATGGTGTACTCAGAAATCTTTCCGGTTTGTCATAGTACTGACAAATTATGTTCGTTTAAACAGCGCAATATACCGCATATTATCAGAAAAAAATCCATTTACCTGAGCAAGTACGTACGCACGTCCTCTATTCCATCCATGTGTTGTTTTCGTCAAATATCTCATCTTCGAAATGGGTAGCTTACCAACACAAGGAAATGCCCATTTAATTATCCAGAGCACACACTTCAATATATACACAAAAAAGTTTATGCGTTATCCTTTTATAATGGCACTCAATTTTAGGACTAAATCTCAAGCTAATTGCCTCATTACTTATTAACGTCATTGTTATAACTCACCAGAATGCAAAGCAAAACCTATAAAGTTTCTGGGTTGAATGAACCGTGTGTACCAGCATACATATTATACATATGTACTAATTACTGGGTAATGGAATTGCTGCCACTAAATAATAAATCTGCACAAATGAACAATTACGCAAATGGGCATTGGTGAATTGAAATAGAGACACAGCCATTCATATACAAAAAGTGTATTTGTTGGTGAGAAGAATACAATAGGAGAGGTACGTAGGGAATACAAGCATGAGTGAGAAGATACATCCATCTACATACATTGTTGACATTGTGAAAGGCAAGCGATGAAAGAAGTATAAGCTAGATCAGTCACACAAAGCAGACAAATCGGTTTGAGTAATGTGATGACTTTGGATTGGGAATTTAGAGCAATCGTAACTACTTTTTATTCTTTGAACACTAATTAAAGCTAAACGGTGTTCCAGGTATGCAAGAAAGCGCCGGCCTTGGGAGGTTAGGTTTTAGTTCATCTAGTAACGGTCAGTGCAAAAGCATTGCAAAAGTAAAATGAATTTAAATAAAATAAAGTAAATTAAAAAAAAATAAAATGAAGAACAAATGAAATAAAATAAAAGTAAAAAAGATAAAATAAAATCAAATAAAATAAAATAAAATACAATAAAATAAAATAAAATAAAATAAAATAAAATAAAACAAAATATAATGAAATAGAATAAAATAAAATACAATAAAATAAAATAAAATAAAATAAAATAAATTAAAATAAAATAAAATAAAATAAAATAAAATAAAACAAAATATAATGAAATAGAATAAAATAAAATATAATGAAATAGAATAAAATAAAATACAATAAAATAAAATAAAATAAAATAAAATAAAATAAAACAAAATATAATGAAATAGAATAAAATAAAATACAATAAAATAAAATAAAATAAAATAAAATAAATTAAAATAAAATAAAATAAAATACAATAAAATAAAATAAAATAAAATACAATAAAATAAAATAAAATAAAATAAAATAAAACAAAATATAATGAAATAGAATAAAATAAAATAAAATAAAATAAAACAAAAGCAAATAAGATAAAATAAAATAAAATAAAATAAAATAAAATAAAATAAAATAAAATAAAATAAAACAAAATAAAATAAAACCAAATAAAATGAAAAATAAAATGAAGTAAAATAAAATAAAATAAAATAAAATAAAATAAAATAAAATAAAATAAAATAAAATAAAATAAAACAAAATAAAATAAAACCAAATAAAATGAAAAATAAAATGAAGTAAAATAAAATAAAATAAAATAAAGCAAAATAAAATAAAATAAATTAAAATAAAATAAAATAAAATAAAATAAAGTAAAACAAAATAAAATAAAAAAAAAAATGAATTAAAATAAAATAAAATAAAATAAAATGAAATAAAATAAAATAAAATAAAATAAAAAAAGAAAATGAGGTAAAATAAAATAAAACAAAATAAAACCAAATAAAATAAAATAAAATAAAATAAAATAAAATAAAATAAAATAAAATAAAATAAAATAAAATAAGATAAAATAAAATGATAGAAAGAAACTAAAATACGAAATTCGTTTTTTTTTTTGAATTTCAACAACTGAGTGGCCTCTCGTAAATTTTGATATGCACTTCAGAAGTTTTCTAACTCTGGCGGCAGTAAGCTAAAATGTGCAATATCTTTGTTATCTGTGATGCTATAATGCACCATTTAAACGTTTTTAGAAACTGGCTTTATGATCTCCACTAAATACTTCTGTGAGTATTTTTGCAGCACCAACAAAACAAAAGTTTCCTTCTAAAGCTTTTACTTTTACTTGCCTTTTAATACACAATCAAAAATAATTTTTTTAACATAGAATAATATGAATAGTATGTGAAACTATTTAGTTGCAATTTATTTTAACAGTTTAAATAAAATGCACTTAAGTGAAGAGCTTGAATGTATTTAGAAAGTTGAAATGCACTTCGACTGCATTAAAGTTGTATTCAAAAATGACTGATATCTAACAAAACACAATGAAATAGCTTTTACAAATAACCCAGCAGTTAAAGCAACTAAATTATCCCTCAGCTGGACAACACTTTGTAAATAAGAAAACTATGCCCTAGCGCATGATAAAAGCTTATAGGCCCGTTATGGGTTGAATACAAAACATCTGCTACCAAATGTTGGTCCCTACCTGTGATCTGCATTGTCAGATTGAAAAGTTCCGAGAAGGAATAAAATTTTCATTATTTTAGAAAGAGACTTGCAACTAGAACTCACGAAGAGCACTACCTCACTTATGGCCTATGGAAACTGTTTGGAACTTTTAAGCTGACTACGCAGACTTCTCTCCTAACCTGAACTTTTTCGGTCCAGTTGGATGTTAGTTACTATTTTAGTTTTCCACGGCGAGGAACATACACTTAACCATAGTAACACAAATGCAAATATAAATACTTACTAACAAACAACAGATTTTCATGAAGACATTGCATTTATTATTGTTGCAAACCAAACTGCAGAATTTTGCTCAACTCCACACTTAACCAACAACAACATTACTCTGTTATCTTTGTATGCAGTGGAAGAACTATTTGAGTTTAAAGCTTTTAGTTCTGTATTTGCAACAGTTAAGCCCTTTCCGCGTACGGAATAATGCCGGAAACTCCAGCGGCAATGAGACAGTAGCGGAAAGTTAGTGTAAAAGAATTCACACGCACACATACGGGCAAATATCTTCACATGGGGAGTAGTTCCACATCAAAACAAAATAGGTTTCACTTAGAAAGTGGCTAGATAAATATTCAAATATGATCAGTGTTAGCTCTACATGTGAACGCTTCTATCTAGGCAGCAGTAAACTCTGAACTTCACACTGAGACGCGAGTTACTCTGACCGAAGCTTGACCTTCATAATGGAATAGGTTAAACTTGTCCCCTCGTTATACAAGCCTTATTTTTTATGTCTCAATTAAACAGACCCAGGTAATAAAATCTAGGATTGTGGTAATGAGTAAATCGCCTAACGACTACCATACCCACTTTTACTAGGGGCTAGAAAACCCGGCCACGCTTCATTGAGTCTCAGAATTTATGCGAGTCTGAGTTCGATTTAAATTACCATACCTCCGAAACCAATTAAGATATGGAACTGAATCACATCGCTTATTTCAGCACACATTAGTACCTTTCGTTTGATACCCATATTATACTTCCTTAATTTGGCTCAACCTAGTCCACATATTTATCGATAATTCCGAAACCGGTCGAGTTATCGAAATCGCGGATATTCTTAATTTTAAGTTAGACGCTAGGTAATCCAACTGTGCAAGATTTATTGAAACCTATTCAGTAGTGTTTCAGTGATGCGCACACCCAAACATATACGAGGTGTGTTCCAAACGTATCGCGAATTTTGAATTTTCGCTGGTTACGTATATTCGAATTTCGAATTTTTTGTGGCGTTATGTTCGTACTCATGTCTCTCACTTATGCCGACAAGCTCGGCCATTTTGAACGTTCAGTTAATTGTTGACAGCTGCTTTGCTTGCACGTGTTTTGGATCGTCTTCGATTTTTACCTATTCAAAAAAATGGATCAAAGAACCTGTATCAAATTTTGTGTGAAAAAAGAAATTAAGTGCGCGGATGCATTCCGAATGTTGACTGTGGCATACGGAGAAGCTACCTTGGACCGAAGCAACGTTTATCGGTGGTACAAAATGTTCTCAGAAGGCCGAGAAGATGTGCAAAGAAGAACAAAAATTGGCTTTTGCACCACGATAACGCCCCAGCTCACGCATCGTTGCTTGTGCGCGACTTTTTGGCCAAAAACAACACACTAATGATGCCGCAGCCACCGTATTCCCCAGATCTGGCCCCCTGTGACTTTTTCTTGTTCCCTAAACTGAAGAGGCCCATGAAAGGACGGCGTTACGATTCTCTTGACGAGATAAAGACGGCATCGAAGGAGGAGCTGAACAAGATACAAAAAAATGATTTTTTGAAGTGCTTCGAAGATTGGTAAAACCGTTGGCACAAGTGTATAATATCTCATTACTTTGAAGGGGACAAATAAGATATTCATGAATAAATAAATAATTTTTGAAAAAACACAAAATTCGCGATACTTTTTGAACACACCTCTTAGATGGACAGACTAACAAAAATTCTTATAACTGTAGCTGTGCATTCTATTCTCTCAATAATGATCCCTCCTCTCAATTTTTCTTCGATACCTACTTATACTATGTGCACATCGAGCTGTTACAATTTTATTTTATATACAGATGTGAGCTCGATTTGAAAAAAATCGGTAACTCAATAATCGATTTTTCTTTAGTTAGGCGAAATCGATTTTTATTAAAAAAAGTTTTGACGTGTACATGAAAATCACCGATACACGTGTATTTTTATTTTTTCTCCCCTTTCCGGAAAAGTATATTTGGTTCATACGACATAACTAAAGCTCGTTTTTGTAACGCAGTGTAATATGTCAAACTATATATTTTCCGAAGCGAAGTTTAAAACCTGTAATACCCCTAAAAACAAACAACCGAAATGTGTACCTTTCGGCATGGAACGTCTCATATTCCCCTTTTATCCCATTTGTTATACTAAACAAAACACCAAAATACCGTTTCATTTAGCGACATTCTATTTATTTACGAATAAATGCATTTCATGACTGAGCTCAAATCGTGGCTTTGGTGTAGGCGAATTGTGGTGCAGTACATTTGTTGTATAAATTTTGTTTTTGTTTTTTTTTTCGAAAGCAGTCGAAAGTGGAGCGCTGCATGCAGCAGAGCCAAACTTAACCACTCATCCATATTAAACATGCACGTAGATTGCTTTTTAGTGGCGTTTAGCAACCGTTTCCTAGCAAACTCTGAATTAAATTGGCAGACTTTGCTTTCATCGGGGACAAATACGCGAGCTTACTACAGTTGTATAATTTTATTGTTTTCATTTTGTTGAATTTTAGTTGAAATTTTTCGCACCAGTCAATGTCATTCGCGCCCAAATTGGTTTGGCCGGAATAATTTTTTAAGATTAGGCAAACAGTTTTGTGAATAAAATCGAAATTTTAAAACAAAACAAAAGTTCATGTCGAGAATTCAGTAAAGTGAGTTTTGAAAATAATATCAAGCTCTCTTCAGATTGTTCATCTAAGTAAAATATATTTGCTGACACCATCTATATGATGTTTATCCGCAAATCAAATGCAGTGTTTTTAAAACTGCTTGCTCAGTACTGTGCCATCTAAACTGTCAGAGATGTTACTCGGATGTTGCAAAATTTTTGAACTAATAATTTTGTATTTTTTATAAACTTAACTCATTATTTACACTGAAATGTCGTGCATGATGATGGACTTTTCCACGCAAAGTGTACCAGGTTAACCGATAGAATAGCTAACCTACTTAATGCGCCAGTCTTTTTCCAAAGGTTGATCGACGGAAATTGATCTCTGTAAAGTTTTGGTCTCTTTAAAAACGGGTTTTCTAAAATCAGCAAAAAATGTTCGTTGTTGACCGAAAAATTCCAAATACATGTAATTTTTTCATAACTTTCCAAATGTTAGGTAACTATAATAATTCGCCTCGACGGTCGCGAACATGCCCCAAGCCCTCGAACTTACTTTTATTCGGGCAACGTGGAAGAACGCTCCTCCAAAGACATCCACTAGGAAATCCCGTAACCACCAACTATTCTAATTGAGTCTAAACCAATAGGTAGGAAGCTGGTTGTCGTCCCTCGTAAAAAATCGATTTTTGTGTCCAGGTTTCACGTATCATAACAGAAAAGTATGTCTTCGTTTAGAATTGATATCACTGGAAAGGATTTCGATACTCTTTCGGACAGCTCATTTTGGGCTCCCAGGGCTTTTGTGCGGGAGTTTGAATACAGGCCAAATAATAATGCTCAAAATGTAGCGAAAATTTCTCGTAATAACGTTGATCCAAAAATGTCAGAGGTTTAAATACCGAAGTAACTGATCTTTATTTGACATCTTTTCATTGTAACTATAACGTAATTGCTTTCACCGAAACTTGGCTAAAACCTCATGTTTTCAATTCTGATTTTTTATTTGTATACAAATGATCAGGTATATACAACTTAGGTATATACAAATGATCGCTTCAACGGAGACAGAGGTGAAGTTCTACTTGCCGTTCACTCCTCAAATTCCAAGCGATACATATAAGCGAACCGTTAATTAGAATCCAAACAGAAAACAAAAATCATAAACAATCGAGTCCGGAACACAACGGAAAATGAATCGTAAGCAGCAAACTAAATCTTTTATCTAAAAGCAAAACACGAAACACAAAAACAGGTTTGAAGCTAAAATATGTTTTCAAACCGGAATATTTGTGATTTTAAATACTAATCTGATTCAAATTCCAACTTCAGAAAATGTAATTAAAATATTATGTAATATAAGTAAAATAAAATAAAGTAAAATAAAATAAAATAATAAAAAATAAAATAAAATAAAACAAAATAAAATAAAATAAATTTGAATAAAATAAATTAAAATAAACTAAAATAAAAAATCTAATACACACAAATATTAAATTTTAAAAAATAAAAAAAAAAGTAAAACAGAATAAAATAACATAAAATAAAATAATATAAAATGAAATGATATGAAATGAAATAAAATAAAATGAAATAAACTAAAATAAACTAAAATCAAATAAAATAAAATAAAATAAAATAAAATAAAATAAGATAAAATAAAATAAAATAAAATAAAATAAAATAAAATAAAATAAAATGAAATGAAATAAAATAAAATTAATTAAAATAAATTAAATCAAATAAAATCAAATCAAATAAAATAAAATAAAATAAAATAAAATAAAATAAAATAAAATAAAATAAAATAAAATAAAATAAAATAAAATAAGATAAAATAAAATAAAATAAAATAAAATAAAATAAAATAAAATAAAATAAAATAAAATAAAATAAAATAAAATAAGATAAAATAAAATAAAATAAAATAAAATAAAATAAAATAAAATAAAATAAAATAAAATAAAATAAAATAAAATGAAATGAAATAAAATAAAATTAATTAAAATAAATTAAATCAAATAAAATCAAATCAAATAAAATAAAATAAAATAAAATAAAATAAAATAAAATAAAATAAAATAAAATAAAATAAAATAAAATGAAATGAAATAAAATAAAATTGAATGAAATAAATTAAAATAAACTAAAATAAAAAATCTAACACACACAAATATTAAATTTAAAAAAAAAAAAAAAAGACCAGTTTATATTAATTCTTAGTTAATAATGATAATTTTTCCTCTAATCAAAAATTATAATAATTATTATCTACTGGTGTTGAGCTCGTTAAACTTACAAAAATATGTAAAAATGAACAGACCATAAAACCAACAACAAAAATTAAATAAAAAAAATCCAATAAAATGAAATAAAATAAAAGAGAATAAAATTTAATGAAATTAATTAAAATAAACTAAAACAAAAAATCTAACACAAACAAATATTAAATTTAAAAAAAAATTATTTAAATTAAATTTAAAAAAAATAAAATAAAATAAAATAAAATAAAATGACATGAAATGAAATGAAATAAAATAAAACAAAACTAAATAAACTAAAATAAACTTAAATAAAATAAAATTAAATTAAATTTGTTGGCAGTAGTGGAGGATGAACAAATCCAAGTAGAAGTCACAGCCACGAGAAATAAAAAGATGGACACGTTTTTATTATACGAGCGTTTAATTAGGAATGAACTGATTTTTAGCATGTATAATATAATAGCATAGAAATCTACATATATCAAGATTGTACATATATCTGTTTCGTATGGAAATACATACTGTGTATTCAATAACAAGGTGATTTGAGTATATGAAATATTATAGTATTCAAGTTGCTTTTACATCTATTACATTTATTTCTCAACACTCTTTCTCAAGGTGAATACTATTTCAATGATTAATTTTTAATCTAGACCAAGCAATTTGACAAACTTTAAATGCTTTTGTTTTTGTAAATTCTTTGTGAAAATATCTGATACATTTTCATTTGTATTAACATATTGTAAATTAATCTCATTTCGAACCGATAGCTTTTTGTCCATGAGGGAGATCAACAACTGACCATGTATTGTTCGCAACTAACGCGGCGTATTCTTTACGCATTGATTTTTCCCACTCATCGGCATCTTTACCAGATAATGCTTGCTTGACCGTCTGAGGCGTTTCAAAATCTACCCCATATTGCATATTGTTTAGCGTTTGGTACTCTTTTCGCGGACGACCTACTTCGCCTGTGCGAATAAATTTTGGTCTACCCCTACCACGATTGGAATTTATGTTACCTGAGTCAGAACTGCTTGCCTCTTCTTCATCATTTGTGTCATTATCATCGCCATCTGCTACCACATTTTCACCTTCGACATTTGCATCAGCATCGCCATCTGCTTCTTCCTCGTCGCAACTTTCAAAATTTAAAACTCCATCATCAACTGCATCAACATCTTCGCACGAAATCTTTTCATCGTTCATGATAAACGTAGCCATGTCTACTTCGTCATTGTTGTTATTGTTTACGCTTTTTGGCACATTATTTTCTGTTTCAATAAATTTTACATCACGCCTTTCGATTACTTCTCTATTTTGTCTATCATATAAACGGTAAGCTTTGGCCACATAAGAATACCCGACAAACACATATTCTTTTGCTTTTGCACTGAACTTTTTGTTTTGTGTTTTATCTAATGCAAATGCACGCGCCCCAAACATTTTCAAGTGCTTTACCGACGGCTTTTTATTGTGCCAAACCTCATACGGCGTACAATCATTCAACAATTTTGTAGGAGAGCGATTGCGCAAGTAAACAGCAGTGTGCACTGCCTCTCCCCACAGTTCTTCTTCTAAATTTGCGTGCACTAATAAGCTTCTGGCCATTTCAACAATAGTTCGATTTACTCGCTCTGCGACGCCGTTCTGCTGCGGCGTGTATGGTACACTCAATTGCCTTTTGATTCCGCTTTCTTCTAAAAAGTCAGTAAACGCTTTGTTGATATACTCTCTTCCATTATCGCTCCGTAGAGATTTTATTTTATATTTCGTTTGGCATTCGACCATATTTTTGAATGCTTTAAATTTTTGGAAAACTTCACTCTTTTCCTTTATACAATATATAAAAATCATACGCGAGAAATCGTCTACAAATGTTAAGAAATATCGTGCGCCACCCACAGATTTTACATTGATTGGACCACAAACGTCCGTATGCACCAATTCTAATATTTGCTTTGTTTTAATTTCATTGTTTACTGGAAATGGCACTGCACTTAATTTGGTCTTACAACAAGTATCGCAATTTGCTTTTGTGTTTATTGTTGTTGCGTCAAGTCCGCGAACTAGACCTTTTTGCACAATTTTTCGCATACTTTCGAAATTTAAATGGCCATAGCGATTGTGCCACTTTATAGTATTTGCATTAAATAATTTTGCCGAATTAGATACCTCATGCGCGTTGAAAATAAACAAATTATTTTTTAACTTTGCTTTTATTAGCATTACACCGCACTTGTCTTTGATCTCTGCAAAATTATACTTAAATGCCACTGTATTCTCGTATTGCATTGCTTTGCTTACTGAATAGAAATTCATGTTGAGTGAAGGAACAAACAATACATCTCTCAACTCTATATTGCAATAATTTGTCTTGATTATTACCGTACCTACACCTTGCGAGTAAGTGCAATTGTCTGCCGCTAAAACAATTTTTTCTTTTTGTTCGACTAACGAGACAAACATATTTATGTCGCAGCACATGTGTGACGTAGCTCCGCTGTCAATGCACCAAGCATGCTGATCACTTTTTACACCTGTGGTTGCAGTATATGCAGCGTACGAAAGTTTGTTGTTTTTAGCACGTTCTTGTTCGCTGCCTTGTTGACCTTTTCTTTTACATTGAGACATAGTGTGCCCGCGCCTCCCGCAGCCATAACATTTTCCTTTGAAGTTATTCTTTTTTGAACTAGGATTTGTCTCTTTTACTTGATTGAAAATCGCTTGCGTTGTAGTTTCCTGATGTGACTGATGCTGTTCCCTTCGAGTACCTTCCTCTAAAAGCTTGATTTTGAGCGCATTAAACGACGGCAAGGCATCTCGGGTTTCGATGGCAACTACAAAGTTCTCATACTCAGCGGGTAAGCTGGACAGCAATATAATAACTTTTAATTCTTCGTTCAATTCTATATTTACCTCTGCTAACTTGTCAACTATTTCGACGAACGATGTTAAATAGTTTGACATGCTCTGGTTTGCAGACATACTGCAACTTAACAGTTTTTTGTACAGAGATACCTTCTGTAAAGGTCCACTAGGCATATGGATTTCTCGAAGCTTCTTCCAAGCATCCGCCGATGTCTTGCAAGATTTTACATTGGTCAACTGCGTTGATTTAATACACAAAATGATGTTCGCCAGCGCCTTCTGGTCATCTTTATCCCATTTAACGCCATTCTCAGTGGTACGTACAAGCTCACCATTTACGATGTTCCACTGGTCTGCATTCACAAGAATGCTGCGCATTTGCATGCACCAAGTATCATAATTGCTTTCGTTAAGCTTTTCAATTTGATAGTTTGAATTCATTTTCGATTCTCTAACTCGCGCACTCGTTACAATAAAAAATCAACCATATAATTCTTTTTAACAACTTCTAAACTTTATATGCGGGATCTGGGCCCATAACCTATGTTGGCAGTAGTGGAGGATGAACAAATCCAAGTAGAAGTCACAGCCACGAGAAATAAAAAGATGGACACGTTTTTATTATACGAGCGTTTAATTAGGAATGAACTGATTTTTAGCATGTATAATATAATAGCATAGAAATCTACATATATCAAGATTGTACATATATCTGTTTCGTATGGAAATACATACTGTGTATTCAATAACAAGGTGATTTGAGTATATGAAATATTATAGTATTCAAGTTGCTTTTACATCTATTACATTTATTTCTCAACAAAATTAAATAAATTAAAATAAACTGCAAGAAAACAAAATAATAAAAATAAACTAAAATAATAATAAATTAAAATAAAATTTAAAAAATTAAAAAAATAAAATAAAATAAAATAACTTAAAATAAACTTAAACAAAATGAAAAAATTTCAAATAAACTAAAATAAAAAATCTAACACACTCAAGCACTAAATTTTAAGAAAATGGAATCTAGAATTAAAATTGAAATAGCAACTGAAATCGAGCGCGAAAAAAAAAAGAAAGCAAATTCGAACAAGCCTCCTACAACATTAATATTTTAGCTTTTCTGTGAGTGTATTTGTAACAAAAATAGTATGCGTTGTGTGGCTATGCTAGCATGAACGGTTCTGGAGTCATTAAGAGTCGAAGTTTGAAAATTTGTTCACTCATAAGTATAAGTTTTCAAAAATTGTTTACTAAAAATATTTAAAAACTAATATTGATAACAAATGTACCGAATTGTGTTATTGTAGCTGCTTCTATTATTGAATTATGTCATTTTATACGGTTTTTTTTTTTAATTTTCGATATCGAAATATCCCCGGTTCATTTATTCCGATTATGGGTATACAATTGGGAGGGCTTCCACGATACTCTAGTACTATCGTTCTGTAGCACTTATATGGTAGTGATATGATTGTAACTCTGTGTCCTTCTACCAAAATATGATTTGCTAATAATTTAAAAATCATATTAGAGACCAGAAATAATAGGGACAACATAACTTTACAAGTTTCTTAGTTAACAAAAATACTAAACTCAGTACATACATATTACACTACGGAAAATTTTCCCAGCATTTTCACCGTAAGCTCAAACGCAGCGGTTAAAATGCGCATTGTTATTTATCATGGCAAGCTTCCAGTTAATCTATCAACCTATAAAAGCTAAAATATATACACATAAGTCGAATAAAAGCTGCAGCATAACAGCAATGAGATATATTCCCAATTCGTTATGCATATGTGTACAAAACTCTTAAAACGTAACAGAGACATTTCAGAGCTTTGAAAGTTGTTTCAACTTCAAAAGTGTCTTTGGCGAAAAGTTGACTGGATATAAAACTTTGAAAAGCTCTAGAAAAACTTGCAAAATGGCTTTTAAAATAAAACACGAAACAAATAACACAGCAAGCTTAAAATATTCCTGCAATAACACCCTGTGTTTGAGACGCTAACAAATCCTTAACAGCTGCTAAATGTGTACATTAGGGAATTTGCAATTTCTTTGGCAATCTTTTTTCCCCTTTTCCTATCTAAAACTCTGTTAGTCTATAGGAAATCAATCCTTATGCACGTTTACTAATCGGTTAGTGCTTTACGGATATTTGCTTTGCTCTTCAATTCGAGTGTTAGAGGAAACCGAGTTTCAGTAACCGATTTCTCTTAGCAATTCCTGAAGGAAATTAAAGAAATATTCGAAACTTAATATGCAAAAAAAAGATGTATGAGTTTAGGAATTGGTTAAAAAAAGGAAGCACGAAAAGAAGTTGACGTTTTGTATATTATGTTAAAAGAAAAAACCAGTTGATCTACATATATCCCTCCTGCTGAAAGTCTTATTTCATTATATGAATGCCAAAGACGTCTACATAGTCTGAAGGGCGGCAATCTTGTGCTTCTATTACTAACACCATTAGGTCCATGCTGAGAGAACTACCGTATGATACGAGATCGGAAAGCAATAACATTATCCGCTGCTGCAAAATCCAAGTCGGAATTAGCTCTGCCCTAATGAAGTTTCGCCTTAATGTTTAAATTAAGGAACCGAAAAATATGTGTCAAGAAATCGAATTGAACATATTCCAATATCCCAAAATGTACGGTTAACCGAATAATCGAGAGTGAGTGGTTAAGTTTTGTTTACTCGAATATTTCCAATCGAATAACTGTATACAGTAGTCGACTGTCATAATCGAATAACTTGATAAACCGATTTTGATATGTGATTAATCGATTAAAAAATTTTCAAATTATAATTTCTTTTTTGAATCAAAACTTTTGATTAATCAGAATCCCATAAATCAGATGGCTAGCAATACCTTTTCTACAAAAAAATTATTAAGATCTGAATATGAATAAAGAAGATTATTTATATATTAATTATTAAAATATATATTAGTAAAATATATTTTTATATTTAAAAAGAGCAGATTTATACTAAACTGATAAAGAGCAGAACTTTTTTAAGGCGAAAATGGCTATACATTGAAATTGTCTGACTAATCAAGTTGTTATTACTAATTTTTCTCTATAACAAAGTCAAAGCTAATGAAAATATGATTTATCGGAAAATTTTATGCGTTAGATAATCTATAAAGATTATTACCTGATTAATAAATTAATTAAGTTGAAGTGCATTGGGTTGCTCAACTAATTGATTAAGTGTACCAAGCTAATTTAATCCTATATTCTTGTTTAAATTTACAACTTTCATGATTTAGTTCATTTCATAAGGCAATTTTCTATTAAAAATCTTGGAATGTGGCTCTTTTATAAAAAATTTTTTTATTTATATGGTTAAAGTGTCATCATAAATAACTTAAAAAATGTGTAATGAAAAAGTCCCCAAAAGGAAATAACAATGACTTTCTCCTGAAGGTAGCTTACCCGCGTGTACAAGGATGTAATAGGTCTTTCTCACATTAATTCCGCTAGGATTGACCACTTATATCCGCCTCTAGGAAACTAATTGAAGCGAAGTTCATCCTTGTTAGAAGCAGATGTTCACTCCTATCACAACCGGTTAAACTGGGTTATAGTTCCTTAGAACTTATCTTCAGCTGTCCTCTAAAAGCTTTTCTTACGATACCTTCTACTGTCCTCTAAAGGATTTTCTCACCAAATTTGGGTACGAATTTAAAGATAGATTTCATTATTTGGAATTGCTTGCATTGTGCTGTATTTTTCATAACAAGTCATCGTTTAATTCAACTAACTTATTCAGGCCACGAAAACTGTTCTAAAAAATATTTATAAATGTGCGCCGTTCTCTAAAAGTTTGAAAAAAGCTTAACACAAAGTTGTCGAAATCTTTTGTGGCTGACTTCAGACAAATGCCTTTGCTGCTAAAAAGAATTCCACTTCTAAGAAAGTATCTATGTGCGTTTAGTACTTTAAAACATGATTACCAGCATCTTTGTTATCATCTTTATTTTAGTTCAATCATCACCAAACTTGCTAGCATCATCACAGTCTGCAGGTCTCCATACACACATCAAAAAAAGGGTCTGCTGAATATTTGAGCTCTTCTTGTCAGTGATTTCCCTTTCGAAGGCGAAGGCGAAAGCAGTAGCAGACAACATTTTTTGTGTAAACGGTAAAATTTGATTATCCCAAAAGATGGTTGTGAATCTTTCGACTAAAAGTTAGGGATTTCCCTGTTGGCTATTTGAACTCACATATATATGTATGGATTAGTGATACCAATCAAGGGATGACGTTCTTTTTTAGGTGCTGAGAATTTCCGTGTTCCACAATGAATGGATTTTCGGGATTGATTGGAATTATATATTAAAACAATGTGATTAATAATGAGCTCAAGGCTAAAAATAAATTTTACGAAAATTTTTATTATTGCTATTTTATTAATAACAATTTTTTAATTAATTATTAAAAGTTTTCAATTAAGGTTTTAACTTTTACTTTCTTTTTGTTATTGGTTTTTAAAATATATTAAGTTTTGCGAGCTGAAGACCAGTTTATAATAACTTTTAATCAAATATTATTATTTTTGATTTTTACAAAAATTGTGGCTATCAAGATGATTTTGAAATAATTTTCGGTTTAAATTAAAAATTTTATTTTAAATTTGATTATTTGTAATTTTTTAAAGATTTTTCTCATGATGGTTTCTCAAACAATTCTTTAAATTTCTTATTTTTTTTCAACAGGAACTGTTGGAGCAAATCGAATACCCAAATTCCCGAAAACGCAGGGATAGTTAATATACAAAAAATTGGCATCCCTAGTTTGTATGTAATCGCGTATTTACTCGAATGGTTTTAAACTCTGCAGTTGTAGGGTACATTTAGGATATACATATACGAGTATATTAAGAAGTTATTGGAGCTGTTGAGTAGC
The DNA here is from genome assembly GCA_949987695.1 of Merzomyia westermanni. NCBI lineage: Eukaryota > Metazoa > Arthropoda > Insecta > Diptera > Tephritidae > Merzomyia > Merzomyia westermanni. The sequence continues at coordinate 90,432,559 of OX465293.1, forward strand.
GGTTTCGAAAATACAAATAACCTGTTCCAGATCTAAGTAATTAAAAGGCTTCAATTTATTGTGAACAAATAGGTAACAAAGCTCAATACCTCGACAATAGCGCCACTCAGCAAGTAACCCTTTTTTTAGAAATCTCGAAATCAAATACCAGAAAAATCCATAAATGCGATTTTTGCAAATAAAGCGACCCGTGCGCCACCTATCGGAAAATTTGATTTGTTTATTGAACTGCTAGCGAAACATGAGCGATGATGAGAATTTTAAGGCAAATACTCAACAGGAACTTGGTTGAAAAGGGAAAGCGCCGAAACCGAAACAGACATCCGCATTTTGTGAATAGCGCGACTCATGCACTATCTAGCGTGCCCACTTTCACTTAACGGTGGTAATTAACGGCATAAACGGATCGAGATAGATATGGATTTATATATATAAAAATGTTTAGGAGGAAAAAAGAAATTGATTAAGCCATGTCCGTCCGTCTGTTCGTCCTTCCGTCTGTTAACACGATAACTTGAGTAAGTTGTGAGATATCTCAAAGAAATTTGGTATGCAGGTTCCTTGGCAATCATCTCCGAGCAATTTTTAAAATGGGCGAAATCGGTTTAGAACCACGCCCACTTTTATACGAAAGATTTTGAAAAGGATCATAGATATATTTAATAGGCAATAACTTTGCGTACAAAAGCTTTATATCATTTATGTGGTTTTCCTCCCTTTTTCGAGTAAATTAAAACACACGATAAGTACAATTATGTACAATAGTTTATTAAGAATACTTTGTTATACGTATTAGCGTCCAGTTAGTACCGCACTTCAAACTTGACTGTCGTTCGTCGCTCAATTAGGTTGCTCTAGGCTCTCTTTGTCTAGGTCGGGTTGCCGGTCTCACAAGTGCAAGGATGCATTTTAAGGCATCAGTATTTAGAAGGTGTGTCCGCTTCTAGTTGTCCTTGGTCTGTCTGTCAATCCCACATTTATATTTCACTTTGAAAGTGTCTGTGAACGAAGAAAGTCGAAAAATATAAATTTTCGAAAATGAGCGTGGCCCCGCCCCTGTTATAGTGAATTATTCCACAAAACTTTTTATGCCATAACTCTACTAACTAAAAAATTGATTTATCAAAACGATATTTGACGAAAATGTTAAGCATATAAAGGTAAATATTCGTTGTAAAAATGGGCGAAATTGGTAAACGGTCACGCCCAGTTTTTTAATATAGCTCTGAAAAATTTGTTTGTAAAATGTAAAACGCGATATTTTTATAAACATGCAAGCTATATAAAAAAGACCTAAGCTTTCTAAGCAAAACTCGTCTATAATTTGTGGATTTTGGCTATTTCTTTTTTGTTATACAACTCTCTCTGAGTCCTCAGAGAGCAGTTTTTAGAGTCACTTCATATAATTTTTTTCCGAAAACACCCGGTTAATCGTGTTACGTGTATCACTAAATGCCCTTTGCCTTCCAAGATGCTAAGCTGGTAGCAGCTTGGCATTTACACGATGCCACTTCAATTCACTCTAATAAATTAATAGCAATCCATTCAATCTTTAGTGGCTATTTGGTTGTAGGGAAGTTTATTTGATACTCAATTTAAAAGTTTTAAAACTAAATGAAGATACCAAAGTAAGTTTGAAATCTTCTTCACTTGTAGCTATCATTAGTGGTCAATATAAATTGTGTTTCTGCATATTTGTTGAAAACGCAACAAGTTTCATGATTGAAATTTTAATAAAATGGACGTGAGTATCAAAAGTTTAGCAAAAAGAAGCGTGATTACTTAGACACTATACATCGTCGACTGCGCGGTAACATCTGCTCAGTATATATAATAGGTATATCTTGATATATATGTGGGTACAGAAAATGTGAGAAAAGTTGCTAACTCTATACATTTCATTTCGAACTTTAAAAATTTAGTGTATATTTGGTTTCTTAGTTTTACGGAAAAACTTTGCGCATATACCTGTATAAACCCTGTCCGGAATACTGTAGCCCGCTACTTGAAAAGCTAATTTTTAGCCCACTTATTAAGGCTAACTTTTAATTGGCTAAAGTCTTGCAAGATTCGATCAACCGAAAAAAATTTTTTTTTTTTTTTAATTTAAATTTAGTTAAAAATATCGACTAGAATTAAAATATTAAAAATATATAAAAAACAGTAAATAATTGCATATAATTTAATAAAATCTGAAAGTAGAAAGTATTTAAAAGATATTTCCTGCGGTTTATTAAAGCAGAAAAAAATTGATAAATTAATAGGTTACCCGGTTATCGAAATCGTAGTCCTCACGTTTGTACTTCTTCGTCAAGTAGACCTACCACTAATTTTGATAAAGAGTTCTGAGAAAACAATAGTTTATTGGACGTTTGTTTTGACAGTGAAAAAAAAGAAAACCATAAGAGACTAAATTGCGAAAGGGTAATACATTTATAGGATATCTCAGGAGCCGTTTGAGCATCTACTTTCCATTTTAGTGGAAGAGAACTTGCATGTACCTTTCAGTGCGAAAACTTTTTATAAAAACAAGTAAGGAAAGCGCTGTCTTCGGCTATGATGAAGTCCTTATACCTTTCATGAATACGCATCACGGTTTTAAGTGTCCAATCGTTACTTACAATAAGTGCAAACTCTATGTGTTATGAAGGTTCGATCTAGCTAATTTCCATTTATCACATTAACATTACGCATATAATATGTACCAAACCTGCAAAGTTTCACGTTTGTAGCTTTTTAAATGCATTATTTATACCCCAAAACCCATTTTCCGGAACAATCGATTGTATGTGACCTTGTGGATTCCGACAAATGATTAATACAGGGTGTTTTTTTTACAGGTTTGTTTTTCGAATAGAGATAAAACTGGCATTTTGTGGTCAAATCTGGCAACTCTAATGTCATTTGTGTTCAGTTTGGTTTGCCATTTCATCATGAACAGGTTGACAAAAGAACAACGCTTGCAAATCGTGCAAATTTATTTCGAAAATAATGGTTCAGTTCGCGAAGTTTACCGTGAGCTCCGTCCATTTTATGGTCGACATAATCGTCCATCAGAGCAATTAATTCGGTTAACCATGGATCGTTTTCGCACTACGTTTACTCTATGTGATAATACGCATCCGCAGAGACGTCGAACAGTGCGCACCGAAGAAACAATTGCCGCTGTAGAGCAAAGTGTTGAAGAGGACCCGAATGAATCGATTCGCCACCGTGCACAGCAATTGGAGCTTTGTCCATCAACTTTATGGAAGATTTTGCGCAAAGATCTTGGCTTGCGACCTTACAAGATCCAGCTTGTGCAAGAATTAAAGCCGCGAGACCATGCAATGCGTCGTGATTTTGGTGTATGGGCCGAAAATGAGATTGATTTCGATGCTGATTTTCATCGCAAAATTTTGTTCAGTGATGAGGCTCATTTTTGGTTGAATGGCTACGTCAACAAGCAAAATTGCCGCATTTGGAGTGAAGAGAATCCACATGAGACCCTTGAAACGCCATTACATCCACAAAAACTGACTGTTTGGTGTGCTCTATGGGCTGGTGGAGTCATTGGGCCATACTTCTTCCGCAATAATGCTGGAGAGGCAGCTACCGTTAATGGAGACCGGTATAGAGCCATGATAACCGACTATTTTGTTCCCGAATTGGATGGCATGAATGTGGATGAGTTGTGGTTCCAACAAGACGGCGCTACATGCCACACAGCGCACGTCACAATCGATTTATTGAAGGAAACATTCGATGCGCGCATAATTTCGCGGAATGGACCTGTCAATTGGCCACCAAGGTCGTGTGATTTGACACCATTGGATTATTTTCTTTGGGGATATATGAAGTCGCTCGTCTACACCAACAAACCAGAAACGTTAGGGGAATTGGAAGCCAACATTCGTGGCGTTATTGCCGACATACGGCCCCATATGCTCGAAAAAGTGGTTGAAAATTGGACCTGTAGAATTGGCTTTATTCGAGCCAGCCGCGGCGGCCACATGCCCGAAATCATATTTAAACATTAATGGCATAAAATTATCCTTCCAATAAAGCCAAATTGATGGACCTTAAAACGACTTTCTTGTGTTTTATTTCAATTCGAAGTTCTATACCCCTAAAAAAACACCCTTTATATTACAAAATGGCGGCCCCATACCAAATTTGAGCCAGATTTCTCTAAAGGCTTGCGTTCAAACAGAGAGACAGACAGATGGAAGGTTAGACAGACATGGCTAAATCGATTCAGCTCATATTCCTGATCATTTTGGTATACTTATTGGTTTGCCTATTTCTTCGTATTCTCATACTTACAAACATCGGACCAAACTTATAATACCATTTCATGTTTATGAAATGTATAAAAAAATTAAAAATTTTCAGATTCGTAAAGGGTATCAAATGGTCTAAACAAATCAGGTCCAAACTACTCTATTTTGTATACCAATAATTGCAACTATTGCGGCTCCAATTCACGGATTCACTTCAGCACAGCCATTATGGATTTAACTTCAAAATTGTTCCCGTTACATTATGTAAGTGCCCTCATGTCCGCTAACAGAACTGAAAACGGGTATTGAATGCTCGTTTTTGCTGACAAATTCCATATTATTTGCCAATTCTTACCTTAAGTCCTGAAAACAAACAACTTTTTCTTTTAACATAATATTTTCTTCATTGTTTAATAGCATAGATGTAAGGTTAACAACTAATTACATAGCTACTTATTATTTAAAATATTTAAATTTCATGATAATAATTATTATTTTTAGTTTTATTAAAAAAAATAAAAATGAAAAAATGACGAATATGGTTACCATTGGTCAATGTGTACGTGTTGTTATATTATTATATTATTATCAACATTTTAAATACAATCGTTATTTATTATTTTTTTATGCACAGTCACTTAACCTGTTTACTTATTTTATAGTTCAATTATTTTTTTCTTTTATTAAGTCTTTCACGTTTAACAAACATGCAATAAAATCCATGACTTCAACTACTGATTGAAAATATATATCTATGTATATTAAATTACTTATGTTTTTTTTATTTAGTTTGTATAATAATTTGTTTTATTATTTAATTTTGTTTTTTTAGTAAAAATAATATTTTTTATATTTTTTAACACTTGAAATAATTCTTTTAATGCTGTAAATATTTACTTGCTTAGACTGTAGCTTATTTTAACGCCAGTAAGTGTAACAAATTCACCCCACTTAGTTATATTTATTCAATTAGGTCTCACTGCTGTAAAAAAGCTTATATTGGAAGTAGTATATTTGTTAAATGTATATATAGATAGTTTATGTTAAGTTTATATACTTATGTATATTATGGGAGCCTTAGGACACATTCGCATATTTTGAAATTTGGAATTTTGTTTTTAATATTGTAAGGTCATTTAAAGTTTAATTTTCTTCTTATGAAAATGTTTTAAGTATTTTCGTTTATATGCATTTTCCTCTTTTATTAAAATATATTTTTCTTTTAGATAGTTTTTACACAGCTTTTTCTTGCCTACATATATATATAATTAACAGTATTAAAATACAGATTTTATTTTGTACGCCACGCTCATGATGCTGTTCCTTGAGCATTCGTATGTATGTATATTAGGGTGGATCGATTTGTATGGACGCAAGTTAACCGATATCGCGCCATCGATTTTTCGATAAGTTTTGGGCTCAGGAAAAAAAAGTTCCACTACGCATATTCAAAAAAATAATTTTAGAGCCTGCGAAATTTCATTTTTTTGACTTTTTTCGACTTTAGTTTTTAAGTTTTCTTTCATGACCTACTAAAAAAATTTTCATTTGATTTAAAAAATTTTCATGTATACCCTGTACGACCAAAAATGCACGCTTAAAACGTTGGCGATAACAGTTTTTTGAAAAAAATTATATTTTCGGGTTTTGGGACTTGTTTTGGTAGAAAAATCGGCTTTTCCAAAACCCGAAAATAAATTTTTTTTCAAAAAACTGTTATCGCCAACGTTTTTAGCGCATAATTTTAAGTGAACAGGAAATATTCGTTTTCATCGAAAATATTTTTGCGTATATGCTGAAAAAACCCTAAACAAAAATGGCGAAAGGGTAAATTTTTTGACCGAAACACTCCCCAAAATCCAAAAAATATTTTTTTTTTTTTCAAAAAATTCTTATCGCCAACGTTTTAAGCGGACATTTTTGGATCGGACAGGGTATACATGAAAATTTTAAAATCGAATGAAAATTTTTTTAGCAGTTCATGAAAGAAAACTTAAAAACTAAAGTCAAAAAAATGAAATTTCGCAGGCTCTAAAATTATTTTTTTGAATATGCGTAGTGGAACTTTTTTTCCTGAGCCCAAAACCTATCGAAAAATCGATGGTGCAATATCGGTTAATAAATCGACCCAGTCTAATATATATGTCGTAAAAAATAATATTTTGATATGGCGCTGTCATAACATAAGGGAAAAGGGAAAGGTTGTGCGGAACTGTCCAGCAGCTTATTCAACTTATAAATGGGCTTGTGTTGGCTAAGATGCAAAGAAATAGCTCCTGCACACCTTGCCAAAATTAGTGGAGTTGGGACTTGCAAAGCCTCACCAAGCTTGACTTAAAGATGGTTTTTACAATCCCAACCAAAAAAATTATTAACATTAATAACAGAACATTAAAAATGTGAAATCTAACAGAGAGTAAAACTAGCCAATTAATCATTTCATATCTTTGTTATATGAGTCCTCTCCAACCTACAACGAAATATAACGGCATGGATATTGTAGCTTACGTTTACAACGATTTTATGGTTTTTACAACACATTTAAGGAAAAACAAGATCTAACTTGATTTGGTTCTATAGTTAGCCTGCAAAGTTTAATTAATTTTTTTTAATGGACCATGAAAACAGTTTTTTTGTTTCATATTGCAAATAACAAATATGTGGCCTTCATCAATAAAAACAAATACAGAATTTAAAACCTGTACATATATTTTTATTTATAGCTGTATTCTGTAAGTTTGTCTCATCTCAAGTAACTAAATTTGAGATTTTTCATTAGAGGCAATTTTTGTGACTTCAGATGATTTCGGTAAGAGAAAATCACAAAAAGTGCACCAATGATATGTGGTAGAAACACACTTCCATACATCTCAAGTACAGTACTTGACAGCGCCTGTATACATATCGCTATAGCCGAGGGTGTCAATTCTGGTTGGGCGGTATAGTGAAGAGAAAAAAATCTTTTCACTTTAGTTATCACTTGACGTTTTCCATTCTTCACTTCACTGAGCTCTAAAATGCGATTCTGGCATGTGCATTGACACAAGTTGTTCTCGCTTATTATAGAATTGTAAGAATAAAAGTAATTTTTATCACTTAAAACATTTAAATTTATACAAAATCGGATTTTTGAATTTTTAGAAATTTTGACGTTAACACCAAATTTATATTGGAGTTAACTTTTTTTACTTCACTTCAAATCCAAAATTTTAAGTAAAACGAAAATCGTGGTGAATTTACGCATTTACCAGAATTGACCCCCAGGTAGTAAGCGTCTCGAGTACAAAGTGTGAGACACAGGTTCGAACCCAGGATCGCGGACAACTTACTATTTTTTTTTTTATTTTTTTATTTTAATTAAATATTATTTTTGAAACGATATAAATGTTTCTAAACTTAAAATTTATTATTTTTTTAATTTCTTTAACTTTTAACCCAATATTTTACTGTTTGTGACCTGCCTAGAATCAGCTGACAAATTAGTAACTCTTTTTTTCTTTTGAGACTATATATGTGAGACAGCTTACTGAATACCAAATTGTCTCAATATTGAAATTGACCACAAAATGTCTCTATTAGTGACTAGATACTGATTCCAGAATTCACCTAATAATCATGTTTAGGAGAGGGAATTTTGGTGCTTTAGTTTTGTCGTACACTGTAAATATTGCAGAACAAAAAAAAAATGATCCAGAGGATAGACAAATGTAACGCTGTGGTGAATACCTGTAAGCGTATATTCGCGGAAGGGCAAATAGTTAAATTGATGCTGGCAGTTATGTTCCCATTATTAAAAGAAATAAATAAAATAGGAAGGGTAAAAATTATTAATTTATGCCTACACCAAAATATCCTATTGAAGAATATTTCTAGTTATATAGATAAAAATATGAGTTCAAGTAATATTAAAGAGAGATAATGTGAGCTGATCAAAAATCGTAACATGGCAGACCGCTGAAAATTTTTGAAAATAGTGCGCTTTTGTTTGGCAAATAATTCACCATACTTGTGGCGAATTTACTATCTTTGTAAAAAATTGTTTTTAATTAAAAATAAATAAATAAATAAATGAATAATGTATTTTTGTAAGTTTTACGAGCTGTAAAATGAACAGACCGTAAAAAGCAATAAAAAAATGTATAATGGTTAAATATGATAAGCCTATGCAATGCCAATAACCCATAAGAACATATTATTTAGAAATTTATATGTGTAAGCATACGCAAGCAATAACTTATTGTTGTATTTCCATAAATTAAATTAACTGTTTTGCTAATATTTAATTAACACATACATATGTACATAAGTATTTTATTTCTTATCCTATTAACAATCCATTTTAAAACTGTATATTCATATGTGACATGCCATATATTTACATATGTAATTTTAAGCGTCAAGTTAATTTTGAGTCATTAAACTCATATTTTCACATCGAGAAATTTTTACAAAACCTCAACAAAATGCATGTTATTTATTATGTAAGCGTATAATTTCACAATGATAATTGATTTTTCTTAGCTTAAAATGCGGCCTATTCTATCACTCGCCTTTTAAAATAAACAATTTCACTCGTTTCGTAAGGTACACCAAAATTTTTTATGTAATATTTTACTTTTAAATTTATTTCTATTTTATGATATACTCGTATTCTTAAAAGTGCCCACAATCATGATCTCTGATTGTTCCTTTCATAATACATTTAAAAATTTAATTCTATGCTCACTGTGTATTGTATTAAATTTCGGGCATTTTGAGCATTCACTTCCAGGCTATTTTGAATTTTTTTAAATTTGTTTGTTTTCTATTATTATGATTTTCAATTAATGGTTTGTATTATTTTAACCTATTTAAGTCTTTCTTAGAACCCCCTTATCTCACTTAAATCTCGTATAATTAACGTTTGTGTTGGTTGATCTGACTTTTTGGAAGTAACATATTAGCCAGGTAACAGAACTGGCAGTTTTAACAGTTGATCTGCTGCTAGAAAATGAGACTTTCCGAAGCAGCTACTTTTTTTTACTTTGGAAGCTTGTTTTACATCAGTTATGGGTTTACTTCCGTACTGGTTCTAACAAACGCTGGTGCGCCATTTTAATGTCACAGCTGGTGCATTAACAAATAAAAAAAAGTTTTTTAGGAATGGAAAATACCGGTCCTGTTTAGTTTAAATATTTGAGAAGTGTCTCAGTCTTTATATCGTGCACTTATAATAGGCTGCTAAAAAGATGATTTTCAAATTTCCTTATACCACCCCCATACTCCAGTATTCTAAGGCGAAATATTCAACAAGAACTCTAATAGTACAGCGTTCGGTGAATACCGTACATAATCTGAATATTATTCTTCTTTCTCCTGACGCATGACTAAAGATCTTGCAAAGCTCTGTGGTGATTCATCCCATTTAACAGAATGTTACCATGTAACTCTATCAAAACTAATGGCCAACCGCTAGGGATATAAGCCACCCTCTACAATGCCCACAGACTCAATATTTCGATACTGCTGTTAGGCTATCTGGGAAGGTGCCGGCTCTACTACTTGATCTGTCAATACTGTATTATATGTCTTGTATGTTTTCTGAATAGTGTGAAAACTGCATCCGTTGAGGTCCTAGAAGAAGTACTTGTGGAGCAACAATTAGGTAGTCTGTAATGTATGCTTTTTTGTGTACTATTTCGCTTGGTTTGGCTAGTGACTATGTACGTTATCTGCAGTATAATAAATCATGATAGTATAATTGAACCTTAAACATTATAACCAGTCACTTAACAAGACACCCTTAACTACGATACTATGCGAAAAACTATTATCTGTATGTTGTTACGGATAACACACTTCTGGCGAACTCACTCAATCATATGCCTGTTTTTCTCAATACAAAGTTTTTCCCCACATAGCGCTCTTTCTCTGACATTATTTTTGTTTTTTTTTTTGTTCAAGCTACATGTATATTCTTTATTGATCCTTATCAGCTAACTCTAGTTACTATTTTTGATATTCCAATGTCTTTTTCTTTTCACCTTTAAGCTCTGCTCTTCACCTTCTCTCTGCTCCAACTAATTTTAATCTAATTAACGCTTGCATCTCTGAGAGATCGCGTCGATGGTAAACCCCTCAAACCTTTCTCTAATTTATCAGCATCACCAGCAGAGAAACGATAACTCGTATGACTACCATGAGTAGTGCCGCCACTACCACTTGCACTGACACCACTTACGCCAAGCAGAGAACGATTTGCATTTAAATTGTTGCGCTTATTCACTGCAGTGGCGTCTTTTGTCGTGATAACCATCGAAGAGCAGCTGGCACGCGATGAACGCCTACTAGCTAATAGCTCAAGATGCTCATCTTCCGCTTCAGTGGTATCATAAGCATAATGCGTCACTGACGTAGATGCTGTTGTTGGTGCTGTTGCTGATGTAGTCACTTTTCCAGGCGGCGAGTCCTCCAAGCCCTCCGGAAGTCTTTTGTAATCACCGCTATGTGAACGATGAAGTTTCCATGACGAACGCCGACTTCCATTATTGCTTGGCGCATTATTGCTACCACCAACTTCTCTTGCAGCATCGCGCACACCACCACTTACTGGACCATTGTGTCCTATTGTACTGACGGGTGTGAAAGCCGGCGGACTATTACTATTACTCGAATGTGTGGATGCATTACTTGATAGACTGCTATTACTGTTGTGTTGATTATAGCTGGGATTACTTTGGTGGGAATTGCGACGCCCTAGACGTGGCACTGTTTGTTGTTGATACATTGCCGTCGGCCTTTCAGCCTCACTGATGATATGTAAATTGGTTGTGGCGAGTTCAGCAGCCAGCGGCGTGGGTGCTATGATCGTCGAGCCAGTTGTTAAAGCGGAAGTTGGTGCGTAGGACTCACAGTGTAAAGTTGATGTTTCGACTTCAGGCATACGCTCTGAATGCTCTTGTTGTTCATCAATTGATTGTAACAACGCTTCAGTTGAACGACAGCAATTACTACTATTACTTATCGCATGTTTAATCGACCACCGATAGTCATTACAATTCTCATCATCTAATGACGCATATAGCTTACCATTGCCACTGCTTCCGATTGTACCACCTCCGCCACAATTATCGCCAAGCAAACGTTCTTTAGAGTCCGTAATTGAGCTAGGACCTTCGGCGGGTGATATCACTTCTTCAATCGTATTTAATGGGGATACTTGCAAAGTTTGTTGTTGTTGTAATAAGTCAATTTCAGTCTTTATAGCAGCGTCTATACCCAACAGCCCAAGCACTAAGCGTGGATTTGCCACCACAAAACGTTCGAATACTGGAAAGTCGATTTTATAGAAATCAGTTTGTGTGGCACGTGATACCTTTGGCACTTCCGACGGAGCTGGTGAATTCGCCTTTGCACTACTACTCGCGCTTATGCCTTCACCTTCACCAGCATACCCTACAGCAGGCTGCACGCCTCCAGTGCCACCTGAGACCATTTGCATTTCACGGCCCCATATCTCGGGCGGATGTGATGACGAACGTTGCAGCGATATATCATCATTACTATTCGCCACAAAATGCATTGTACTGCCCAAACCAATCGCACCTCCCACGCCACCACAAATGTTGGGTATAGAGCGTGCAGGTGGAAATTTCAAACTTGCGCGTGAGGCCATTGTCGAGAAAGTCATCTCTTGCAGTGCTTGTATAGCATTCCGCACTTCCAAACTCAACTGCGCCACATCATTATGCAAAGTCGATACTTGTGAGTCTAAACGTTCCATGGATGGTTTCTTCTTTAAACTACGTCCCTCTTCATCTTCCTTATCGTCGATGTTCATATCTTCATCAAATGAAGCAGCATCTAAACTTGTTGGAATGTTAACTGAACGCTGTCGTTCAACACGCTCGCGTAGTGTGATCAGCGAACGTCCACGTGGTTGTAGTTTCATCAAACGTGGACTATTCATACCGAGCAATGGGGAACGTCCATGCAGTGGAGAAGGCGTTTTAATGCTATGATGTGGCGAACCGGTGGCTATTGATGCGGCACCATTTTCATTATCATCATTGCCTACGTCTTCCTCTTGTTGATTCTCATCGTCTTCGCTGATACTCGGCAGGGGGAATGATGGTCCAATTTCCGAATCTTGACATTCGTACCCTTCACGCAAGTTAAAGGTGAGATCATGTTGGATGTCATTGGCAAATTGTTGTTGGTATTCGGGGTAGAGACGCAGTACTTCTACCAGGCCACCCATATGGACACACTTGAGATCGCAGTAGGTGAGTGCCTAAGTAAATGAGATGAAAGAAAATAAGTGGTAAGATTTTAATGAGAATTTACTTTAAATAAATTTAAAAAAAATACTGAAAAATTTTATTTGAACATGACACGAAATTGCGATTACGTGGGCATCCATACACCAAAATCAAAAAATTATTTTCAACATAAATAAAATAAAAAAAAATGAAATAAAACAAACTAAAATAATACAAAATAATATGTAATAAAATAAAATAAAATTAACCCGAATAAATTGAAATGAAAAAAAAATAAAATGTAATAAAAAAATATAATAAAACAAAATAAAATAAAATAAAATTAAGTTAAATTAAATTGAGTTTAATTAAAAGAAATTAAATGAAATAAAATGAAATAAAATAAAATAAAATAAAATAAAGTGAATAAAACAGAGTGAAGTGAAAAGAATGTATAAAAGGAATAAGAAAATGGCACATTAGAGGAAAAGTGCATCGTGACGCTACAGGGCATCATAGCTTAGTTGTTAGAGTACTCTAACAGCGGCTTTGGTGCAGACACTTGGGTTCGTATCTCAGTGTCCGAGAAGGTTTCTGATGAGAAGCTGGGCACTTCGAAACATGTCATCCCATACCATCGCTGTGCATAACGTTGTAATTTTTCCTCTAATATCAATTAACAAACAAACATAAAAATTCGATCTTTGCTCCAACAACAATCATCAATATAAAATAAAATTAAACCAAATAAAATGGAATGAAAAAAATAAAATATAATAAAAAAAAATAAAATAACATAGAATATAAAAAATAAAATAAAATATAATAAAATAAAACATATAAAATATAATAAAAAATTAAACAAAATGAAATTAAATAAAATGAAATAATTGAGTGTGTTAGCGACCTTTATTTAACTAAACTTCTTGTTTTGCCGGCTCGAGGTCAATTTGATCGAAAAAATTAAATAAAATAAAATATAATAAAATAAAACATATAAAATTAAATAAAATTAACAAAAATAAAATGAAATGAAAAAAAATAAAATGTAATAAAAAAAAATTTAATAAAACAAAATAAAATATAATAAAATAAAACATATAAAATATAATAAAAAATTAAATAAAATAAAATATAATAAAATAAAACATATAAAATTAAATAAAATTAACAAAAATAAAATGAAATGAAAAAAAATAAAATGTAATAAAAAAAAATTTAATAAAACAAAATAAAATATAATAAAATAAAACATATAAAATATAATAAAAAATTAAATAAAATAAAATAAAATTAAGTTAAATTAAATTGAATTTAATTAAAAGAAATTAAATGAAATAAAATAAAATAAAATAATATAAAATAAAATAAAGTAAAATAAAATAAAATAAAATTAAATTAAATTTAATTAAATGAGATAAAACTAATTAAAATAATATAAATTAAAGTAAAATAAAATAAAATAAAACAAAATAAAGTGAAATAAAATAAAATAAAATAAAATTAAATTTAATTAAATGAAATAAAATAAAATAAAATAAAATAAAATAAAATAAAATAAAATAAAAACAAATAAAATAAAATAAAATAAAATAATATAAAATAAAATAAAATAAAATAAAATACAATAAAATAAAATAAAAAAAAAATTTAATTGAATTAAATAAATAATAAAATGAAAAAAAAAATAAAATAAACCAAAAAAAAAGGAAATAAAATAAAATAAAATAAAATAAAATAAAATAAAATAAAATAAAATAAAATAAAGTAAAATAAAATAAAATAAAACAAAATAAAATAAGATAAAAGATAAGAAAAAAATAAAAATAAAATAAAATAAAATAAAATAAAATAAAATAAAATAAAAAAAATAAAATAAAATAAAGTAATTGAGTGTGTTAGCGACCTTTATTTATAAAGTAAAATTAAAAAAAATTAAAATATCTGGTAACTGCTTGAAAATATACCAAAATTCCAAAATAAAAAAGAAGGCTTACATACAAATCTTGAAAAAAAATTTTATGATTGTTCAACCATATTTTAATATCTCAACTGTTATTAGCGGTCATATACAAGGTGGCGCAAAAGTAAGCTTCCGATGTTCAGCATATCGGTTGTGGCACGTGCAGTGTGTGCTGTTGCACCGTCTTGTTGGAACCACATGTTTTCCTATCCCAATTCATCAAGTTGCGGCAAAAAGAACTCGTTGATCATTGCTCTGTAGCGCTCACCATTCACAGTAACCGTTTGGCCCCGACCGATTATTGGTCAAATAAATAGTCAGCAATATTCCGCTTTCTGGAGCAGTGTAGCGGAACATTGTTTATTAACGTGTAAAACAGAACTGACTTTAGGGGCCAATCGCAAAATTTATAGCATTTTCTGATAGGAGGATTACTTTTTCGCCACCTTGTATAATCTGTATACATAAGCATGCATCTGTAATTTCTACCAATTAATAAATATTTATTTGGAGGCCGCCGTGGTGTGAAGGTAGTGTTGCCGGCCTACCACACCGAAGGTCCATGGTTCGAGCCCTGGTACAGGTAACATCAAAAGTGATTTGAAAAAAAGTTTTTCAAAACGGGGTCGCCCTCGGCAGTGGTTTGGCAAACTCTACGAGTGTATTTCTGCCATGACAGGCTTCTCAGCAAAAATTCGTCTCCTTTGTAGATGCCGTTCGGAGTCGGCAAAAAACTGTAGGTCCCACCAATTTGTAGGGAAAATTCAAATCGGCACACCACAAATTGGAAGAGAAGCTTGGCGCAAAAATCTCTTAGGAGGTTTATGATGATATACCTGTTGTATATCGCACCATAGAGATAGAGAGAGATAAATATTTATCTAGTTCCAGATCATTATACTCTGATTGTCTAATGCTCTGTAAGTGTGACAAACTCAAGCACTGACTTATACTCATAAACACCTTCACGGAAAGGATCATCAAAAGTAGTATGCGTTCTTGGAAAGTTATATTAACATATAACAATTTAGACTGGCAGGGAGGCATTTTTAATAACAAACGACTTGCGGTTTACCGAGCAACAATTTTGCTCATCAAATAACCCAACAACAAGGAGTTAAGTTTGTCATACGCCAAAGGAGAAAACTTGTAATTTTCCAGCGCAGGTATGTTGTGTTGATGACAAAATAATTACTAATTAGAAACACTTTCATGAAGCAGAAAATTCGAAATGTGAGCCTGTTTGCTCCGGAAAGCGAGATAATTGCGAATAGTTGAATTTTGACCCCGTTAAACATATTTAGAATACTTGGGTGCGATGTGGACTTTGACGCTACGAACTACAAAAACAAAATACATTGAAAATCCCGAAAGCCCGAGAGGTCTAAGTGGTACATAGGTATAGTTACTTTTAAGTTGCTCTTTCGAAGGTATTGTGAAAGAGCCTAATCTGCTTTACAAAGCTGCCAAAAGGAAGATTTATAAAAAATGTGGCCCATCTTCATTAACTTCCATGGCCCATCGTTTCACTTTAATATTCGTTATGAGCCATTATTCGTTTATTAATACACTCTATGGCAATTTTCATTTAACAATTTGACTTAATCCGCATGAACACCCGATAATAAATACTAAGATTATTGAACATCGTTATTTATTCATGAGCTAAGTAGCATACCTACGTGGCATGTATAACGCACGAGTAATTAATTAATTATTAATTTCACTCACCTTCACATCGCTGCTACTCCGCACTACAACATCCTGTCCAGCACTATTTGTTGTTGCTGTCATTTGACCATTGGATGTAGCAACCAAATGAACATTTATATCAGAGCCAACTAAATCACCTTTGCCTATGGTAAGGAGAGAGAAAGAAAAAAATTTTTAATCAATGGAATGAACAAAATCAAATAAAACAACGGTTATCATGCATCTGAGTACAAATTTGGGGAGTTTTAAATTTTTACACCTAAGTAGTGTTCACTTATTTCTGGTTTTATATTAATATACAAACCTAAAATAGCCACAACCATATCGTCTTTAATGACTTCCATAGAGCCATTGCAAAGATAATAAATGTAATTTAGCGCATCACCTCTGTGTATTAAAAACTCGCCGGGAGCACAAAAATTAGTTTTGATATGTAGCGAAAGCAACTTCAGGCAACCCTGTAAATAAGAAAAAATATAAAGAGCTTATTTAGAATGGAATTGAATACGTTGGCTAACTTTCTTAAAAAAATGTATGTGATATAATGTGCCTAGTTCGGATATTGAATGCGAGTTTTATACATTTAAGAAGCTGCTTTGATGGGATAACTGGGCATATTACAAGGTGGCGCAAAAGTAAGCTTCCGATGTTCAGCATATCGGTTGTGGCACGTGCAGTGTGTGCTGTTGCACCGTCTTGTTGGAACCACATGTTTTCCAATCCCAATTCATCAAGTTGCGGCAAAAAGAACTCGTTGATCATTGCTCTGTAGCGCTCACCATTCACAGCAACCGTTTGGCCCCGACCGATTATTGGTGAAATAAATAGTCAGCAATATTCCGCGTTCTGGAGCAGTGTAGCGTAACATTGTTTATTAACGTGTATTTCGCATGTGTTTACTACACAAATGTCAAAACAGAACTGACTTTAGGGGCCAATCGCAAAATTTATAGCATTTTCTGATAGGAGGATTACTTTTGCGCCACCTTGTATATTGTGACGAATGTTATCAAGAACTCACCATCCCTAACTCAATTACACTACCAACACTATTTAGCACAACCGAAATAGCATTGGTTACACTCACGCATGTATGCAAGAGGAAGTGAGATGGCAGTAGTGTTCGAAATATGAAGCAAAGAAAAGAAAGCGATACCTAAACACCGACCCTTCGAGGCCACGATGAACGAACAGCGACATTATTAAGTGTTGAACAGTGAACTTACTGTGGAGTTAACTAACTCGTGCATTTGTATTTTCTATTATTATTATCTTAAAAGCCATCGAGCCCAGGAGGAAATAGCCGACGAATAATCGAGTTCGCCACAGTATTGTGCCTTAAACTAAGGTTGTTAAAATTTTAACCGATTATTATTCTTTTTTCAAGTATCGGATTTTTAGGATCGCTTTTATGTTTTTTGTCAAATGTCAAATTTTAAGGAAAAATATTTTTCTGTTTTAATTTGAAGACCAAGCGATTTCCGTCTTATTTATTTTAAAATCATCAGCTAGTTTCCGTTTAGTATAGTAAAATGTTAAAAGCTTCATTATCCAAACATCCACTGCAGCAATTGATTTCTTGGTATTTTAGTTTAAGATCAACACATTTTTATATTTTTCAATCTTATTACTTTAAGCGATCTGAAGGCCAATAATAACATTATTATACCTTTCATGAACATGAAATGGTATTACAACTTTGGTCCGATGTTTGTAAGCATGAGAACGTGAAGAGATAGACCCACCAATAAGTATACCGAAATGATCAGGGCGATGAGCTGAGTCGATTTAGCTATGCCTATTTGTCCATACGTCTCTCCGTCTGTCTGCCAGCTAGTCCCTCAGTTCTAGAGATATCTCGCTGAAATGAAGTATGAGACCGTCATTTTCTAATATGTTGATCATGTATCGGAACGAATAAGATTAGACTAATAATGCAGGGGTGTAGAGTCTACTTTTAGTCCAATTCGCCTACTTTTATTACATTCCATAAATTTTTTAGATGATCTTTGCTCTAGATATGTTATAATACTAGCGGGACGGCAGACGTTGTTCTGCCTAAAATTTGACTTGCCTACATTTAATAAATTATACTCTTTTCCCTCCCACTTGGCTCTTCTTCTACATTTATCCGTGTATCTTCCATTTCCTTTCTGCTTTTGCTTTTCCCCCAACCCCATGTACCATTACTCTTCTTTACCCTCTTAATTTTCCTCTAACATTACCTCTATATCTCAAATTTCTATTCCTACTCCCCTTCTTCTCACATTTTCTCTGCGGGTACTGATATGTCCATAGCTTCGAAGATATATAGAATTAACTTTTATTTGCTCCTGGTACCGCTTTCTGTTCCCAGGGTTTTTTTGATGTACAGAACAGATATCTAAATATAAAATGGCATTAACTTGAACCAAGTAAATTCTTAGCTATGCCGCATTGCTACTTAAAATACCCTTCTTCACTAAAGGACACATGTGTCCAAATATCATTGATTTAGACCAAATAAGTTCAGAGTTATGAAGAATTGAAATGTTACATAGCCTGGGGGCGTGGCACCGCCCACTTTTCCAAAACTATATATTACCTATGCTTTAACGCATGATCGCAAGAATATAGTGTGCACATTACATAAAAATCGGTTGAGTACTTTGGACGCCTATAAAGGACACACAGACACACATTCATTTTTATTTATAAGATTTGGCACCACTCTAAAATGAACTCTCATTTCTTGTTTGTATTCGCACTTACTTCTTTGAGGGACTATGTACTCAAGTTAGCTATATCAGGTCAACACAAGTCTAACGGGGAGTTAATTTCTGCACAGAAATCAAAAACTCGTTTTCTCTCGTGAACGTACAAACGAACGGTTTGAAAGAAGAACGAAGTTTTAGATGATAGGGTGAATTCTTAGAATTACCTACTGTACAATCCCAACATTTGGGTCCAGGTCTGTACATAGCTAACTACATAAGAAATTGTAAACTAAATAATCTAACAGAAACTTCTCTGTGGATTTCTTGATAACCTGAAGCTTTAGATAAAGCAATAGCATCTACGATATTCGTCTTCATACCTTCCTCCAGTCAAATGTAAGTAAGATGAAAGTATAAAAATTTGAAAAGTTAAATCCCCTAAAATGTCCATAAAGCGATAAGCGTTTCAGTTTAATGCATCGTGTAAGATTTTTCAAGGACATACACATTACTGAAACGGATGACTTGCATAAAAACACTTGGAAAAAATCAAAGTGTTGCTAGAACATACTGCATGAAGACTCACACGCACATGTGCTGAGTTATTTAAGAGTATTAGCAATTTCGGGATTTAGATATGAAAAAAGTGGACGCTTCTTTCTATGGGTTAAATTATAGGGATAGGTAAAATTAAGAGATAAAAAACTTAATTAAGACCTTTGATTTTTTTTATTACAACGAATTAAATGTTAAATCAAAATCCTCCATTAGAAATTAAAAACTCCTCGAGGATTGCCTTTTAATCCCAAATTCCCCCTTGTTTTTCCTTTTTTTAGTTTAGGAAAGATGAGAGCAGTGCTAAAATATATAAACTAGCTGATCTAACTGATAGACCTTTTAAAATTAATATTAAAATGTGAACTTGTTGAGTATATTTTTCGCTACTATTAAAAATAATATTAGGGTAGCTTTCACAAAAAAATCATGTATGAATATTTTTTGCTTTTTAGCAGGACTAACAATAATATCGAACGCTGTATAATTTTGCTGTGGCTGAGTTCTCTTTCTTCATGTAACTTTTGTGGTTGGTGTAAAATTTTTTTTTAAAATGTGTGAAAGACATTTCCAGCCGTTTTTGGAAACTACAGTGACTTGCGTTATATCAATCAGGGACGCTTGGATACTAACACGCCTCTAATGCTAACAACTTTACATTACTACTTCGAATTTGATTCGCTTTCCGGGATTCAAGCTAACAGGTTTGCATAAACTAACGTATAAGTGTGTCGAGATTTCTAGTACAAGTGCAGAAGTGCTTCGCAAGAATTCCAGTTGAGCATTTGATTTTTTGTTGTCGATATACAAATGATGGCAAAAATATAATTCGTGAAGGAAGGCACACTAAGCACAAATGGAAGGGAAATAAGCGAGAAGGAAACACAATAATTGAAGTGTGTAATTTGTGTGCAAAGGTAAGCATTGCAAGCAGCAATTGAAGATTACGAAAATGCAGAGAAAACGCTTAGAATGTAGGCAGAAATAAAACGAAAACTTGTGATGTTCTTAAACAGGAAAATATAGATATTCTGACAGTTTATTTCTTTTTGCTCAAAATATTTAAAAGTTCTCAAAATGATCCAAATAAAACTTTGGATGTGTGATGTGAGCTCTTTATCGACCTTGTCTACACAATTACCCCTCGGCTTGAAGATATCATAGGGCTTAGATCAAGCTAACCCCAAAACGTGTTTGCACAGTATGGATATCGAACAAAAGTTTTTGGTGGGGATTTTAATAAAGGGTGCTTTTCTTTTCCTGATTTGTGAATAGACGGTTTGAAGCTATTTAAAGCTATATCGGGAAGTTATCTTAGAACACGTTTGTGGGGCTAGCAAACGTTATCACTGGAACAACAAAAAACTCTACGTACGTCAAGCAAGATTCATTTGTAACGCCCAAAAGCACATCACAACTACATCCACAAGCATATCGACGGCAGCGACGACATAGCGACCACCTATAGCCAATAGAAATTTATTGGAGGGAAATAAGAGACCATTGGCGGCCGCCGTGGTGTGAAGGTAGTGTTGCCGGCCTACCACACCGAAGGTCCATGGTTCGAGCCCTGGTACAGGTAACATCAAAAGTGATTTGAAAAAAGTTTTTCAAAACGGGGTCGCCCCTCGGCAGTGGTTTGGCAAACTCTCCGAGTGTATTTCTGCCATGACAGGCTTCTCAGCAAAAATTCGTCTCCTTTGTAGATGCCGTTCGGAGTCGGCAAAAAACTGTAGGTCCCACCAATTTGTAGGGAAAACTCAAATCGGCACACCACAAATTGGAAGAGAAGCTTGGCGCAAAAATCTCTTAGGAGGTTTATGATGATATACCTGTTGTATATCGCGCCATAGAGATAGAGAAATAAGAGACCATAGCAAGCAGTATAATTCTCAGTTATTTTATAAATGACTTTAGTTAATAACTTGGCTTTTAGGCATTGTAAATCACCAACTTCCGCTTCTAAGACATACTGGTACCTGATGTTGACAGGCCTTTGCAGACGCCAAAATTAACAAACTGCCTATGAAGCCGTTGCATTACCTCTCCCCAGTGTGACCAGGTTAGCATTTTCCAGGCTAGATTTAGCCTTTTGTTGTACTTTAACCTCATAGTTTTGGTTTTAGCTTCGTGGCCTTGTTTTTAGCCTTTTTTTACTCCAAAGCTTTTCTGGTCCCAACACCATATTTTTCATATAAAATTTAAGTTAAATGAATTTAGTATTGATGACGAAATACGGAAAATTATTCGTAAAAATTGTTAACTATTTTTAATGGAGTTGATAACCCAACTGCGACATCGCCTACCTGATAATATGAACTCTTTACAAAAGATAAGTTGTATTTCAGTTGATAGTTCTTTGAAAGTTGCATAGCTGGATGTATTTTCTCACTTTCAAAAATAAAATTCGAGGTATTCTTCAAGTCAAGTAACATTCATTGAGCTACAGTGGCGAAAGCTAGTAACCGTACAGTGGACAGGTGTCACCTCTACATTGAATTTTGGGCGGAGGTTCGAGAACATAAAAATTCATTAAACGAATCCCTTTTTTAGAACTGGTCGAATTCGCATTTACCTTTTTTGTATTACCTTTCAGTAATGCGCAGGTTGAAAGAATTTTTACTGGCACGAACATTTTAAAAACTAAGTTAAGGAACAGATTAAAAACTAAAACGATTAACTCGCTGCTTAATATTAGTTGTTCTAAAAGGCTTATCTAAATGTTGCACTGATTTTGAAACGACCTCTCATCTCATATCTATGATAAATACACAAACTTTGTACGCATACTCAAGCTCTTCTGATTCATCAGACGAAGATAATTATAAAGTTAATTAGTTTGTAGTGATTTTTCTATAGTATGTGTTTCTTTGAAAAAATTCCTAGTCAAGGAAAATGTGGCTGATATGTTGACACAAGAATAGTTCCTTTGAGTTATGTCTACAATTTTCTATACAAATAGTTTAAACTAAAATAAAAAGTTTGAAATGGATTTTGTAGAAAAATTTCTGACTTTTTTTAGCTTCTTTTTTTCTTAATTTTAGCCTTTTTCAACCTTTTTTTTTTTTGCTGATCTAACCTCTTTTTTTCTAACACCTGGTCACACTGCCCTTCTCTATAGTCATCACGTCACTCCGAGGAATATTTGATATAATACTCTCCTCCTGCTCACCCTTCACGTATGAAAAGCTGATTTCCTAATAACGACTCAGGCTATGTGTGTGTGTTGGATCTTAACACACCAATACTGTTATTACTTAAACAGACTGAGCTATAATATACCACGTAAGTGGTGGTATTTTGTATTTTATGAGATAGTAGTTGACGTGGCCAGTACTAAGTCAAAACCTTTTTTTAACTACGCATGTTTCGGAAATTATTTAGAAAGTTATACCTGAGCTGAACCTGTCACCAGTTGGCAGAGCTAAGAAACGACTGGCACAAAATCGAAGAACTGTTATTGTTTTTAATTATTCAAGAAATACCTTTTGGCGTCCTCATGCCTAAGCTTTCCCTGCACGATATCGATGACTAAGATGGCAAAATTTTTGAAGAGATTGTAGGAGATTGTCGAAAAAAAATTCAAAAAGGGTGAACTTCCATTTAGCTGATTATATGAAGTACAACGAAAGTACGGCATTTTAATAGGAAAAAAATTGCATCAGTTGTTTGCAGAACCCATGATTTAGATACTATTAATCAAAAAGGCACCTTTTAGTTGCTGTGTTCGTTTTTTAAATCGTTTTATATACGCGTGTAGAATTGAAAATAACTCGCATACGAGTACTGCGCTTCACATCATTTGCTTCCAAATCTTATTTTCACTGAAACCTCTTTAGGGGAAATTTTTAAAAGCAAATGTACAAAGTTGCTAAATTATGTAAGCAGTTACTTCATGCGTTGTGTTTGAATCGTAAAATATTTAACGAAATATTTATCGAATTTATATTTTACCTGCGATGCTGCTTCGAATATTGGCAATTGCAAGATTTCACGATGTAAATGCATGGACACATCACCACGTAGCTCTTCAGGAAATTCACGTAGCGTCTGAAATTATAAGATGGTGTTTAGATATATTTTTGTCATAAATATTTACAGCTGTGTTCAATATAATAGTAGTTAAATTAAAATGTATATATTATAAAAGCTTTAATTTGAATCATTTTCATTTAAAATATAGCAAATTCTGCAATAGAAACCATATAAAAAGAAGTCGCAAAGTCTTCACAAAGTTGATGTATATTTCTAAAAGTTTAATTAACTTTTTTCAACTTCGTGAAAGCTTAGAAATTTATTTTCATGTGATTTCTCTTATGGAATTCGCTATATTTTAAATGAAAGTTATTAAAAACACAGCTTCTTTTTATTTCGTCGAACGATATCCAATTTAAGTTCACTACTATTATATTGAACGCAACTGTAAGTAAGTGAAAGTGGAAAATGCGAAACAAAAAAGAGAGATGAAGAGTAAAGCTGAGGAAGCACTTATTGCTTTTTGTTATTTTTGCAGAAGTTTGAGTGCTACATCGAAAATAACTTAGGCACAAAATAAAGGAAAGCAAGTAAGGTGACCAACGTTCGCGTTGTACACTCACTACAAACAGTGAGATTTAGCAACAAAGTTAGAGTTTTATTTACGTGACATTCACTAAAAATCATTCTATGAAATGCGGACGTGGCTGTCAATCGATTGTATAATTGTTTAATCGATACAAGCGTGAAAAATAGGAATCACGAGTTCTAAAATGGGCTTTACTGGGTCTACACAACTTATTTTTACATGGTTAAATTTTAAACCAAATTTATTCTGTTTGAAAAAATTTAGTCTGAACACATTTGATATCAGAGCTGTCGTTTTCTCAACTTTCATGAGGAACTTTTTTGACAGTATTATCAAAAGTGTTTGTAATCAACCGCCATCTTCAGTGTTTGATTTCGTTCGCCGAAACCGGTTTGTTACAAAACCAAAATTGACAAGGGATGACGAAAATTTGTTCCAATATAAATCCAGTATCCACCCTGTCGGAAAAACCCAAAACCAAATGAACTTATTCCGATAAGTTTGAACCGGTGATTCTTTTATATTTTGCGTATCCATGCTATCTCGGAAACTGCTTAACCGATTGGTTGCAATTTGGTATACAGTAGATATCGCACTACATTCTAAGGAAATCTCCCTAGGGTTTGCCACACAAAATGCTTTCAGGTGGTTGCCACTTATCTGATTTTTTTTTTTGAATAAAATTAGATATGCCAATATGGGTATCAAATCAAAGTGATTTTAAGTCGTATTTCAACAACAAAAATTCTAAGTAGGGTTGTAATTTTGGGTTGTCCACTAAACTTATCATATTTGTTTTTTGTCACATACACTTTAACGAAAAAGAGACTTAATCTCGTTTAAATGAACTTTTACACAGAGGTAATTTGAAAGCTCTCCTACCTAAGCGTTGCCACTTGAAGATTCTTTCAGAGTTTCCACCTACGTGAAACAATCGATTGGCATTTGACGTAGTATGCCAACAAAACGTGTCTCTAGGTAATGCATATATAGTGTTTCAATATGCACCATTATGACAAAGAATTGATTAAAATACACGGTTGGCAAATGAATTTGTCATGTGGCGAGTGTTATAAAGTTCTCACCATCCCCAACTAAATTACACTACCACCACTAACAAAAACAACCGAAATAGCTTTGGCTACATTCATGCATGTAAGAAAGAGGAAATGAGATAGCAGGAGTGTTAGCAATATGAAGCAAAAAGAGATGGCGATTAAAAAACATCGACCCTTCGAGGCCACAATGACGAAAAACCTAGTAACTTCTAGGTGAGCGAGATTGTACCCTGGCGGACTATAAAATGCATAAAGCAAGCAAGGCATGACAATCAGTTTATTTTAAAGTGTTGAGCAGTGAACTAACTGTGAAGTTAATTAACTCGTGAATTTGTATTTCGGTTATTACCAGCAAATAAAGCTAACTATTTGTAAACTTAATTGGCTGATTTTTTTTTTTTTTATCTTGTAATGATTGCACCCAGCAGAAACAATCATTGAATTTGTCGTTGAGTGTCTACCACGAAAAATATATAGCGAAGCTCGATACCCAGGTACAAAGCATAAACTATGTATCAAATTTTATTGTATCTTGAGCGGTTTTTGATTTATAAAAAATAATATTTTAAAATTGACTTAATACATTTTTTTATTACAATCCGATAACTCAAAATTTACTCTAGTTATTATTTCCACAGGCGTACAGAGTTTATTTTTTTCAACAACAACAATAACAACAGTTGTTTGTCATGTGAGAAGAAAGTAGTTAGCATTTTGGCATTGCTTTTACTACGTGCAGGGCAAGATAAAATATGTAATGCAGAATTACTTTTAAAGGGGAAAGCAATGGTTTCTAGCCCAATTTCGCTGAGTAGTGAAGGTCTTCATTGATCAATTATGTAGGCAGAGCTTCTACAACTACTTTTCATATAAATAATATAAAAAAATCAGTTTTAGCCAGTAAAGTACTTGATGTACCTAATAAGTATTTACTCAATTTTAGTGATAGTGGTAGAAAAATTAAAAATAGCTTAAAATATTTTGGTGGTAGCGAAGAGCATAGTGCATTTAAACATTTCTTATAAATAACTTATTATATATGTAAGTTTATATTCATTTCTTAGTTTTAAGATATTATTTCTGCACTTACCTCATAAATATCTATGCCATGATTAAGTGACCACGACGTCATGAAATAATCTTCAATCCTTTGTTTCAGTTCTTTGGGCATCTGAAAAATTAAAAAATAATCACAAAGGTGTGGTTAAAATTAATAAAAGAAAATTTTACTAAAACTAAATCTTGTATGAAATTTATATGTAAAAGTATACATTCGAAAAAGAAATATACTCTATGCCCAAGTTAACAACTTTTCACAGTTTCGTGATAGTTAGTTCATTGCTAAAATTATTTGCAGCTCAATATTAATACAATGTTTGTAATTAAATGATTCTTAAATTGTAAATGATTCACAAATTTACAGAATACAATAGCTTGTCTCAACCAAAGCACGCAACAGTACATCGGCACGCTACTTAAACCCAAATTGACGGGTTTTTTCCGTCACACTCCTTCAATCGGTAATACCACCGTCACCCATTCGAGTTTTGTTCTCTATTGGAGATGATTAAGAAGTGTCGAACATGAGTGACACTGCAAAATTTTAGATACTAAAAAAATTACTTTCATTATAGGGTACGCCCAACTTGAAATACTGTGTTACAAGCCTTAACCGTCATCAATCGGGACAAAAATATGTATCTATATCTGAAACCTGCGACTATATATTTTTGGGTATTAGATTAGAACACAATTGATCATCATTTTTGGGTTTCCACAGGGGACTCTAAACTCCAATCGTGGTAGGGTTGGAGGCTTGTGAAATCTCATGTAAGCATCGTCTCCCTTAAAATAAAATAAAATAGAATGAAATAAAATAAAGTAAAATTAAAAAAAAAAAACTAAAATAAAATAGAATAAAATAAAAAAAAAACCAAAACACAACAAAAAAAAATAAATAACAATAAAAAGTTTTAATTAAATTAAATTAAATAAAGTAAAATAAATAAAATAAAATGAAAGAGAATAATATAAAATAAAATAAAACACAATAAAAAAAATAAAATAAAATAAAATAAAATGAAACAAAACACAACAAAAAAAATAAATCAAATTAAAAAATTTGAATTAAATTAAATTAAATTAAATAAAGTAAAATTAAATAAAATAAAACGAAAGAGAATAATATAAAGTAAAATAAAACACATTAAAAAAACTAAAAGAAAATAAAACAAAATTAAATAAAATAAAATAAAATAAAATAAAATAAAATAAAATGAAACAAAACGCAACAAAAAAAAAATAAATAAAATTTAAAAATTTGAATTAAATTAAATTAAATTAAATTAAGTTAAATAAAGTAAAATTAAATAAAATAAAATGAAAGAGAATAATATAAAATAAAATAAAACACAATAAAAAACTAAAATAAAATAAAACAAACTTAAATAAAATTAAATAAAATAAAACAAAATAAAATATAATAAAATAAAGTAAAATAATTTTCCACTTTTTGAATTTTAGCAGCTTCCGAAATTGATCTATAATAAAAGCAATGGCGGTTGTCTCTAAACATTTTTTCTACTCTATTCATTAAAAAAACTTTTAATAATTAATTAAAAATGATTGTTAAAAAATAAAAACACTAATAACACAGGCCGACAAAATGAGACCGATTTTTTGGGCCATAAACCAGACCATACTTTCCTAAAGGTTTTCGATGCGCTGAATTCAAATCTGGACGCAGAATTGCTCTATCACGTCAGGATTTTGAGATAATCTAACCTAAATGTGCAAAAAACACCGTTTTTGCCTATTTTTGAGGTTATATATAAACGACAGATTTTTTTGTTTTTAGAAAAGCACACATATCGTCTTAAAGATCTTACGAATGGCGTTGAGTTTGCTCACATATCTTTTTTTTTCGCTAAGATAGAGCAATTCTAATCTACTGCATCATACCTTCGTTAATTAAGTGGTTTTTCAGCTATAGGAAAATTAGCAAAATTTATAAAAAAAAAAAAATCTGTCGGTTTTATGTAACCTCAAAAATAGGCAAAAACGGTGTTTTTTGCACATTTAGGTTAGGATATCTGCGTCCAGATTTGAATTCAGCGCATCGAAAGCCTATGGTCTGGTTTATGGTCAAATTTCTTGTCGGCCTGTGTAATTTTCATAAAAATTCAAAAAGGGAAAAATTATTATTCTTCGGCCTTGAGCTCGTTTCATGAATACTTGAAAATGTACAGGCCGTAAATCAACAAAAATTGTTGGTATAAAAAAGCAATGAAATAAAATAAAATAAAATGAAATAAAGTAAAATAAAATAAAATATAGTAATATGAAAGAGAATAGTATAAAACAAAATAAAAGCTATAAAAAAACTTTAATAAAATAAAATTAAAAATAATAGAGTGATATAAGAAAAAAAAAAATAAAATAAAATAAAATTAAATTAAATAAACAAAATAAAATAAAATAGAATAATATGAAAGATAAAAGTATAAAATAATAAAAAAAATGTAATTAAATAAAAGAAAATAAAAAAAGAAAACAATAAAAAAAATAAAATAAAATAAAAAAATTTTATTAAATTAAATTAAATAAAAGGAAATAAAATAAAATAAAAGTAATAGAATTTGCTTATGCAGACGCTGAAGACTAGAACAAAACAAAGGAAGAGATATTTTATAAAAAAGCTAAAACTATTACAGGAACTCAAAGCTTCCATTCTTTCATACCATTAGATGAAACTTAACTAAAAGTTAGCAAATAACCTGAAAGTCGACAGAATGAGTTGCGTAGGATTGTATATTAAATCTAAAAATAAAAACAATAATACTTTTCATCAACAAAAAGAAAAATTATTATTATTGGCATGAGTTCGTTTATAGTCATGGTACTCTGCAAATGTACAGGCCGTTGATAAACAAAATAAACAAAATAAACAAAACCGATGGGCACGAATATCAGAATGTGTACCAAAAAGAAAAAGTGTACATAACTAACAAAAAATCCATCATGAGTATGATCAGGCCACCAGATGGCGGTGCATGCTAAATGTTATGGTAAATGTGAATGGAACTAGGATTTAACTGGCACAAAAAAAAAATCTAAAACAAAAAAAAATAAAAAAGATTGTTGTATCATGGGTAAGTCCATATTTTGTGGGTGTTTGAAAAATTTGATAAGCGATTTTTGTTTTAATATATTAGAATAACAAAAAAATCTATATAACTTCCAAGATATAGCTACGTGATTCTGTTTTGTCACACAATAATATCAAAATATAAGGAAGTTAACAAGAGATGCATTTACTTAAAAAAATAAAAAAAAAAAATAAAAAACACCATTTTAGTTTTAAGATATGTTATATATTTAAACAGACCTTTCACAAAAAAATTATTTTTTTTTAAAGACTTGGCCTTTGAAGTGTTTTCCCAGTTTAAGAATGTATTTTAACAAAAAACTGTTCAGTGTAATATTAAATTCTTTCTATTGGTATAAAGATCTTCAAAATAGGTTTCGCCATTCCGTAGCAATCGCAGCTTAAAAGTACCTATAACCGTCATTTTCAACTAATTCGAAGAGGTTGTGTTGGTGTAGGTAAAATGTATCTACAAGGTGGCGCAAAAGTAAGCTTCCGATGTTCAGCATATCGGTTGTGGCACGTGCAGTGTGTGCTGTTGCACCGTCTTGTTGGAACCACATGTTTTCCAATCCCAATTCATCAAGTTTCGGCAAAAAGAACTCGTTGATCATTGCTCTGTAGAGCTCACCATTCACAGTAACCGTTTGGCCCCGACCGATTATTGGTCAAATAAATAGTCAGCAATATTCCGCGTTCTGGAGCATTGTAGCGTAACATTGTTTATCAACGTGTATTTCGCATGTGATTACTACACAAATGTCAAAACAGAACTGACTTTAGGGGCCAATCGCAAAATTTATAGCATTTTCTGATAGGAGGATTACTTTTGCGCCACCTTGTATATGCGAAATTTCATCAAAATCTGAGAGTGTCGGTTTTGATATGAAATCTATTATACTCGTATGTCATATCAAGTACCAACAATAGTTAAACTTCCCCACTTGTCTCAGCATGCAATTTAGCACGTATCATTCCATGCAAACTTTAGTAAAGTTCACAAACAAATTTTGGTCTCCCAGCTTTTGTAGACTTTGTTATTTATTTGCCGTCTGAGTTGTTTAGTCCCACAAGTGTTGCTTTGAATTATACGCATCATTGCCTGCTATTATATTTGCTGTTGTTATTGGCAATGTATGTGGTACGCGTTAGTTTAGCTGTTGAATGTGTCTTCCAGCTACGAGTTGAATGGGAGTCATTGTCATACGCATCGGTTGTAATCAAAATAAATTAGGACGATGTAATGGCAACTTGTTGGTTTCATGAGAATGCAGTTGGTTACAATGAACTGATGTGTTGGGACCAAAGGGGATTAGATAAATATTTGTCTATTACAAAATATTACCTAATTCCAAGCTGCTCTCTTCATGCATACCGAGAAAGTGGACTTTAATTCCCTCGGAAGTTTGTCATTTCAAATGTTACTTATTACAAGTAAACCCGACGCGTTTCGCCCGATTTTAATCAATATATCCTATATCAGATAAGATATGGAACTTAATTACATCGTTTATTGCAGCACTCAAGCTTACATTTCTTTGTAATAGGTTAAGATTTATATTTTGTTAAACTAAAGTCTTACATAAACAGCCTTATAGCTTAAATAAATAAATTATCACCTTTCTTTTGCTACTCATTTTGGGTCACCTTGGTACCTGTCACCTGTTCAAGCTATCGCCTTAAGCTGTTGCCTTAAACTTTTAGTTAAATGTCTAATAATACAATGGTAAGAGTTTCATTCAATTTCATTCAGCAGTTTTTGAGGGATGCGCGACCAAATATACAGACAGACAGACAAAAATTGTAAAAACTGCTGCTTTGAAATCTATTGATCCCCCTATCAATTTTCCTTGAACATCTGCAATGTAAAGTTACAAACCAGTTAATGTTCCTCAAGAGCATAGTGAGGCAATAATACCATTGTCACGTTCATAAAACATAGCCTGCAAGCAAGAGCACTGATCAGTGATATATCACATACCGATCACAAATAAATGAAACCCCTCAAAATTCTGTTGCATTTAGTCCAAAGTAGTCCTTGTTGTCATGAGTGACTATCTATTGAATTTTTCACAACAACAAGGCGCTGACCCCTCTGCAAGCACGTGCATTCGTTAAACGCTCTACCCATTTTTCATAAGTCTTGTGTATTCTGTAGAACACTGACCACGTGTCTTGACTGTGAGAGAGGTATATATTAAAAATATAATCGTACACAAAGTGTATGGATTGTCTTACCATCTTTTTCAAGATATTCGATACATGCTATTTAATAAATCTTGGCTTATAATGAACTTGTACTCCTTCCTCGCTTCATTATAGTCGGGTGGTGGCACTATGGAAGATATCGCCGGGGTGAACGTAAATCGCTTGCCAGCTTAGTCTCTTCAATCCAGGAATCCAACAGCACTTTGTGTTTCTAAATTCATTGTCTGGTAAGTGTAGTAGATGTCGTAGGTCCTAGCTACATGCCCTAAAGTCATATTTAGTTTATCAGAGTTTTCAACAGAAAAAAGTTCTTATCTGAGTATTTGTACGAGTACTTTTTTCATTGAAAGTGGTGAGCCCCTAACCCACAACAGAGCACGATTATGGAATTGATAAATTTACCCTATTGATCCAAGACATATTAACCCATACATCCGTAGCTCTGTGTATACAGACGCTGCGTGCCATTATGAGCCAATATTCGGAATATATCGGAGTGGTCCCACCAAAGGTCTCTTCCTTGTGTTCTCACACGTTATTTACCGTATTTTGCACTTTGAAAACTCGTTACTCGCAGAGTACACGAACGAGGTCATAAGAGTCTGCTTAGCCAGAGACAAAGAAGTATATTCATCAGATACTAAGATCTATGTCCTCTCAGCTGAGAACTACTAAATTACTTATTAAAAATTTAAAACATACATAAATTTCTATACAGTCGTTGAAAGTCTAATTAATACCAGTTTTAATTATTATTTAGACTCACAAATTCTACAGTTGTAGACTGTTGCTCTGTTGAAACCAAAGCCTCTGGTTCCAGGCTTCTGTTCCTCACTAACACATGCACACCAAACATACTCCAAATGAATAACACTCACCTGATGCAGCGCTATAAAATCCTTTAAATCTCGCCATTTGCTCTCGTACAAAGATCGACGCGAATACATACGTTGGATTATCGCAGTTACATTACCGAATACGACGGCGTGCATTAATGCTGTTAAATAATACGCATAACAGGTGCATGAACGAGAACCAAAGAAAGACAAAGGAAAAATCTCGATTTAATCACTACATTTTTATTACGAATACATATGGAAGCATATATTCAAATTCTCGCATAGTAAATAATTCAATCAGACAAATTGGATGTCTTCAAAAGAATGTATAGAGTGGTTCACAAAGGTATTTTATTTGTATTTATGCGTGAAATAAAATAAAACATTTTTTTTGGAAGACAAAGAGCTTAATACCAGTTGATAATAACTATTCAATTGTTATATAAAAACTAATAATTAAATGTAAAAAAAAACAGTAAATAAAAAAAATAAAATAAAATAAAATAAAATAAAGTTGAAAAAAATAAAATAAAGTATAATAAAATAATACAAAGTAAAATAAAATTAAATAAGGTAAAATAAAAAAAAAATAAAATAAAATAAAGTTGAAAAAAATAAAATAAAGTATAATAAAATAATACAAAATAAAATAAAATTAAATAAGGTAAAATAAAAAAAAAATAAAAAAATAAAAAAAAATAACATTAAATTAAATAAAATGAAATAAAATGACAAAAAAAATTGAAAATAAAAAAAAACTTAAAAAAATAAAATTCCTTTAATTTGATAAAAATTAAATAAAAAAACTAAATAAAATAAAATAAAACAAAATGAAAAAAAATTAAATAAAATTATAAAATAATATTAAACTACATAAAATTAATTAAAATAAAACCAAATAAAATGAAATTAAATTAAATAAAATAAAATAATAACGTGCTCTCGGTTTTTGTTATTGCTGTTTTATACCAACAATTTTTGTTGATTTACGGGCTGTACATTTTCAAGTATTCATGAAACGAGCTCAAGGCCGAGAATAATAACTTTCACTTTTTGAATTTTTATGAAAATAATTATTGTTTTTATTTTTTAATAATCATTCTAAATTAATTATTAAGAGTTTTTTTTTATTATAAATAAAATAAACTAAAGTGAAACTAAATAAAATCAAATAAAATAAAATTAAAAAAAATTAAATAAATTAAAGTAAAATAAACTAAAATAAAATAATATGAAATAAAGTAAAAAAAAAATAAAATAAAATAAAATAAAAAATAATAAAATTAAATAAACTAAATTGAAATAAATTAAAATCAAATAAATAGAAATAGAATAAAATAAAATGAAATAAATTATATTACAATAAATTTTAGTTAAATAAAATAAAATCAAATAAAATAAAATACAACGAAGTAAAATCAAATCGAATCGAATACAGTAACACAAAAAAAATAAAATTAAAGTAAAAGAAAATAATATAATATAAAATAAAATAAAATAAAATAAAAAATTAAAAAACAATATGTAATAAAATTTGAAAACATAAAATAAATAGAAACTCCGATTAAATACGTTAGAAGTAAGAGGTCAGTAGAGAGAAATAAAATATAGTTGAGGAAAGAGCAAAAAAATATGTCAAGAAAAATACTTCATATAAGAGGGAAGTGAAAGAAAATAAAATACACAAGAGTATTTGGATATCTGTTGTAGTTTCATTGGTTGATTTAAATATTCTTAGGTATAAGCTTTAATAAATCAAGATGGTTTTACAAAATAAATTAGAAAAAAAAACAACTAATCAAAAAAATGTCTGAACCGTATGCAGAATACTTTTGTGAGCCACTGCATATGCACATATGTGCACATGTAAGTATGTACAAATTATATTTAAAATGTGTTTCTTCTGCTTACCTCCAATAAGCATCATTATAATGGAAAATACTTTCTCTGCTGTTGTATTGGCTGACACATTGCCAAACCCCACCGATGTCAGGCTGGTGAAGGTAAAATATAGCGCCGTTGAATAGGCTTCAGCGTTCGTTATATTTGTAATGGGTATTTTCAAGCGCTCAGATAATGCGTGCATCCAACCTAGAGAGGAGAAGATGTTTTTGAGATTTAAAAAAATCAAAATACATTATAAATCCAAACTAATGTTTGGATGTGTGCGCCACAGTATTGAAAAAATTAACCCAATGATGAGACTGTCACTACTCTCAATATAAGTTATGTACACATATTAGTAATGGGGTTCTCATGATAATAAAAAATAATTACCACCAGATTCCGAAAAATTATACCCATATGTCTACATAGTTATAGTTTGTATTTCTGAACATTTTTGTAATATATTTATGGGGCTGGTTGGATTTCCTTTCTGTAAAAAAGGAATTTTTATAGAACTACTTGGTCGGGTCTATGTAGGAAACTTTGCATAGTCATTTCGGGATCACTGGATTTTATGGATAACTTCGTGACTTCTTCAGGAGCACTTTGGGATGGTTTCGGGCTATCTTATGGATGTTTTTCGAGAAATCATCCCGAAAAAGTCCTATAATGTCCCGAAAAGAATCTTAAAATAGTGATGGAAATATGTCAAAAAGGCGATAAGGTGACGAGCCCATCCCGAAATTGCCCCGTAAAAATTCGGAAAGATCCCACGAAGGCTCCCACCGAACACAAACTGATAACTCGGCTAAAGGCCTATATGTCCAGCAATGATCACAAACTAACCTTGTAAAACTTGAGTCAAATAAAACATGGTGAAAGATACACACTATAAACATCTGCATACGCGGGGCTAATTTTTCGGAATCTAGAGGTTCTTTTTTTTACTTTTTAAATGATGCAATAACAATTGAAATTTTATGCGTGCGAAAGTGGTAGAACTGCTCATATTTCCCCAACGTTTCACCGCATGAATAAAATAAATCAGTGACCGTTTCAACAAGTCAGAATTTCACCTTGTTTATCAAAGTTTCGTAGTAAATTACTGGAATCCAATTAATTGCTTGGTCAACTCAATATTTATCAATATAAAACTAAATTGACATAAATGATTCCTTAGAAATGCCAAACAGATTGGCTTAACTTGCTGCTGAGTTATCGTATCTAATTGGAATAACCCAATGATACGTTTGTTAGTAGGCTTTTACTCAATGGCATAAGCAGGGATGTAAAGACGTTCGCATTCATGTTTCTGCGTAGTGATGAAGTATTAAGGAACTGCTGTTCATGTCTCTCGAAATAGCCTGCAGCGAGAGGTATTAGTGTCAGCACAGTTTCATTGCATGGTAAGTTTAATATGGATGTGTCCTTCGAATTGATATTAATTATCACTTGATATGTACATTTTCAATTGAATACTAAATTTTGTAATTGCGACCATCTCGGTGAAAATCACACGTAAAATATTCGGGCAAGTTGTTAATACCCCACTGCAATATAACTCCTTTTTTTGATTTTCCTACCTTTAATGAAAATGAAATGTTTGTAAGTAAGAGAAGAAGAAGAGATGAGCCCATCAATAAGTAAACTAAAAAATAAGTACGATGAGCTGCTTCGATTTAGCAATGCCCGTCTCTTCATCCGTCTGTCTGTCTGTCCGTCTGTCTATTTGAACGCAAATTTTTCAAACATAAAATGTGCATGTATTGGTATTTTGAAAAAATGTGGTTAACAGTTGTTGGTAAGGAAGCTATTTATATACAAATAAATTAATGGCGGCCGCCGTGGTGTCGCGGTAGTGTTGCCGGCCTACCACACCGAAGGTCCAAGGTTCGAGCCCTAGAAAATGTAACATCAAAAGTTCTTTAAAAAAGTTTTTCCAAACGGGGTCGCCCCTCGGCAATAGCTTGGCAAACTCTTCGAGTGTATTTCTGCTATGGAAGGCTTCTTAGCAAAAATGCAACTTCTTTGTAGATGCCATTCGAAGTCGTCAAAAGTCTGTGGTCCTGCCAATTTGTAGGAAAAAATTCAAAACGACACACCACAAATTGGAAGGGAAGCTCGGCGCAAAAATAGCTTAGGAGGTCTATGATGATATACCTTTTGTATATCACGCCATAAATTTATATTTTTTTAAATGAGTTTACCCCTCAAAACTCATAACAGAAGTGTTTTTATTGAAAACAATCAGCTGGCTTTATAATACGAACTGAAAAGTATTAAAATAGACGTGCGTAAATTGTTATGCCATAATAGATCACTACTAGGTATATAACGTTCGGTTCCAAACGAACTTATACTTCCTTAATTGCTAAATTATTTTTAAGCTAAAAAGCTTAAAATTAAATATGCGAATATCAAAGAAAGGGTTCATAATTTTTTATTATTTTATTTTTTTCAATATCAACTACTTTCTAAATTATAAAACGATTTAATTGGTCATAACTTATAATACACGAATTTCGGTTTTAAATATTATGTCTCAGAAACCAGTTGAGATATGGAATCAGATCGCTTATTGCAGCACCTTTCGTTTGCTACCCATATCGCAGCGTCATATTTTTGATCACCCTGGTTCACATATTAGTAGATAAATCCGCAACCGAGTTATCGAAATAAGGGTTATCTTAAACCTTAAGCTGGACATATAGTAATGCTATGGTGGAAATTGTATTCAATTAAATTCAGCAATTTGGAAGTTATGTGCGCACAAACATACAGACAGACAGACATAAATTTGAAAAACTGTTGCTTTGGATTATATTGGCTTAATAATGATCCCTTCTATAAATTTTTCTTCAATATCTGAAATGTACAGAAATTTGATTATAGTAGAGATTTGGAATAATTAAAAGTGACCAAATAACTTTGAGATGCCACCCATGAGTAAAGTACCAATTTCAAGTTACTATGTTGATGGGTTATATATACTCAACATAGCTTGAACGTATAGCCATGCCCAGCTGTAGACAGTAAAGATAAAATATTTTTCGTTGTTTTAAGAGATAAATACGAGTTATTTCCTTTAGCTTATTGCAGAAGAATTTCCATATTTCTAAGTGACACAATGGTTTTCGAGTAGAAGTGTATATAAATGTAAAATTTGATATTTCAAACAGCTTGATAAATGGGAATGAGACTTTCCCTTGCTATTTCTGAGCGCAACTTAAAGCGAACAATTTACGTAAGGCCAAACAAAACCGTGACAAATTCCTTGATAGAAGATACAACATAAAAAGCAAATGTCAACAATGTCAACCTGCGTAAACAAATATTTGCGCTTGTCGAGTTTTTGTATATGTGAATCACGCTGCGACCATAAACACAAGCTGATACTACAAAGGCTATACTCTTTTACAAGCAAGTTGAAAATAATGGGTTTTTAATCCAAAGGTTTTATTTTTTAATTACGACTTTTAATAAATCGCTTTTAAGAATTTCACATTTCATATCGATTTTTGTCAGTAGTGACTATTAAAAAATGGTAAAAGTATTATTGTTTATATTTTTGTAATAATTTTTTTATTACTTATTAAAAGTTTTTGCTTTTGCATAAAAAGGAAAATTTTGAGTAAACCGCTGTAGCTTTTCTCAAACATAGATCCATTTTGGAAGCGGCTTTCTGACACGCTCTTTTAAATATAAGGCTATCAGAACTAAAGTTTATATTGTCAGCTAATTCCCTATTCCATTAATTTTCACCACCCCATGCTCAATCATTGACATAAGTAGATGGATTTTTGTTTTTCTGTGTCGATTTTTAACACTCTGAATGTGCTGTTCGGCTTTTGAAAGTATTTTTGCTGACTACACCCAACAACTTTTTATCACTCTTCTCAAATGTCCATTTTGATATTTCTGAAACCTAGTGCTATTAGGCCGCCGTGGTGTGAAGGTAGTGTTGCCGGCCTACCACACCGAAGGTCCATGGTTCGAGCCCTGGTACAGGTAACATCAAAAGTGATTTGAAAAAAGTTTTTCAAAAACGGGGTCGCCCCTCGGCAGTGGTTTGGCAAACTCTCCGAGTGTATTTCTGCCATGACAGGCTTCTCAGCAAAAATTCGTCTCCTTTGTAGATGCCGTTCGGAGTCGGCAAAAAACTGTAGGTCTCACCAATTTGTAGGGGGAATTCAAATCGGCACACCACAAATTGGAAGAGAAGCTTGGCGCAAAAATCTCTTAGGAGGTTTATGATGATATACCTGTTGTATATCGCGCCATAGAGAGAGAGAGAGTGCTATTAGAAATTGATGTTACTCAACTCGTCCTTTGACAAAGTTACAACGCGACATGCAAACGTTTTCTCGTATTCACTATTTTTCAAGTTCTTAATTTTGTTTTCAAAATACTACTGAAGTTGGCAACGCTAGAGGTGAAAAGTGATCGACGATACTATCGATATATTGATATTTTTATCAATTAATGCAAATGTCCTGTCATATCTTCTTCTGTCTTTAAATGGCGACTAACTTTCTAAGTAGCTTCTTCTCTCTGCCAATTGGAGTGGTGGTCTCGGTTTTTCTCTGCCTCCACATGTTGGGTGCTGATAAGATACCTTCTGAGCCGGAGCATCTTCATTGCTTCGCACAATTTGGCCTAGCCAAATAAGCCACTGGGTTTTTTGCCTATCGATACTAATATCAATATTATATATATATATCAGTGGTAGCGATTGTAGTTTTTAATATGTTTAACAATTCTCTAAAATATACAAAATCCACTAAAATTGTGGAACAATGTAACCGATAGGTGTGGAAAACAAACGATAGTGTTAACTAACGACATCCGATAATATTTTTGGACACAAATGATATATCGATACTGCAGAGAAAATTTCGTGGACTCGATAATAAAATAAAAATTAATAAATCGCTGTTCTTGCTTAAAAAAGTCCTAATATATCATTGTTTTGAAAGCATACTTAACAAATATTTTAAATGGTAGGGGGTGTTTCCTCTATTTTTCGAAGATTTATCATTACTCTTAACATGTTTAACTTTTCTTATAATAGAACCGATACTATCGGTACTATCCAACAAAACAGAGATATTAATATTGTTTCTAGGCGTATTAAAATTTCATCAAGAGTTGCATTGAAAGATCTCAGTTTAGTCTGGTAGAACCGATTGAGGGTACCAAGGTAATCCCTTGTATTGTATTATACGTTGAGTTGATGTTATATTTGATGGAAATAGAAATAGTTTGGCCTACCAAAGTCACGAAAGTATAACATTTTTTTGTTATTTGATTATCTTGCCCATTTCGCTGTGTTCTCTTACACCGCCAATCCACAGAAGCACCACTTAAGCTGCTTAGCATTTTTGTTCAATTCGATAACAAAAGAATACTGCTTTTGTAAAGAGAAATGGCTAAAGCTACTACAGCAAAAAGTTCGCATTGTCATCGATTACTAAGCAACCGCTCAATGTCAGCAAACAAATAACTAATACTTACTTACATCATACATACAGTCATAAACGGTTTCTATGTGCCAGCACAGGAAGTAAGAGAAAGAGATAGTAGCAGATTAGGAATCACACTTCCTAGAACTTACATACAAACTATTTATACAAGTACGAGCACATATTGATATCTACACTTGTACTTGAACTTGTATGTGCCAATTTGTTGTATAACAAGCTTGTAACAACAATGTAACAGCATTTCGTAATGGTTTGTAAGTTTTCATTTCCTTCTCGACATTTAAAGTAATATATTGCAAACTGACAAATTTATGTAAATTTTACTTTGACGGTGATAAAGTGTGTTTCATATATATACTACATATTTGTATCCATTTTTCATTTGTGATAAAGAGCTTTGTTTTCCAGTTAAATGCCAGAAATGGCATTTTCTTCAAAGAGCAATTATATAATATTTTCATAAAACGCATGAACTCTGTAAAACTTTTGTATTTCAGAATAAAAAAAGCGTGTAGCAAATAACTCTTAATGGGTTTCTTCATAAATGAGTTTTAAAAAGCTTTAAACTGCTATTAAGTTCAGAGGACAACACGCGGTGAAAGCCAGCGATATGTATTCACTTAAGCTAGCAAGGGAAATTGAATGGCTAACACACGTCTATGAAAAATCGTATTGCATAAGTTTAAGGTTTCTAAAAACTTCCAAGTAAAAACTTTTGAATCTTAAACGAGCAGCGCATGTATTTATTATTTTATTTATTAATATGAGCAAACACAAACCGATTTTTTTCGTAAGCACTTAGCGAATTGTGAATAAAAAAATTAACCTTTTTTTTGAATGTGAACTTGTAGCTTGTAATATAGCAACGAAACGCGCTTATATTTTTTTTTTCCTTACGTTTAAATTATAAACTAGAAAATACAACTTGGGTTAGATCTTAAGATCCTTATAATAAGCACAACTCAGTTTAGATATTAAGGTAATAAAACAGAGCTAGATAAATGGATATAAAAAAGAATAAAGAAAAGAAGAAAACTTCCGGTGGATTAGAGAAAAGCGAACGTCGTGTTTCATTAAGCGAATTAATAATCCTTGACCATGCACACAGAAAGTGTGAAGTAATAGTTTAATTTAAATAATTTTGAATATTTCTTTTATGCAAACCAGTAAAAGCTATGGTTATTTTGAAAACAAAAATGCTTTGCTGAAATTACTAATAGTTTGTAAAATCGATACGTAACGTAAATACTGACGGAAACTAGCGTTCATTAGCATTAAAAGGATTTGTAAAGTTTTTAAAAATAATTCAATTAAAGTATTAACAAACTACAAACTTTACAATGAATAGCGTTATCCGCAAACGGCATTTTTGTAGCAGCAAGCAATAACGGGCAAAAGGTGATTTTTTTTCATAAACTCTCAGCGACTTATGAACAAAAAACCAAAAACTATAATTTTTTTTTTCCAAATGTGAAATATGCTTTGAAAATCACATGTTAACAGCAAAAAAGATGTGAGCGCTTATAATTTTTTCTCCTTTTTTTTTTTTGCTTTCACTTGTTTAAGCAAGCAGTAAGAAACATATCTGGCATCGAAATGACGACGAAAAACGGCGAAAGTATTTTTTTTTTAATTTTGAATAAAGCGTTTTTAAAAGTTAAAATTGTGCTGTTCATAAAAACATATGTGATAATACTTTGTCTGTACTTAAAACTAAAATTTGCTAATAATATACGTTCCCTAAATCTGAAGTTTGGCTGTTATTGCTTATTACCACAGATTCTTTCGATCATTTATAATTTACGCAAAGGCATGAACAGTTTAGCAGTTTTATCGACAAACAGAATAATATACATGACT
Source organism: Merzomyia westermanni (assembly GCA_949987695.1). Taxonomy (NCBI): domain Eukaryota; kingdom Metazoa; phylum Arthropoda; class Insecta; order Diptera; family Tephritidae; genus Merzomyia; species Merzomyia westermanni. Next base: position 90,474,034 of record OX465293.1, read on the forward strand.
ATAAATGAGCGCGGAGACAAGAGTAATAATTTTCTAATGAAATTTATTATTGTTTTATTTTTTTAATTATTTAAATGAATAGTAAAAGAACATTCATAACATATTATTTACCCTAACCCCGCTACCCTCAATGATTGTTAAAAAGGTAGAGTAGCATCAAAAAAAAACGAAACCATCGATGTGTCGATAACTATCGACTTATTTGCTATTATATATTTTCCTTTTGTAACAAATTTTGGCTTCAATGGACACCGAAACTACTAAACCGATTTCAATGAAATTTGCTACCGTCTTAAAAGATTGTTCAACTTAAAAGAAATTGTAACTTATATTCTATTAGCCGCTAACATATTATGGAAAACGGGCGATAAAGGGAAAAGGGGACTTGACGCATTCCACACAAAAGGGTTTTTTAATACAATATCTTTGAAAGTGTTTATGTTAGCACAATAAAACCCGAGAAGGAGTTATATGAGGTAAGTCTACAATACCTCAAGGAAAATGTGGGACAAGAAAAAGAGTAACCTGCTATGTAAGCTTAATTTTTCATCCTCAGGGTCCATGTCACGAAATCGGAACCAAACTCAGAAAAGTTTTGGATTTTCGGCAACTTGGAATGGCACTAAGTGTGATGATTTGTATTTAACTTCTGCATTTTTGCGGAAGATTTTAACATTCCCATACGTTTTGGAATCTACACAAAGTATGCTCGTCTTATTTTTGTATATATATATATATCCTGTATTGTAGCAAAAGAACGAATAAAATCCAACCCAATCGATTATAAGCTCGGAGACGCAGCGAAACGTAGCCGGGTAAACCTCTTAAAAGTCTTCGCTCAAAGATACCAGATTTCAAGATGAATTAAACTTCTATTGCATGACACAGAGCTTAAATCAACGACTGAACCGTAATGGCAACCAATTAAAATCAATTCTTTTCTCGAAACCGAAACCGTAAGCATTGTTTTGTTTTGAAAAAGAACGTAACCGGAACCGTTTTAAAAAGCGGAACCAGTTCCAAACGGTTTTAATTTTCGGGCAAACTATTTTGATCAGAATATATTACTCTAAACTAGTAAGTCGAATTGTCTTTTTATTATTTTTTTTACCTGTCAGTTTTACGATTTTTCAAAAGGCCTAAAATTAAATTCAAATTCTATGAAATTTTAATGAATGATGCATATCTATAGAATGGACTAAATAAAGGTATCTAAAAAAAGTCTAATATGTTTCCAATAAAAAATCAGTTAATTTTTAGAATCTAATTTGGCTAAATTTTATACTACAAGACATGAACAAGCTTTGTTATTGCTTTTTTATACCAACAAATTTTGTTGTTCTTAATATATTCAATTAAAACCAATTTAAATAATTAATTAAAAAATGAAAACAATTAAAAAAATAAAAACAATGGCAAAAATCCATAATATCCGCACTTGAATTTTGTAGCTAATTAATAAACTTAATATATTTTTTTGTTCACAAACCGGAACGAAACCGAAATAAATGTTGAGGAACATAACCAGAAAGTTATTTTAATCGATTTCTTCCCTTGGCTTAAGTTATATGGAATCAACTTTTGAATAGATAAATATTTAGACTATGCAAAAGGGTTCAAAACTACTTCTTCATAGGAGTTGAAAATGCTCTAAAAAATTGTTTTCCATTAAATTTTACTTGTACAAATAACAGTATACTTCCTTCCTTTAAATGAGTTTCAGCAATTTTCTGCAGTTTATCTTTAAACAATAAGTCTAATATACATTTTATCACCATTAACTGAGATATTTCTAAGAACACCAAAATACCAAAATAAACAAAACTACAGGGTTTTCTGATTTTTTACATAAATACACAGTACATGGGCTGATATTTACATAGGATTAAACACAGGACATGCAAAGTCGAGCCTTTTATTTGTTGCGCTCCGGTATGTTAAGTCAATCGCCTCTTAAGGTAAATAAATGAAACCTATTTGGTTGCGAAATTACTGATGATATAGCAAAATAATAAATTCCGGACAATATTACTACAGCAAGAGCATCTATCTTTTCAACATGCATACGTCTTCGCCCTTCTGCCAGAGGCACGAATATGTAAAAATGGAAATGTGGGCAAATTATGATTCAAAGTTCAATATTTTGAAAAAAACTATGTATTATTCACTCATATAACTTTGGGTGTTCGTTTATATTACACTTTTGTGAAATATACAATTTTCAAAGGTTTCTCAAATGACCAAATTAAATCAAAATCACATAAGTTGCACATTCATGATTTTGCCAAAAGGGTGATAAAATGATAGGCAAACAGATGTTGGCATACTCAATCATATTTTCCACCTCAAAGGTTTAATTAACTTAAAGGTTAGGGTCAATTACCCAGGTTATGGTTAACCAAAAAGATAGCTTTATTAGTAAAACAACCATGCAGTGAAGCACAAAACTAGCAAGGATATATAAAGCTAGAGTTTTCTAACTGGTACCGAACTAGTCAAAAAAGCTCTAAACTAAAGTTCGAAAAAATCTATTAAACAATGGTTTTTTTTTATTTTTTTTTTATTTATTTATTTTTTAATGTTGTTGTTTACATCACCAACGCTAGAACCTATGACCTACTATGCCTGACGGTATTTAAATCATATTTGCTAAGCATTTAAAATGTGGGTCTACTTTGTACAAGCTTCATATTTCGGTGATTTTTTGAGTTTGGCTAACAGTGAGGTTGTCTGTTTTGTAGTAGCCAAATCTAAAATCTTCGAACAGCTCATTCAATCATTTTAAAAATTCTTCGAGATTTTCTTTGGTTCACATTGAAACATTTTTATTTGGAAACGAAGTTCAAGCGAACAGTGTTGGTATTCCATTGAAACTTGGTACTCATTTGTTATTAGAATTTTGGCACAGATGGAAAGTGGAATTATGACAGTTTGATTGACTTTTAATTACTTTTCTTGAAAAGATTGTCATTTACTGGAGCTAATGGGAAAACATTTAACTTATGTGGGATTTGCTAGCAGACACCAAGATAACAAATATGTATATATGAATGCACGACGTACATGGTACATTGTACGGCTTCTCAATAATTGACATTGGCATTTATAACATGAACTTGCCGCCTCCTTTAATACATATGTACATTAGACTGGATCAAATAAAAAATATTTTTTATTTTTAAATTATATTTATATTATTTTTTAAAACTGCATAAAAAGAAATAATGTAAAAGTTGCATATCTCAATTCTTATTTCTAGATGTCTATCACTGCTAGTCTAGATTTTGTGAGACTGTTCTCAGTTTTGCTTTAAAGCTATCTAACCGTCGAAGTAAAAAATTCCAGCTGCAGGTTATTCTGGCGATATTTCCGTGCCATTTACTTGTCGTTTAAAATGTTTACAAGTTTACATCAGTAAAATTATTTCATTTAATTTAATTTTACATAATCTCTCTTTATTCTTTTATTTAATTTTCATTAATCTCTTTATTATTACTGAGGTAAATCCTTAAAATTGTATTTTTATCATTACAATATTTGATTAAAAACTACAAGGACTTGGAAATAAAATGACCTTTGTCAACTGCAGTGCTGGTCGCTTTCGAAATAACTAGGGGAAGCTTATATCCAGCCGTAAATGATGTAGCTTTGTCCATATAATTGGTGTTTGTAAAAGTAAAAATTAATAGAGATAGATATAGATCAATGGTGCCCACAACTTTCTTCTGGGGGAGTAAGTCTCATGGATTCAATATAAAATTTTCATTGAAGTGTATATAACCCAGTTAGAGATTATCATTAGTAGCTGGGAATTGTATGTTTTTTTAGTAAGCTAAAATATCTTTAAAAAAAAATATACCAAAAACATGTAAAGAATATCCAAAATTTATGAACGTAAGAAGTCATACGGAGATTGTTTGCTTTTGTTTTTGTATCAGCTTACGCTGTCAATTTGAGCCAAGATATCGCTTAGCTACCCGCAATGCCAATCAACCTTTTCGAGCCGAAAAAGTGTGACCGGGCCTTGGCTACATACCGTAAGCTTTCCGGCATTGTGTAATTTATTTTGGGGGTGAAACCAAAGGCTTTCCTCAACAGTTCTGTAGCCCGTTTCTGTAACTTTTCGTTATAATGACGAATGATTATGTATCGCATGGCTTGTAACGATTTCGTTATGAAAAACGTTTCTATATGAAAAAAATTCACCTTGCGATATGTTCGTGGTGTGTTATATAAAAATGAGAAAATTATAGGCAAAAAGGCCTAGGTGACCAATAAACTATTTGCCGCACACAGCACAATGGTCTCAATAGCCCAGTAGATAAGATATTGCTCTAACTAATGGGCGAATCGAGTTCGAATCGTGGCAAAATTTATTTTTTTTTAACTTTTTCTTACAGTTTATTATTGTTTTTATTTTTTTTTAACAATCAATTTTTAATAAATATTAATAACATTAAAAATTTGCACATAATGCAATTATTTTGGAGTTTACACTTGTTATCACTGCCATTATAGGCATCGTTATTTTTATCGAAATCCATAACGGAAATACATTTTTACCACATTTATAGAAACACTATTCAGCGATAACTACGTAACAGGGTTACACTTTGCGTTAAAATTTTTATCGGAAGGTTACAGAAACGGGCTACTGAGCGCTTACAGTAATTCAGTATCCAGATCGAAGTTGGGACAGGCTCATTCGAGTATGTCTTGCCAGATTGCGTTCTTTAACTGACGCAGGTAGTGCAATAAAGTTTGTTTCTCACTGGGCATGGTTTAATGTATGAATTTTCCGTTTTTATGGATTTTATTTCGTTGCTGTTCAGAAGTTTCGGATCAAAAAGTCTGTAGCGTTGAGCATATTTGCTTCGCAATATAAATGGTATTGAGGATTTATAATGTGACGTCCTATAGCAGTTCTGGGGATAGTGTTTGACAGGCCCGCAACTTTCTCCAAAAGCGTTACTTGTGACTAACTGACCGACTGCCTGGGACATTTATATTACTGTTCCTTCACCACTAAACCAAGAAGGGCCAGCTAATATTTTTTGTATGGCTTTGAGCTTTGGTAGTAGTCATGGTAGCGCACTTAATATTTCAGCATGTCGGGCAATAGTGCCAAGGACGGGGAGGTGTTTGTTTACATACAGACCAAGGGATTCAACTTTGCTGTTTGTAGAAGTCATGCTGATAATGGGCTAACCAACCGGCTGCATTGAGGAACTCTGCGAGTTAGGGGTCTAGTATATGCCAAATAGGCATACCGGTCGTAAGAGGCAACTAAAATGCAGAAAGGTAACGACGTGCAGCTCGATGGTTGATATACGGATATGATGCCTCTCATTACCCATCTTCTTCTACCTTACGGAAGGACGGGTAACATAACCTAGAAGGTTGCACTGGACATACCAAATCACTCTCGCGTATCGTGTTCTTATCCGGCAAAGGACTGTCACTTTCGACTACACTCCCGAAAACGTTCGGGGAGTGTGTTTGTCGGTAAAAAAAACAACAACAAAATAATTTGAACTCGCTTTTCGACATAAAAAATTCAATTCTTTCCATCCTCAATACACAGCAACTTTTTGTTGTCTTATTCTTTGATCTTGACTTAAATTTAATTTTAATTCTCTCTCCACAGTTTAAACTTCATATATCTTACAGGGTGGCTAATGAAAGCCGCTACCAAAAAAAAATTAAATAACTTTTTTTCTATTTAATGAATCTGGTAAATTTTTTTTTTATTTTGCAGATTGACTTTTACATTTAACAAAAATGGATAACTGGGACACTGAAATAAGAATTTGGATTGTCCGCCGCTATCACGCACTGGAGTCCGTAGTTTCGGTTCAAAGAGAGTATGGGCGCACGTTTGGCGGCAATCCTCCGAGCAGATGGACCATAATAAGACTTGTAAACAATTTTGCCGAGCATGGGACAGTCAACAGAAGACCTTAAAATCGAAACCCTTCAGTTCGAACGGAGGAAGCAATCGCTGCTGTAGCTGCTGCCATACAAAACAATCCACGTGTTTCGACAAGAAGCTTTTCTGCTCAAATGGGTGTAAGCAGACAGTCATTACAGTCAATTATGCACAAAGATTTGGACTTATTCCCATATAAAATTCAAATGGCCAACAAACTGAACGCTGCAGACTTGCCGATTCGCTTGGAATTTTGCCAGAAGATGCTTCAAATGGTGGAAGAGGATGGAAACATGTTGAACTGTCTTTTCATGTCTGACGAGGCCCATTTCGATTTAAACGGCAACATAAACAAACAAAATTGTCGAATATGGAGTGGTTCCAACCCACAGATACTCCATGAGACGGAATTGCATCCACTTCGTGTCACAGTGTGGTGTGCAGTTTCATCACGCTGCATTGTCGGGCCCTACTTCTTCGAAGAAAACGGTCACACCGTTACGGTTACTGGAGACCGTTACTTGAGCATGTTGAGAGAGTTTTTCTATCCAGAATTACGCCGAATGAGAATTTCTTTCAACTCTGTGTGGTTTCAGCAAGATGGTGCAGCTCCTCATATAGCCCAACCTGTTATGACAGAATTGCGACGAAAATTTCCCAATAAGCTGATATCCAGAAACTCCACATTCCGTTGGCCACCCAGGTCGCCTGACCTTACTGCAACTGACTTTTTCTTGTGGGGTTATTGCAAACAGGAAGTCTTCAAAGCAAAACCAACAAATTTGAATGAACTAAGGCAATCCATTCGAGAAACAATTGCGGCTATTCCTCTCTCAACTCTCCAAGCAGTAATGAACAACTTTTTGGTAAGATGCCGCACATGCATCGACGAGCAGGGGGGCATTTAAATTCCATTATTTTTAAAACTAATTAAGCTATATTTAATAAAATTTAATGAGCTTTAACATGAATAAAAGAAAAATGAATTCCATACACTGAAAAAAAAATTATTTGAGTTTCTTAATGTAGCAAAATTCATCAGCCACCCTGTATATATAAATCGACAAGATGAATGCAATGTAGACCGTTTTCTTCTAAACTATAATTCTAAGGTATACAAATTATATATGTATAGATAGGAAATTTTGAGGTGTACTTTTATCCGTAAATAATAAAAATTTAAAAAATCATTTTAATATAAAAAATTTTACATAAAAGTCACACCACTACACATTTACTTATTCACACTATAGACACGCTGCGTGTGTGTGTACTTGCTTTTTGTGTACTATGCTGAATCGTGAGCATGGCCGAGGAGTTGCTTTGTAGGAAAAAATTAAGAGCCGTAGTAGTGTGAGTAGACTTGCCATGCATGTTTTTGTGTTATTCGTGTGGTCGGCTCTCACTGTGAGTGCGAAGAGTTGGTAGTGGACCAATGAAAAATAAGTATTCGCACTATAGATACTCTGTTGTGTCATGCATTTTTGCTTTAGTTGTTGTTATTGTATTGATTACTGGCTACGATGCCCAGTGTCAGCTGCTCTCCTGAGAGCACGAAAAGTTGCTTTGTTGGATACATTAAACAAGCAATGTAAAATATGAGCAAATATGTAAAACTCATTGCTGATACCTACAAACAGGGTTTACAAAAATAAAATAAATGATTACTCGTAAAGAGTATTAAACACCGAAGAAAATTAAAGGAAAATAGAGGAAAGGAAAAGAATTGAAAGGAAGGAAAATTAAATTAAAGAAAAGGAAAAGGAAAGGAAAGGAAGGAAAGGGAAGGGAATGGAAAGAATAGGAAAGGAAGGTAAATTAAAATAAAGAAAGGAATGGTAAGGAAATGAAAGGAAGGGAAGGGAAAGTGAATAAAAGGAAAGGTAAGAAAACGAAGGGGAAAGAAAGAAAATAAAAGGAAGGGAAGGGAAAGGAAAAGAAGTTTGAGGAAAGTAAAAAATAAAATAAGAGAGTAAAAAAAGAAATCAAGGAAAATAAAAATATGTTAGAGGAAAGGAGCGACATAAAAAGGAAGAAAAAAGGCGGATAAAACATACCTACAGCAAGAAAATAAAATAAAATAAACTTTATTGGTTGAATTTCAACCACTGGGCGAACTCTAGTTCTGTTAAACAATCATTTGTTAATCTATCTTTTATATACTTTACCAGCTGATGAGTTTTTCTCTGTAGATAAGCAGCTTTAGATCTCGACGATTAACAAATCAAAAGCCTTTTAACGATTCGGCACTAAAAACAATCCGCGTGCTATGCGGATGCGCCCATGTCCCCGGTAAAAAAACAACAAGTGGGACCTAATGACTCACAGGTTTTATTTCGTTTTGTTAAAGCGATTTAACGTTCACTAAAAAGCGCAACAAGGCTCTAAGATTTTACTGACTTTTCCTTAAGGAATTAAAACCGTGGGTCTTAATGCACTACATGGCCCCGCAAAGGACATAATTTCTTGTGTTCAATACATCTCTTTTTCTGTAGTGCATGGATATCAATATGTGCGTTGAACGGGCCATTAACTAACCTACCAGAATAAGCTTGAATATATGGGTCTACCCACACAAATAATTAATATCGTTCCTCAGGTGAAAAATATTTGTGTTGAAGATATTTATTTCAAAATCTGGTCAAATTCCAAAAAAGCTGTCTCACTAAATTGTCTAGCTTGGTCTTAAATGCCGTTAACAGATTGCTTGCAACGACAACATCATAGAATTTTCAGTTCAAATAAATGTGCAGAGGTGCAAATCATGCAAGTAGTAAAATGTTGCAGAAATCTTTGGACAGAAGACAACAATCTGTTAATTTATCGCATGACTCACCGCATACCAACACACACAGACGGCGCTGGATGCTCTATAAAGCAATGTTGGCAAACAAATCACTCTACGTTTATGTACATGTGGCCTGCGGGTAAGCTGATAGTACACCGAAAGACTCTGCTATACCTTTTTAAGTTTATATTCACAAAGGCGAAATTCGAATTCAGGAAATTACAATTGAACTTGAGAATTTATGTTTAACTAGAGAACGCCCAGTGGTTGAAATTCAACCACTAAACTTTATTTTATTTTCATTATTTGCTGTACCTCTCATCTGCCTTTTTTCCACCCTCTCTGTGTCGTTCCTTTCCTCTAACATATTTTCGTTTTAATTGATTTCTTCTTTTACTCTCTGCAGTCTCTATTTTGAATTTATTTTATTCTTCCCTTTCAGTGCCCTTCCTTTCCTTTTCCTTCCCTTCCCTTCCATTCCCCTCCTTTCCTTTCCTTTACTTTTCTTTTGTTTACTTTCCTTTCCATTCCTTTTCTTTCCTTTCCTTTCCTTACCTTTACTGTCTTTCCCTTCAATTTATTTTAATAAACTTTGTTTTATTTTTTTGTAATCTTATTTAATTTATTTTATTTTATTTCACTTTATTTCAATTTACACAAACCCAACCACAAATACAAATCAAGCCTCGGTGTTTAATATTCTTTATGAGTAATCATTTATTTTGTTTTTGTAAACCCTGTTTGTAGGTAGCAGCAATGAAGTTTACATATTTGCTCATATTTGAAATTGCTTGTTTATGTCTCCAACATTTTCGTGCTCTCAGGAGAGCCACTGACACTGGGCAGCGTAGCCAGTGATCAATGCAATAAAAACAACTAAAGCAAAAATGCACAACACGTTTATTCACACAAGAGCTGCGCTGTAGTGGGAATGCTTGTTATTCATTGTTCCCACTACCAACTCTTCGCATTCACAGTAAGAGCCGATCACACGAGTAATACAAAATCGTGCATGACATATTTACTCACACAACAGCGGCTCTATAGTGCGAATAAGTGCATGTGTAGTGGTGTGACTTTTATGTTAAATTTTTTATATTAAAATGATTTTCTATATTTTTGTATTTACGGATAAGAGTACACCTCGAAATTTCCTATCTATACATATATAATTTGTGTACCTTAGAATTATAGTTTAGCAGAAAACGGTTCCACATTTTTTCATCTTGTCTATTTATATATAAGATACTGGTCATGTTTGGCTGCGTTCAGAACTTATATAAGAATGAGTTGAATTTTAATCCGTGAATCTCCGACACCAGTTGAGATAAAGCAATTAAGCACATCGCTTATTGAAGCACTCATTGGCACCTCTCGGTTGCTACCCATGTTGTATTAACATATTTTTGGCCACCCGTGGTCTACATATTGGTCGATAACTTTGAAAGGAGTCAAGATATCGAAATAACGGGTATCTTGAATTTTAAGTTAGATGTCTGGAAATGCAACGGTGCAAGTTGTATTGCGTTCTACTTAGCAGTTTTGCTTGGTATTGGTTTAATTGAGGGATGAGGACGAGCTGCTAGACTGTTGAGAACTTATTTCGGCGTTACATAAAATGTTTAAACCGAAAGGAAGCCGAAAAAATTAGAATCGCTTACGATTTTGGTTGCTTTCTTGCAAGCGTAAATTATCATTTTATTTTCCTAGCAAATTTAAAATTTTGAAAAAAAAAAAAAAAAATAATTCTGTTAATTTATTCATAAGTCGCTAAATGTTTAAGAAAAAAAATCGCCAGTTATAAGTTTCTACGACTCAGTCCAATAACGTTGAGCAACTCGCTTATAACGTGGATGTTGTGGCTCAATGTAGTTCTTCCTCCCCCACTAAAGTCCTTTTTCTAGAAGTGAAATACTGGTAACTTCTTATTGAGTTCCCTGTAGGGTATAGATACAATCTCAAGGATAAATTGTGGCTTGCCAAGTTGCTACTACTCAAAGTATCTGAATAATTGCCATGCTAGTGCAAGAAGCATGAAATTCAACACATTACGGTTTGTCGTTTCCATTAAAGCGAGTTTCATAGACGCACACAAGCATGCTGAAATAAACCTGAGAATGTGTGTTTCTATGTTAACAACAACAAAAATGTTGTAGGCGAATAAACGAACTGGGTCATTAGGCGGTAGGTTGGGCTTCTTCTTAATAAAATTTTGTGGTTTTCTGAAATACAATTGGAAAATCTGGAATAATTTTGCCTTATTCTGAAACACGTTTGAGCTTTTCTGAAACAGAATTGAGGTTTTCTGAAATAAATCTGAGGTTTTCTCAAATTTAGTTGGATTATCTGAAAAGCATATGAGCTGCTCTGAAATAAAATTGAAAAATCTTAAATACATTTGAGCTCTTCTGAAGTAAGATTTAGTTTTCCTGAAATTTAAATGAAATATCTGAAATATATTTGAGCTGTTCTGAAACCAAATTGAGGTTTTCTGAAAAAAAACTGAGGTTTTCTGAAATTTAATTGGATGATCTGAAATACATTTGAGCTCTTGTGAAATAAAATGTAGGTTTTCTGAAATCAAATTGAAATATCTACAATATCTTTGCGCTCTTCTGAAATAAAATTAAGGATTTCTGAAATAAATCTAAGGTTTTCTTAAATTTAGTTGGATTATCTGAAAAACATATGAGCTCTTGTGAAATAAAATGTAGGTTTTCTGAAATCAAATTGAAATATCTACAATATCTTTGCGCTCTTCTGAAATAAAATTAAGGTTTTCTGAAATAAATCTAAGGTTTTCTTAAATTTAGTTGGATTATCTGAAAAACATATGAGCTGCTCTGAAATATTTGAAATATATTGAGCTGTTCTGAAACCAAATTGAGGTTTTCTGAAAAAAAACTAAGGTTTTTTGAAATTTAATTGGATTATCTGAAATACATTTGAGCTCTTGTGAAATAAAATGTAGGTTTTCTGAAATCAAATTGAAATATCTACAATATCTTTGCGCTCTTCTGAAATAAAATTAAGGATTTCTGAAATTCAATTGAAATATCTCAAAAACATTTAAGTTATTCTGAAATCAAATAAAGGTTTTCTGAAATTCAATTGAAATATCTCGAAAACATTTAAGTTCTTCTGAAATAAAATAAAGGTTTTCTGAAATTCAATTGAAATATCTGAAATACAGTTAAGTTCTATTGATATAAAATTAAGGTTTCTGAAATTCAATTGAAATATCTGAAAAACATTTAAGTTCTTCTGAAATAAAATTAAGGTTTTCTGAAATTCAATTGAAATATCTGAAATAAATTTGAGCTTTTCTGAAATAAAATTAAAGTTTTCTGAAATTAAACTGGAATATCTGAAACACATTTAAGTTCTTCTGAAATAAAGTTGAGGTTTTCTAAAATTCAATTCGAATATCTGAAAAACATTTAAGTTCTTCTGAAATAAAATAAAGGTTTCTGAAATTCAATTGAAATATCTGAAAAACATTTAAGTTCTTCTGAAATAAAATTAAGGTTTTCTGAAATTCAATTGAAATATCTGAAATAAATTTGAGCTTTTCTGAAATAAAATTAAAGTTTTCTGAAATTAAACTGGAATATCTGAAACACATTTAAGTTCTTCTGAAATAAAGTTGAGGTTTTCTAAAATTCAATTCGAATATCTGAAAAACATTTAAGTTCTTCTGAAATAAAATAAAGGTTTTCTGAAATTCAATTAAAATTTCTGAAAAACATTTAAGTTCTTCTGAAATAAAATAAAGGTTTTCTGAAATTCAATTGAAATATCTGAACTACAGTTAAGTTCTATTGATATAAAATTAAGGTTTCTGAAATACAATTGAAATATCTGAAAAACATTTAAGTTCTTCTGAAATAAAATTAAGGTTTTCTGAAATTCAATTGAAATATCTGAAATACAGTTAAGTTCTATTGATATAAAATTAAGGTTTTCTGAAATAAAATTGAAATACAGAAATATAATTAATCTCTCCTGAAATAAAGTTGAGGTTTTCTAAAATTCAATCCGAATATCTGAAAAACATTTAAGTTCTTCTGAAATAAAATTAAGGTTTTCTGAAATTCAATTGAAATATCTGAAATAAATTTCAGCTTTTCTGAAATAAAATTTAAGTTTTCTGAAACTAAACTGGAAAACTGAAACACATTTAAGTTCTTCTGAAATAAAATTAAGGTTTTGTGAAATAAAATTTAGTCCTTCTGAAAGAAAATTTATATTTTTTCGAAAACAAGGGAATATCTGAAACTTATTTGAGGTTTCGAAATTTGCTTTTTTTCGAAATACAGTAAGAAAAGCTGATGTTTAAGAGTCACGTAAACCTGTATTCTAAACTTTGTGTACATCTTGAAAATTTTAAATTTGGGCAGTGAAATACCTCTAAAGCTAACTACATCTCATGGAAAGCACCATTATTATTTTTTGTTGGGTTATCATCACTTGTAGGTTATATGCATATGTATATTTGCTCACAAAATATCGTATTCTTCTCACCTATATCCCAACCGCTATCATTCATCATGTATTCCTTTTCGGCAATCACATACCAAATGCAAGCCAGCCAATGTGCCACCAGCGAGAAGCAGAGCATCAGCAGTGTCAATATCATGGCGGTGTACTGTGAATAACGATCCATTTTTTGCAGTAGACGTGCCAAGCGCAACAGCCGTGTCAATTTTACTAAATGGATGTGTGATTCCTGCGGGACGAAAAGATAAGAGCGAAAATTTTGAATAAGACAAATTAGTATGCGCACAAATATGTATGGATGTATGTATAAAGAAGTGGAAAAATTGGTAGAAAAATTAGTTCGTTGTTGGAAACATATGTACGTAGGTAAGTTGAATATATTCGGCATTAAGTTGTCCGTGGCTTTGGAGCTTTTTATTAACATGTTAGGATAAAAACGAGGAATAGAAAGAAATCGCTTAAGCGATTATTCCTTATTTTTGGTTGCCAATCAATCTGTTTGTCCATAGTGAAATATAGTTTTTTGATTTCGGACTGTCAAGCAAGTCACTCAAACAACTTTCTTGCATGACATTACTGAGAGATGAATAAGATTAATTAGGAGCTTGTTTCTGTGCTGCGCCATATGTAGGTTAAATTTGTAATATTCGATGCAGTGCTTGACTCTAGCAAGAACGCCAAAGACACAACTCGAAAGTTTAGAGGCTCCGAACCATGCGCAATTAAGCTCTGTGAAATCACTTCGGCCAGTTTTAAGCCCTATGTGGGTATATCGGTATTGCTTACAGCTGATTTTGAATGGCTCTGCCGCTACTGGAGCATCTCATGCAGCTTAAAGTCATCCTAAACACTTATATCGTCTTTGGGTATGCATTATTTCCGCCCTTAATTCTTTTCATTCGTGTTCAAAACGTGTTGGATATACATCGTGAAGTCAGAAGAATGATTTTATCTACTGATTTCGGGTTGAATTTAATTGAATTGTATCACTTGCCTTGGAAAGAATTCAAGAATAAAATCTGTGTTTCTTTAATTATAGTTTTTATCATAGAGCACAGTAAAATGTTCTTGAATTGGATAAAGATTGAAGTGAAGTATTTTCAAAGGCAAACCGGACACGACGTAATATTTTACTATACTTATAGGAAAATCGTTTATTGGTGTTTTGGGGCCGATGTCATAGCTACTACATACAAATAAGAAACTGTGTATGACTTTGCTATTTTCTACGATCCAGTCTATACAACTAAAATTATGTCAGACTAAATCTTTCTAACTAGTAGCCTCCGCGACATTTCTTAGAAGCAGGGCCTTTGAAAAATAACGCTCGAAAGCTTTTTTATCACAGTCATCTTAAAACTTGCGTCCAAATAGAGGACGGGTTTAAAAGCAGATGAGATGAGCTCTAAAACTTCATTTCCACAAGAAGACACATATAGTGAAACTGTCAGAACGTTGTTCGCGACATCATGTTACTATTTTCGATAATCTCCATTAGCATCGCGGGAAGAACCGTGGAAGTTTTCTGCTGTATACTACAAGAAATATCCCACTTTCTTTCGACACATAGTTCAGGACAGGTATAGTGAGAGACTTATCCAAGTGTTGTTATCTTCTTTTTCATTGAGATTGCAAAACATTTATACAGGGTGTTTTTTTTACAGGTTTGTTTTTCGAATAGAGGTAAAACTGGCATTTTGTGGTCAAATCTGGCAACTCTAATGTCATTTATGTTCAGTTTGGTTTGCCATTTCATCATGAACAGGTTGACAAAAGAACAACGCTTGCAAATCGTGCAAATTTATTTCGAAAATAATGGTTCAGTTCGCGAAGTTTACCGTGAGCTCCGTCCATTTTATGGTCGACATAATCGTCCATCAGAGCAATTAATTCGGTTAACCATGGATCGTTTTCGCACTACGTTTACTCTATGTGATAATACGCATCCGCAGAGACGTCGAACAGTGCGCACCGAAGAAACAATTGCCGCTGTAGAGCAAAGTGTTGAAGAGGACCCGAATGAATCGATTCGCCACCGTGCACAGCAATTGGAGCTTTGTCCATCAACTTTATGGAAGATTTTGCGCAAAGATCTTGGCTTGCGACCTTACAAGATCCAGCTTGTGCAAGAATTAAAGCCGCGAGACCATGCAATGCGTCGTGATTTTGGTGTATGGGCCGAAAATGAGATTGATTTCGATGCTGATTTTCATCGCAAAATTTTGTTCAGTGATGAGGCTCATTTTTGGTTGAATGGCTACGTCAACAAGCAAAATTGCCGCATTTGGAGTGAAGAGAATCCACATGAGACCCTTGAAACGCCATTACATCCACAAAAACTGACTGTTTGGTGTGCTCTATGGGCTGGTGGAGTCATTGGGGCATACTTCTTCCGCAATAATGCTGGAGAGGCAGCTACCGTTAATGGAGACCGGTATAGAGCCATGATAACCGACTATTTTGTTCCCGAATTGGATGGCATGAATGTGTATGAGTTGTGGTTCCAACAAGACGGCGCTACATGCCACACAGCGCACGTCACAATCGATTTATTGAAGGAAACATTCGATGAGCGCATAATTTCGCGGAATGGACCTGTCAATTGGCCACCAAGGTCGTGTGATTTGACACCATTGGATTATTTTCTTTGGGGATATGTGAAGTCGCTCGTCTACACCAACAAACCAGAAACGTTAGGGGAATTGGAAGCCAACATTCGTGGCGTTATTGCCGACATACGGCCCCATATGCTCGAAAAAGTGGTTGAAAATTGGACCTGTAGAATTGGCTTTATTCGAGCCAGCCGCGGCGGCCACATGCCCGAAATCATATTTAAACATTAATGGCATAAAATTATCCTTCCAATAAAGCCAAATTGATGGACCTTAAAACGATTTTCTTGTGTTTTATTTCAATTCAAAGTTCTATACCCCTAAAAAAAACACCCTTTATAACAAGCCGTTTGCTCCTAGACAATCGCTTAATTGCAGCTGCGCCTTTTAGTGTACAAGAGCTTAAAAGTATTTATGAACACTTTTGCCGAATGTGCCACATATCGGAGTACCACCACTGAGGCTCACTGTATCACAAGAGGCCTTAGGTAACTCATGGACACTTTAAATCATATTTACCTACAAATAAAATTACGAAGAGACAAAACTGCGCATAGAGGATGCAACCAAACGCCCTTCATTGAAAAAAATTTTACTAGCTCAGAATAAGCCCGGAGCAAAAGCATTTGACAACACTAGCTCCACAACCAAACAATGCCTTCAGCTGTTCAATTTTACATAAAGATGTCATTGGCGGTGGCAATTTCCGTCCACTGTTTAAGTTGGCAACTAGTTCTTAACCGAAACCGATTCGATCAGGTAGTTTAGGGGTAGTTCTTGTTTTGGACAATTGATTATCGATATCCGATATTTTACATCATATTTTAGATATCACTTTTTTAACCGGTACAGAACGATTCACGAAATGTGCAGCTCAAGACTGTGTTTTGTGGAAACCGGTTAGCAATTGAACTGTAGGATTTCTAATGTCGGGCAACATTGCTTCTCTCCACAGAATATTCCGACACCAATTCTCATTTATATAAAAACAAGCTATAGAGTTATGTGTTGTGATGGTCCGCTCTTGTTGGTTCCGAGAAATGATAAATATATTACAAAATGGCGGCACCATACCATATTTTATCGAGATATCTTTAAAACTCCCGAACTAGTTTGCGTTCAAACAGACAGACAGACGAACGTAGCGAAATCAACTCAGCTCGTAGCCCTGATCATTCTGGTGTACTCATTGTTGGGTCTATCTCTTCTTCTTCTCATACTTACAAACATCGGACCAAAGTTATAATACCATTTCATGTTCATGAAAGGTATAAAAAATGGTACAATTTATATGGCGATTTCCTAGTATTGGATCAAATACTCCACTTTTTTTATATGAAAACAAATTTCTTTGGAGTGCTAGGATTTTCCACCATTTTTTCGCAGGGTTATCCAACTTACATACATGTGTACTTTCCTCGAGCAATTAATTTGATTCTGCTAAAAATACTTAACACAGAAACTACACCGTATACATCTTGATAAAGTCCGCCAATTAAAATTTTTCAAAAACAATTTAATCCGTGCTGATAAAGTTTCTTGTTTGCAAAGAAAAACTTCTTTGAAAATGAGCACTGTCGGAGTCTCTATAAGATTTTTTACATGATAAAAAGACATAAAGATTTTGGACAAATAAACATACAAATGAGACGAAAAGTCAAAAGTCGAGTTTATATCAAAGTAAGTGGAAATTGAAAACGAAACAAATAATCACAAAACTACAAAGTAACGAAATAACTGGGCTTAGACTACAATATGTATGTATGTATTAGGCATGGGACTATTCGAATAAAAAATCCATTTATTCGAAGGCTATAAAAAATTCGAATAATTTATACTATTAGGTATTAGGTATTCGTACAGTTAAACAAATTCAATTCAAAAACAATTTCTACACGCAAACATATATACATACATACATACAAAACGTGAATGCCTGCTCATAGGTAAAGGGTGTTTTTTTAGGGGTATAGAACTTCGAATTGAAATAAAACACAAGAAAATCGTTTTAAGGTCCATCAATTTGGCTTTATTGGAAGGATAATTTTATGCCATTAATGTTTAAATATGATTTCGGGCATGTGGCCGCCGCGGCTGGCTCGAATAAAGCCAATTCTACAGGTCCAATTTTCAACCACTTTTTCGAGCATATGGGGCCGTATGTCGGCAATAACGCCACGAATGTTGGCTTCCAATTCCCCTAACGTTTCTGGTTTGTTGGTGTAGACGAGCGACTTCACATATCCCCAAAGAAAATAATCCAATGGTGTCAAATCACACGACCTTGGTGGCCAATTGACAGGTCCATTCCGCGAAATTATGCGCTCATCGAATGTTTCCTTCAATAAATCGATTGTGACGTGCGCTGTGTGGCATGTAGCGCCGTCTTGTTGGAACCACAACTCATACACATTCATGCCATCCAATTCGGGAACAAAATAGTCGGTTATCATGGCTCTATACCGGTCTCCATTAACGGTAGCTGCCTCTCCAGCATTATTGCGGAAGAAGTATGGCCCAATGACTCCACCAGCCCATAGAGCACACCAAACAGTCAGTTTTTGTGGATGTAATGGCGTTTCAAGGGTCTCATGTGGATTCTCTTCACTCCAAATGCGGCAATTTTGCTTGTTGACGTAGCCATTCAACCAAAAATGAGCCTCATCACTGAACAAAATTTTGCGATGAAAATCAGCATCGAAATCAATCTCATTTTCGGCCCATACACCAAAATCACGACGCATTGCATGGTCTCGCGGCTTTAATTCTTGCACAAGCTGGATCTTGTAAGGTCGCAAGCCAAGATCTTTTCGCAAAATCTTCCATAAAGTTGATGGACAAAGCTCCAATTGCTGTGCACGGTGGCGAATCGATTCATTCGGGTCCTCTTCAACACTTTGCTCTACAGCGGCAATTGTTTCTTCGGTGCGCACTGTTCGACGTCTCTGCGGATGCGTATTATCACATAGAGTAAACGTAGTGCGAAAACGATCCATGGTTAACCGAATTAATTGCTCTGATGGACGATTATGTCGACCATAAAATGGACGGAGCTCACGGTAAACTTCGCGAACTGAACCATTATTTTCGAAATAAATTTGCACGATTTGCAAGCGTTGTTCTTTTGTCAACCTGTTCATGATGAAATAGCAAACCAAACTGAACATAAATGACATTAGAGTTGCCAGATTTGACCACAAAATGCCAGTTTTATCTCTATTCGAAAAACAAACCTGTAAAAAAAACACCCTGTACAAGCAATAAATTTAACGAATTTCGTTTCCCACATCGCTCTCATTTCAGTACATCTATTCGAATTCCACCATTCGAATGATACTATTCGAATAATACTACTCGAATAAACGGATAAATTATTCGAATAAATACTATTCGAATTTTTTTAAACGAATATTTTTCTTCGTTTATTCGATTAATATTTATTCGAAAATAGTCCCACTACTAATATGTATATAGATTTATGTAAATGTTCACTGAGCAGCTCGAGAGGGCATTATAAAACTTTGTGATTAACAAAAAGTTTAAAACAACAGATATGAAAGGGCACAGCAGAAAGTTCAAAACAAAGATTTAAGTAAATGTAGGTTAAAAGTAATTGCAGATAATATTTAATTTTCTTTGAAGCTAAAACTATGAAAGTAGTATTGCATTTTTCAGCGATATGAACTGAATGCCATAGCAACAATGAAAGGAATGTTTCAACTTTTCTGACTCACAGTTTGTTTGGGATTTTTAATTATTTAACTAGCAGAGCGGTGCTGCCTCTACTGTTTACCCACAACTTTAATTTTAATCTCCTAACTTGAGCCTCATAGTCTTACTTTAAGTTTGCGGTTCTATCTATTTTGACATCAAATAGTGTATTGGGCTTGAAACATAAGCAGTTGGAATGGTCAAGGCTGGTGTAACTTTGAATTAAATCACTTTACTATGAATTTTGAGTTGGGTTTCGTCAAAGCCTCAGCTAATCCAGAGTTGAGTAGAGGTCCCACTTCATTAACTAATACGAACACCGTGATTTCGTAGTTGGTTTAAGTCGGACACACATATGCATACACCGGGGGATGCGGGGTAAGTAGCATAGAGCTTATCTGTAGACACGCACACCGCTCAACCGGTGAGTGGGGCAGCGGCGACTAATATCGGCGGATCGTTGGCAAGGCTCTGAAGGACCAAGGTTTAAAAGCAAGCTATCAAAGCGAATGCTGCACGGTGAATCGGTGTCAAGTTGCGGATGACTGGTGTGCATTCACGGCGTTTATGCATTTATTATTCATGCGCAGTACGTCGGCGTCTTTGGAGTCAACACTACTCTAGACGACGATGCAACTTTCCTAAGATGCAACGAAAAAATGAGGGTCTCTTACAAACACGCGCTTTCGCAACGGAGTGGGAAGAAAACTATTTCCTTCATTTTTATCTCACTGAGTTTTGTATAAGAATGAACGAAATAGCAGTGACCGATTAAATGACTGTTATATCATATCTGCTGCCGTGTGATATGAGGTTCGGAGCCTGGCTTGAGGATTTACCTAACTTTTTAAATTTAGCAGATTATGATTAAACTATTTTCTTCTGATCCCCACTTTTAGGTTTCCTCTTCTCCCGTACCGCTATATATCTTTCTATGTATCTAATATCATCTAACAATCGAGTAACATCTAAAAGTCTTCTTCAACTCTCATCATTAGTCTCCATTTCCCTTTATTTGTATTGCTATATATCCCGCTTACTACTGCATATTCAATTTCATTCAATTCAAACATTTCCCATTTTGCCTTCTTTAAATCTTTCTACCTCTTCTTCTTGCTCTAATATTTTTCCTTTTCACCCTTTTTTCTATCTCGCTCTTTCACTAGTTTCTTCTTATTCATAGCCTTTTTCACGCTATATGCATTTTATCATTCAGCATTCTATATCTCTATATCCATCTTACTTCCTCATATTTTTTATATATTTTCTCTTTATCTTTCTTCAACTCTATCGCTCTCTGGCATCAGCTGTTTTTTCTCCACTCTCTTTCTTCCTCATAATTGTGCCAAATTTCTTCTGAGCTTAAGCTTTCGAATCTCATCCATTTCAAACAAAAATTCTATATTCTATGAAAATCTTAGCTTTCATCTCCACAATTTTTTTCAACTTGATTTTAAACCTCCAACTAAATTTTAAAAAAACTGTAGAGCCTTACAGCAATAAAAGTAGCTTAAATGTATTCTAAAATTGTCTCATGCATGCCACTTTTTAATTTACTTCCTGGTTTTCTTAGTCGCTTTCTAAATTATATTTACACATTTATTTATTAGTTTTCTTTTGACTTACCTCGCCATTGTACAAATCCGAAGCGTAAAGATGATCAAAAGGCAGCGCCGCCAGTAAATCCACAACAAACCAACCACGCAAATAGTTAATAGCAATCAATTTTGAATCAGAGACAACTTCACCTTTGCTCGAGACGAATGTTGTACGAAAATTTAATAGAATGTCTGGAAAAAAGAAAGCGCAAAGTGTTGACATGTAATAAAATAAGCTTAAAATCTTCACGGTAACGACTTTGATATCAAGTCGTAAATAAAAAAATGGGAATTGACTTGTTATTAGGTTGTAATAAAAATAAAGACTGCGACGCGGGAATATTGAACAGAAAATAATAAAAGTTTTCAAAATTTATTCGTGTGCTTAAATTGAGAGTAGAAAGTAAATACAAAATTTTTACTGAGCTATTTCAACCTGACTCTCGTGGTACTAGGCAATCGATGATTACCCGTGCGTATGACCAACTTTTAAATTTTGATTTAAGCCACAAACTAATCAACTTACCAAATTTGTTTCGAAGAAGATGTAGTAAGGAGATTTCAGCTAAATATGCTTTGCTTCTTTATTGAACTAAAGATTTGCATAAATATTTCAGTTTCAGTTTACTTCTATTCTATTGCTTTTGATTTTAAATGATTTAGAAAAGCTACGTGATACAGTTGCTTGGAACAGTTGGATACTTTTTTGTATAAATTTTGTATAGATTGCCTCTTTACTATACTGATAGTCTCAAATTTAAGAATCGTTCATGTTTAAAGCGGACAAATTTTTATGTAATTTCTAAATTAGAGAAAAGGCTAAATGTCTCGAAATTTTCGTCACGACAATGAAAATTTATAAATTTTGATATTTTTGGAGTAAACTCTACAATTCGAATGTAAAAATTGTTTTATCTGTGTTAAGAATTTAAAGTATCCTTGTAGGGTAGGAAAATCAACTAACTCCAAGTGGACTATTAGTTTGTCTTTGCCTCGACCTTTTTACATTACTTTAGCTGACTACTTTTACATGGCGAGTGGCTTTTCAGCTAACTTCAAGTTGGCTACTTTTATTTTGACTTTTATTCAATTCCATAAAATAAAATTGTTGGTATTTTTGAATCCTATACTTATACACAGCGGCTTCGCTGGCTAGGCCACGTAGTGCGAATGAAGGTGGAAGCAGAGGAAGAGGGGACCACCACTCCGATGGAAGGACCAAGTGGAGACCGATTTGCGATCCCAATTGGCGCCAGTTGGCGCAACGAAGAAACGACTGGCGAGCTATGTTGGACGGACAAAATCGCCCAGGCGGTTAAATGAACATTTAAAGAAGAAGAGATACTTATTCGGTAATTAATATCAAAATTTTAATGTGGCTAATGTGTGTTCATGTGTGTCAGAAACCCATATTTTTAGCTATAAAAATGTGGAGGCATACAAGTTTTCAACGAAATCATCAATAATTTTCAGTCAAAATATAAAATGAGAATTGTTTGATTCCAATGAAAAAGTGGCGCAAGTATTTTTCACTGGTACTCAAGTACATACAAAATTTTATATACAATTTTTCAATCTAACACTGAATTTCTTTGAAACCAATTAAAAACTAGACACAAAAATGCGGCTAAAATTTAGATATTATAGTACTTGGCCCCAGAATTCATCACAGGGATGTTTGCTCAAAAGACGTAACCTATTCAGATTTGTTTGTAATGACAATGGCTTGCGGACTTCATACGTCCTCGTGAATGTATAGACGAAGGATAGAACGGCCTACCACAATTTTGAATAAATTGAAGCAGAGTTGGACGAAACGGCAAACAATCTTCGTTGAAATTTTACTGTTATTGGAAGAGAAACTGGAAAATTAATCTAAGCCCCACGTTGGTCTATAACCGAAAATGGAAATGGCGATAAAGTGAAAAGAAAACTGGAACAGGCGCTGAACATGAAACTATATTCGGAATGGAAAGCGGGTGCGAAATTGCTGCATGGCATGGAAACGACAGAAACCGAAACCGTAAACGAAACTGAAGATAAAATTTTTGAAATGAAATAGTGCTCGTTTTTTAGGAATTTCAATTTTTCTGGTCTGAACTTTAAATCGAAATGCAGTATTTTTTATTTTAAATTTTGACTTTATGTTAATAAGTATATGCATTCTGATTAGAAATGTGCGATTAATCGATTAAAAAATTATTTTCAATATATATAAAAAAGAGTCGTGTTTTTGCTGAGTAAACTCGATGAGTGCTGAGTTTTTTAAAAGCGAAAAGTGCTATAATTTTAAATTGTCTGATTAATTAGGTCACAATAACTATTTTATTGCTTCATCAAGTTAATAAGATTAAAATTAAATTAAATGCAAATGTGATAAGTTGAAAATTAATCGCTTTAATCAATCGATATTGATAATTATCTGATTTAAAAGTTAGACATTCATTTAAGTAAATCAGCTTTTTCGATTAATTGAATATCTATTTATATCTATTAATTGAATAATCACAAATGGCTCATTTGATCATATATAATTTTTAGCTCCTTAATTTATTAAATTTATTTATTAGATTTAATACATATTATAACATAAACATAATATTTTTGATCAAAAATCGAGCGATTATTTATTGTAAATTTTCGTGAAGTGAGGAATATGTTCTACTGGTCACACTGAGCAACTTCCCGTGAGAAACAATCGATCTAAAACCGATTTGAAATCCATGATTTTTAAGGTGAAGTTGCATACTCAGGTAAATTTTTTTTTTAAATATAAGACTTTATTTAAAAAATCAGGTAGTTGAGGTCAGAGTTAGACTTAAAGTTTCTCAGGCAAAGTTAATCAGAACATTTTCTGGATTGTTTTTCATTTTTTCCCTATCCTACAAACCAATAATAGCTATAACCCTCAACTTGTAAGGAAGGTTCAAAGAAACCCAGCAAAAATTTAGGAGAGGTCTTTTATCTCTCGGTCTGGCCTTTATCTCCTACGAGGTATAAGACTCCAAATTACTAACTATTACTAGTTTTATCTTTAGGCTTTATTTCTTATCGAAAATATAATCAATTGAAGTTTATTCTTGAGCTTTATGTTTTGCACTTCTAAATAAGGAAACCAAATTCACAATTTTTACAAATTTCTCTCAAAAAATTATAATTCAAACAATAATGATTATTTCTGATTAAGCCAACAAGAACTAGAGTTTTTTATTATTGATTTGGATACATAAAAAAATCTGTGATAATTACAGGCTCAAGTGCTGACAAACATAAAAACGTGCAAATTCCAAGCGGCCTACCAAAACAAGTGAAAATCTTTTAAACGTTTAATGGCCACGTAAGCAACAAGTTACCATAGCAATTAGATAATAACATTTTTGCACGTCTACCTTAATTATAAATTGTGAAAAACGCTTTTTCTTTTCTCTACATGTAATGTCACTCATACGCCATGGCATCCCTGAACAATACGTAGGATGCGTTCATGTTTTTAGTAAGTAATTAGGGCAACTAACTAAAACTCGCAGCAAAATAGGACATTTTCATGTGTAAATGGCTTTAGATATTAAAAGCAAAATTTCGAAATTAGTCTATTAGGGTGGAACAAACCTTTTTCCCAAAAAAAATCAAAGTTCTGCATGAAGCATTTTACTAACTTTTTGAGTTTGTCACATCTGGGCTCTGTGCGACAAGCACAAATTAGTATCAAACAAAAACAGTGCATTTTAATATTTCGAACCAAAATACCTTTTTCAATTACTTACCTGCTATAAAGAGCGCTTCGACAATAACATCGGACACCATCGTTTGACGATCAGCCTTGGCAAATGCTGCATTAAATGGCACCAAAACAGCTACGTAAAATGTCGACACCAATATAATCCAATCCCAAAATCCCTTGAAGACACCATAATGCGGCAGAATGAAACGTGATTTTTTTATTGATTGTGTTTTGTATTCGGGAAAGGGCGCTTCGGTTGAATGAAGTAAATTCTATTTGAAAATAAGTTAAAGAAAAATTTTGGTGAAAGGCTAGAGGCGAACGAACAAAGCTGTGTATATAAGAAATATTTTACGTTTTTGCTTCAGAGTTATTTTTAAATTGTAACAGAAAACGCAAAATGGAAGAACAACATGTTCCAATAGTAATGCTCTATGGAAATAATTAGAAAATAATTGCTGGACCAAAGGTACGAAACTCTTCAGACATGTTTGTTGTTGTGATAATACAGCTTTAAGTAGGATTCCTATCAGCCGGTGTCCTTCTTCAACAAAACCTTACTAGGCAAGTCAAAATGAAGTTAGTCAAGCAACCACAATTATCAATAGTTTAATCTGTTACGATCCTGATACAGTAGCTTGCTATAAAGAAAATTGATTCGTATCTGCCTCCGAAATTGATAAATTGCTTATATATGAAAATAGTGTACTCAATTTTCTTTATAGCAAGCTTGTTGTTTATAAATGATATTTCTACAATAATAAAATTTTCAAAAATGTTAATGTATGCTGACGACGTAAAGCTTTTCATGTCATTCGCGTCATTTGACGATAGAAATAAGCTACAATCAGATCTAGATACACTAGTTACTTGGTGCGATTTAAATGATATCCCACTTAACCTTAAAAAATGTAAATACATGCGTTTTCCGCGTGGAACTTTTTAGTCGGATTCCTATACTGTTGAAAATTTTAGTCTTGCGCAAGTGCGTGATTTTGTTGACCTGGGGGTTACTATGGATTACAAGCTCAGTTTCAACCGCCATATTATGGTGTTCTGGCATTCGTTAAAAGATGGTCTAAAAATTTAGCGACCCTTATGTAACTAAAGCTCTTTTTACTACATAAGTGAGACCTATACATGAATGTGCTTCTATAATTTGGAACTCGCGTTACCAGGTCCATGTAGATCGCCCCGAATCAGTTCAAAACTATTCTTACTATTTACCTTTTAGATTTTCATTGGGATCCCTTGTATAATATGCCATCGTATACGAGGCGCTTAGAACTTATTAATCTTAACACCTTTTTAAATCGAAGGGAAATGCTTGAAATTGTTTTTATGATTAAATTAATAAATGGTTCAAGCCCGTTTCTTCTGAGCAAAGTGAACTTCAATGTACCCTCTCGTCCATCAAAGCATTTTAAAAACACTTGTCTTGAAACAGTGCCGAATCAGTTTCCGCTGTTTGTGTCAAGATTATAACTCTCATTCTTGTAAATTTGATATTTCGGACTCGCTTTTCAGCATAAACAAATCAATTCTTTCTATTCTAAATATATAATATATGTTTTCTTATTCTTTGATTTTTATATTAATTTACAATAACTTTCTTCTGTTAACTAATTATTTATTAATGTGTAATATATCCTATATCTACTTTACTTAGCTAATGAGGTTTTCTCTGTAGCTAGCCAGTTTTAGATCTCGACGATTAACAAACCAAAGCCTTTCAACGACTCGGCACGAACGAACAATCTGCGCGCTATACGGATGCGCCCCTCACGCCGGTCGGGCGGGATAAGATGGGTAATCCGTTTGGGAATTATTATTATTAATGATGCGTCTCTCGGTTTTTCTAAAGAACTCACATGTGAGTTCAAGTGTCCACCTCACACTAGCTTTTCGATGACACCAGATACAAGCCAGATGCAATAGGAGGAGGTAAGTTCCTTAACTTGCTTTCCTTCTTCATCACAGTAACTTTCCAGCAGTCTCCTTTATTGCTCCTCGTTCAGCCTGAAGCACGCTGCAATAGCTCAGCGTTCCGTATACTTGAAGAAAGTTTAAAGCCTATGAAATCCAACCATGAAATTTGGTATAGCATAGCTGGGAAGACGTACGTGTAATGTCGACCAAGAATATAGTCATCTTGCCTATTCGAGCATCTCAGACAGACCTATGAAGTATCTGTTGACGTGTTGTCGATGGAGAGAGTCGGTTTAGTGCTTTCAAGTTCCCGAATACCAGAATGACCGAACCTTCTAGTGCCCTAGCGCAACAATGCTTTAAGCACACACCTTCATGTACTTACATACATATGCAGTTTCGCCTTTGTAAACAAAGTGAGACAAAACCTTATCATATCATAGAAAAATACTTGTCTGCTGCACAGAATTATCTTTTCCTTCTAAAAATATTGCACACATACATATGTCCACATTCATATATGCCCAATCGCTTAGTTGACAATAACGCTCACGTCAGCGCTCACCCAAGGACAAAGCCTTTACAGCGAATTTGAGGATAGCGTGCTAAGATACAAAATACCCCTCTACTCGTATGACGCAGCCCTTCCAAGGTTGTGGTTGTCCGGAATTAAATTCTATTTACTGTGTCTGCAGATTTAATTAACATCTGTATGTGCTTGCTTATACAGGGTGTTTTTTTTACAGGTTTGTTTTTCGAATAGAGATAAAACTGGCATTTTGTGGTCAAATCTGGCAACTCTAATGTCATTTATGTTCAGTTTGGTTTGCCATTTTATCATGAACAGGTTGACAAAAGAACAACGCTTTCAAATCGTGCAAATTTATTTCGAAAATAATGGTTCAGTTCGCGAAGTTTACCGTGAGCTCCGTCCATTTTATGGTCGACATAATCGTCCATCAGAGCAATTAATTCGGTTAACCATGGATCGTTTTCGCACTACGTTTACTCTATGTGATAATACGCATCCGCAGAGACGTCGAACAGTGCGCACCGAAGAAACAATTGCCGCTGTAGATCAAAGTGTTGAAGAGGACCCGAATGAATCGATTCGCCACCGTGCACAGCAATTGGAGCTTTGTCCATCAACTTTATGGAAGATTTTGCGCAAAGATCTTGGCTTGCGACCTTACAAGATCCAGCTTGTGCAAGAATTAAAGCCGCGAGACCATTCAATGCGTCGTGATTTTGGTGTATGGGCCGAAAATGAGATTGATTTCGATGCTGATTTTCATCGCAAAATTTTGTTCAGTGATGAGGCTCATTTTTGGTTGAATGGCTACGTCAACAAGCAAAATTGCCGCATTTGGAGTGAAGAGAATCCACATGAGACCCTTGAAACGCCATTACATCCACAAAAACTGACTGTTTGGTGTGCTCTATGGGCTGGTGGAGTCATTGGGCCATACTTCTTCCGCAATAATGCTGGAGAGGCAGCTACCGTTAATGGAGACCGGTATAGAGCCATGATAACCGACTATTTTGTTCCCGAATTGGATGGCATGAATGTGGATGAGTTGTGGTTCCAACAAGACGGCGCTACATGCCACACAGCGCACGTCACAATCGATTTATTAAAGGAAACATTCGATGAGCGCATAATTTCGCGGAATGGACCTGTCAATTGGCCACCAAGGTCGTGTGATTTGACACCATTGGATTATTTTCTTTGGGGATATGTGAAGTCGCTCGTCTACACCAACAAACCAGAAACGTTAGGGGAATTGGAAGCCAACATTTGTGGCGTTATTGCCGACATACGGCCCCATATGCTCGAAAAAGTGGTTGAAAATTGGACCTGTAGAATTGGCTTTATTCGAGCCAGCCGCGGCGGCCACATGCCCGAAATCATATTTAAACATTAATGGCATAAAATTATCCTTCCAATAAAGCCAAATTGATGGACCTTAAAACGATTTTCTTGTGTTTTATTTCAATTCGAAGTTCTATACCCCTAAAAAAAACACCCTTTATTTGCTTTAGCTGCAGTACAGCTATTAATATAGAGGAATATTTTTAGTCCCTGCAAGAAATGGAGCTCTGGAGTAAAATGTGGGTATCGCTTTTCAGAAGTTACGACTTTTTTAAGGAAGCTGGTAGTCGTTATTTGCCGATTTTGCCCCTTCTAGACCAGTAATCTGGTGGCAGCTCACGAGTGCAATAAGCATGGTCTTAGTATTTCATTTTATTACATTTCATTTGATTTCAATTCATTTTATTTTATTTTATTCTATTTCATTTTATTTTATTTTATTTCATTTAATTTCATTTGATTTTATTTCATTTCATTTCATTTGATAATATTTAGTTTAATTTAATTTTATTTTATTTCATTTTCTTTTATTTTATTTTATTTTATTTTATTTTATTTTATTTTATTTTATTTTATTTTATTTTATTTTATTTTATTTTATTTTATTTTATTTTATTTTACTTTATTTTATTTTTATTTGTTTTATTTCATTTTTAATTATGCTCTTTTATTTCATTCCGTTTTATTTGATTTTATTTCATTTAATTTCATCTGATTATATTTAGTTTAATTTAATTTAATTTAATTTAATTTAATTTAATTTAATTTAATTTAGTTTAATTTAATTTCATTTTATTTTATTTTATTTTATATTATTTTATTTTGTTTTTTTTTATTTCATTTTATTTTATTTGATTTTATTTTATTTTATTTTATTTTATTTTTTTTTATTTTATTTTATTTTCTTTTATTTTATTTTAGTTTATTTTATTTTATTTTATTTTATTTTAGTTTATTTTACTTTATTTTGTTTTTTTTTATATTTCATTTTATTTTATTTTATTGTATTTTATTTTATTTTATTTTAATGTATTTTATCTAATTTTATTTTATGTAAGATTAACGAGCTCAAGACCAGTTGATAATAATTCTTAGTTAATTATTATAATTTTTGATTAGAGAAAAAATTGAAATCAACAAACATATACAGGCTTTGAATTTTTACTCTAATCTTAAATTATAATAATTAACTAAGAATTATTATCAACAGGTCTTGAGCTCGTTAAACTTACAAAAATATGTAAAAATGAACTGACCATATAAACCAACAACAAAATTATTTTACTTTATTTTAGTTTATTTTATTTTATTTTATTTTATTTTATTTTAGTTTATTTTATTTTATTTTATTTTATTTTATTTTATTTTATTTTATTTTATTTTATTTTATTTTATTTTATTTTATTTTACTTTATTTTGTTTTTTTTTTTATTTTATTTTATTTTATTTTATTTTATTTTTTTTTAGTTTATTTTATTTAATTTTATTTTATTTTATTTTATGTAAGATTAACGAGCTCAAGACCAGTTGATAATAGTTCTTAGTTAATTATTATAATTTTTGATTAGAGGAAAAATTGAAATCAACAAACATATACAGGCTTTGAATTTTTCCTCTAATCTTAAATTATAATAATTAACTAAGAATTATTATCAACAGGTCTTGAGCTCGTTAAACTTACAAAAAATATGTAAAAATGAACAGACCATATAAACCAACAACAAAACTATTTTAGTTTATTTTATTTTATTTTCTTTTATTTTATTTTATTTTATTTTAGTTTATTTTATTTTATTTTAGTTTATTTTATTTTATTTTATTTTATTTTATTTTAGTTTAGTTTATTTTATTTTATTCTATTTTATTCTATTTCATTTTATTTTATTTTATTTTATTTTATTATATTTTATTTTATTTTATTTTACTTAATTTTATTTTATTTTATTTTATTTGCCCCTTTAGACCAGTAAAATGTTCCCTTATGCAGTAATTTGTGCCCCTGCCAACAAGTGGCAGCTCCCGAGTATAGCGCAATGAAATTGGTTACGGTGTTTTATTTTATTTCGCATTTGTAGTGGTGTGACTTTTTACGACGTTAAAAATCGCAACTTTGTAGACAATATTATAGTAAACTCTTTACTACTAGAGCTATGTACACAACAAGAACATTGTACGGAGTAGCGAAGAGTCAAGAGCTTAGTCTACTCTATTGAGGAAGTTAGAAAAGCACTAAAAAAGTTTTTTATATTTTATGCATATCTTAAACATCTCTTATCCATTACATAACAGCCTCCTATATTCACACCTAAATACTTACATTTCCCAATTTCAATTTCGTCTTCACTTTTTCCGGCTTATAATGGCCAGATAATTGATAGAGCACAGCACGACTCCGACGTCGTCCCATATTACAGCCAGCAGGTACATCAAGATTATTGCCTTCCATTCCCTCACCATCCGCATCTGAAGGCGGTGGACCACCAAGACCAGGTAAGGCGCCCAAGCCAAGCATACCAGCATTAGAACCGGCGCGAAAACGCGCACCCAGCAAAGCAGCTGTAAGGGCAAAAACTTTGAAGCGTAAACAAAAGAAATTGTGAATAGAATAGAAAGTAAAGGCCACAATAGGAAATAAGAAGTGAATAGTTGGATATCATATTGCGAAACAGTTAAAGGAAGTTGGGAAAATAATAAAATGTATTTAATAATTAAAAAAAAAATATGAAAGGTTATAAAAAGTGAGCAGCAGATTAGTGCAAGTGCAAACAGAAATAGTATGAGGAATGAAAGAGAGACAAGAGAAAAGAGAAAACATATATAATGGATAGGATTATTAATGGTTTTTATATATTTAGTATATTTATATATTTTGCACATATGTGCATGGAGTATGTACATATGTAAATTCCTTCTAATTAATTACAATTCATAAAACGTTTGTGGTCAACTAATGCTATGTGCTGTGTGGTTTGTGGGTGGTTTTTTCGTATCTACATGTGCATACATACATATATAGATATGTGCTTGTGTGTGTGTAAATAGTTGTGGAAACTAAAATTTATGTGGCAAACTTTTACGAATGATTGTTGTTTTTATTTTAAAAATGGTCAAATGCTAATTTAAAAAAATTTAAAACTGCCTACTTAATTTAAAACATAAATCAGCTCGCATGCATGCATCAAAGCACGAAAGGACAAAAAGCGGCATTTCTAGAAAAAAAAAATAAAATTTAACCTTTTTATTGAAGATTGAGTATAAGGGCATAAAAAGTCAACTTGCAGGTTGTTATGAAATTAAGTTGTTTATATAAAAGAAATCCTTGAGATTAAGAGCTATTGTAGTTCTATATTGGAAT